>CM065714.1:106882288-106884788 GCA_033310375.1 Conus canariensis | reverse complement strand
ATAAGACTTTTGGTGGACATTGTCTAGGCCCTGGGAAGGCTCGTGTCGAGGTTGCTGACATCGGCGAGTTACTAGGAACTGTCCGTTGTTGAACGGACGTGGAACCTTGCGCTCTTCGTTGGTGAAAGCTCACTCACGCCAGCTCCGCGACGAGCTAATCATTGTTGTAGTCAGCGAGAGGCGAAGTAGTTGTAGCGTCCTGCGTATGTTGTTGAATCAGAACTGACGCCACTGAACACCACTTGAACTGACTCGGCAGCAGTGCAGTGTCTCCTCTGATGAGTTGCCTTGTGACGGCTTGACGTAGACTGCTCCCTGTGTTGTGGGTTGCCCGTTGCCGAGAGCTGCAAGTGCGGGAGAGACAAGCCAGATTGCGCGGCAGGCTGTGAACGAGGAGCTAGACTTACAGCAGTGTGTGTGTGGGGAGGGGGGGGGGGGGGGTAACGCCACTGAAGAGGCTCGAAAAATGAGACAGAAGAAAAAAAAAGGAAAAAGAACAAGAAAAAAGATAAAAACAAACAAACAAACAAACAAACAAACATACCCAATAATCAATCAATTAATCAACCAATCAAAATTAATTGACCAATCAACCAATCAATCAATCAAACAACTGGTCGATCGATCAATCGATCAATCAGTCAATCGATCAATCAATCATCGATCGATTTTTTTTTCGTTTTTTTTTTTTTTTTTTCTGCACCTGCATCATGAATTAACTTTGACGAGATGATGGCCTTCGTGGTCAGCTGGGCTATAAATAACATGAACTGAATTGCACTGACTGTCCGATGGACTGACTGGTTGACTTACTGGGAAAAAAGCCTTCATTCCTTCATTCCTTACTCACTGACGTACTGACAGATTGACTGACTGATTTAGAAACTGACTGCTTGACTGACTGATTTACCTACTGATTGACTGACTGACTCATCAGAAAAAAGTCACCGCCTTATGCTCTCCATTGATCCGACAACTGATGCCACAAAAAAAGACTGACTTCTTGGTCAGCCAGATGGCTTGCTTGATGGTTGGTTGACTAGTTGGTCGAATGACTGGATAGTTCTTAAATCTGTGTTGAATTTTATTTGCTTCTTGGTTTACTGACTAGTACATCGGGTTGGTTAGTTATCTACTTAGGTAACCAGGTTTACTGACTAGTACATCGGGTTGGTTAGTTATCTACTTAGGTAACCAGTCACTCCAGCAAATGGGGATGGGAGGGGGGATGGATGTGTGTTGAAATGGGTGCGTGGGTCATTCACTCGGTCATCATTTCGTTCGTTCGTTCGTTTGTAATTTAGTAAGCAAATCAGTCCGTTTTTTCATTCGTTAATTAATTGATCAGTCAGTCAGTCAGCTAATTCATTGATCAGTTAGTTAGATAGATGATTGGTAGCTTGAGGGCTGGCTAGTTCCTTGGCTGGCTGTTCGGTTGCATGTTTAAGTGACTGGCCAGTTTGCTCACGAATATTAAAAGTGACTAACAAGAAAGGTAACTCTTGCCAACGAATGATGTTTTTTGGCACTAGATCGCCTAGTACGAATAGAAAATGCAAATCAAACAAGGCAAGCGAGGAGACATTATGGCGCACTAGTGCAATAAAAAAACAAACCAGCATTCGTTTGGCGACAAGGGCGAATAATCGTCTCGCTACGGGGAGCAACAGTCACCCTTCTTGCTTGTTACTTGCTGCTCCTTGTTCGCTTTAAGATTTCCTTGAACAACAAATTAAACAGTGTCATATTGTTGTGAAAAGCGCGTCGCTACGTTTCCCTTTCACCAAGGTTTTGTTTGTTTGTGTGGGGTTTTGTTTGTTTGTTTTTGTTTTTCTTTTGTTTCCGGTGTGGTTTGCCTTGTTCTTGCCCGTCTGCTGATCAGGGCCATTTTAACGTCGACTGTAGTCTCAAGCATGACACTAGTTGTGAGTGTATCAAAGTACGCCGCAGAGTCCACTGTATATTCGTCAGTTAAGGTTACTGTCTCTTTAATAAAGATTAATACAGTCAAACTGAGATTAACGAGGAATGCATTGTGTCTGTTCAATCTCTGATTGTGACTTCGATTGGAAGACTAGTAGTATGCGGGTACATATTTACAGTGTAATAACGTGAGGCACGGCAAGGGGAAAAAAAAACAACAACAACAACAACACAACCACCACCGCCGCCACCACCCCGCCTACCACCGCAACCACCCAACCCCCCCCCCCCCCCCCCCCCCCCCCCTCTTCTTCTCCGTCCCAAAATGTCCAGTCTAACGTTTCGATCTGTTCACGGCTGAATGGTTTGATTACTTTGCGGTTACGTTTTGTTTGTTTTGTTTTTTTGTTTATTAGTTTTTGTCATTCTCTATTTTCCTTCCTTTCTGTTCATTTTTTCTTTCTTTGGTTCTTTCTTTCTTCTTTCTCTCTTTCTTCCTCTCTTTCTTCTCTCTTGTTTTCTTCCTGTCTTTCTGTCTTTCTCTCTTCTTTCTTTCACTGTTTTTCCCCACTTTTTC
>CM065714.1:106867288-106869788 GCA_033310375.1 Conus canariensis | reverse complement strand
TTGAGATTTTGTACGAGATACGGTTTGAGACAGATAGCCAGTGAAGAGAGTGGAGGAGAGGCTGCAGAATATTTGCAAAGCGTCATATATTGGAGTACGTTTCACCATCAGACTGCAGAATATTTGCAAAGCGTCATATATTGGAGTACGTTTCACCATTAGACTGCAGAATATTTGCAAAGCGTCATATATTGGAGTACGTGTCATCATTAGACTGCAGAATATTTGCAAAGCGTCATATATTGGAGTACGTTTCACCACCAGACTGCAGAATATTTGCAAAGCGTCATATATTGGGGTACGTGTCATCATTAGACTGCAGGATGTTTGTAAAGCGTTTTATATTAACTAGAGCGCGTTTTGGCAGGTTTCATTTTTGTTATTTTAACAATAATAGTTTTAAACAAAGGTTTGTTTACTGTTTCGCCCACATCACTTCAGATAAGGGCTTGTCGTTCAAGTTCTTCTGGCAAACTTTGTCGCTGGACTTGCACAACCTTTGGTCTTATGTGTGTGTGTGTGTGTGTGTGTGTGTGTGTGTGTGTGTGTGTGTGTGTGTGTGTCTGTGTGTGTGTGCGCGCGCGCGCGCGTGCAGCGTGCGTGTGTGCGTGCGTACTGCGTCGTGTGTGTGTGTGTGCGTGCGTGCGTGGGTGTGTGTGCGTGCGTGCGTGCGTGCGTATAGTGTGTTGTGTGTGTGTGTGTGTGTGTGTGTGTGTGTGTGTGTGTGTGTGTGTGTGTGCCCAATCGTCCGAAGGCGCAACGTTCACTTTGAGCCTATTACGGTATTAAGCTAAGCCGATTGTCAGTCCAAGGAGTGTGAGGGGTGTGCGGAGTTAGGTAGAGGGGAAAGCGACACAGTGTGCCTGGCCTTCTGCTGTAGCCGTTAGCACGAGCTTTCAGGGATCAGTTTCCTACATTGATTGGTGGACTTCCAGTCTCTCTTGGCCTTTGTGTCGTGAACACCACAGGGAAAGCAGCGACAGAGCATTTCAGGGAAACGGCTGTGAAGAGGTCGTTAATTCGTGTAGCATAGAGTACTAGTGGATGGAATTTCGTACAGGAAACACACACGTGCACGCGCGTGCAAGCAAGCGCGCGCGCACGCACGCACACACACACACACACACACACACACACACACACACACACACACACACACACATACACACACACGCACACACACACACACACACACACACACACACACACACACACACACACACACACACAATCGATGCATTGCCCGCATTTGGTCTCAATCTGACTGAAACCTGTTAATTGTCAGATAAACTTACATAGTAGCAACCAGAATTCAATCAGTATATCCTATGTGATCCAAAGTAAACTCTCTCTCTCTCTCTCTCTCTCTCTCTCTCTCTCTCTCTCTCTCTCTCTCTCTCTCTCTCACTCACTCGCTCGCTCGCTCTCTATATCTCACACACACACACACACACACACACACACACACACACACACACACACACCACACACAGAGAGAGAGAGAGAGAGAGAGAGAGAGAGAGAGAGAGAGAGAGTAAACAACTTCTCTCCTTATTATTTCGGTTAAAAATAAATGCATTCAGAACAAAATATGTCAAGAATATTCGATGTGCTTGTGGCGCCCTTGATAATTGTACAACAACACACGTTCTATACTTTTGCCCCTACTTTGATTCCGATTTGTCAGAATTTAGAAATAATGCTTCAAAGTGCATATTCCAGGATACCTTGTCTCTCTTAAATTTTGTACGAATTCTTATGTTAAGCCCAGTTGGCTCAATCCTGTAATTGCTGTTTCATGATCTTATTTTGTGCAGTTGTTTGTTTTTACTTCTGATTTTTTTTTCTTTTTTCTTTTTTTTTTCTTTTTTTTAACAGTTTAATTCTTACTTAGAGTTTTTCCTCATCACACATACACACACGCACGCACATGCACACGCACGCACTCGTGCGCGCACTCACGCACGCACGCAGCACGCACACACACACACACACACACACACACACACACACACACACACACACACACACACACACACACCTTGTCTAATATCACATTTAGTGAAAAGACGTTAAATTGAAGAGCAACAACAACAACAACACACACACACACACACACACACACACACACACACACACACACACACACACACAGGGGAGAGTGACAGACAGACAGAGTGCGGGGGGGGGGGGGTCTGTATAATGTAAACAACAACAAACTAAAGCAGATTAAATAAATGTGTATCTATAACTCACTTCGAGCGTATCTCGATGACTGTCAAAGGCTACTATATACGATTCTCAACGCCATCTGGAAGATCAAGTTGATCAGCTTCTGGGTGAAGGTAAAAATAATGTTGGTCGCTGATGAGGTCTTCCTCCCCCCTCCACCCCCACCCCCACCCCTCCTTTTTTTTTTTTTTTTTTTTTTTTTTTGTTACACAACAAGAGCCGGACCTAAACGGCAAATCAAGTCCGATAACTCGGATGTTCGAGAATA
>CM065714.1:106832288-106852288 GCA_033310375.1 Conus canariensis | reverse complement strand
AAAATGAATTCCCCCACCTGTCCCCCAAACAAAATTTACACACAGGAGCTGGCACTCGCTTTTGTCCTTTTACCTTCACCTTAGAGCATTCAGCAGCGACAACACTACCGTTAGTAATGTAACACAAACACACATTGACACGCTTCTACCCCGAGAGTTCAAACTATTTGCTCACAATCACGGGCGTACAGAGTTCAATTTCTCGCTTTTCTTCGCGATTCCTATGGGAGTTCTGCCGTTGAAAGGTGCGGATCGAAACCCTTTGTTATGATAGGACCAGCTGTCGAGTGCAAATCGATACTGGATCAAAGCTTTAAAGGAATTTGTACCTACCACTGTGGAGTGACAGAACTGTCTCCATAAACTTTGCCAGCGGGTGGGTTGGTTGTTTTATGATAGCGCTTTCCATAGAATTTACCCGAGAGGGGTGGAGAGGGTAGGGTTCTTTTTTCACTCTCAAGTGATATACAGTATCTCTTTACAAGACGTTTAGGGAAGTCAGGCATTTTCAAAAACACTCAGGTTTTTCGTGCGCATTCTGGAGGTAGCTGTTAAGGCTGGTGATTACTAGACATGCAGAAAGCTTCACGGTGTGTGTGTGTGTGTGTGTGTGTGTGTGTGTGTGTGTGTGTGTGTGTGTATGTGTGTGTGTGTGTGTTTGTGTGTGTGTGTGTGTGTGTGTGTGTGTGTCTGTCTGTCTGTCTGTCTGTCTGTCTGTCTGTCTGTCTGTCTGTCTGTTTGTGACATCAATTATTTCTAAAACTTTGTGTAATACACTCTCGAGGCAGACATGAACGTTCAAGTCTCACATTCTTACCAGTTGTTTGTTTTAATGTTTAAATTGTTTAGATGTAGTTATAGACACGGAAACAGGAAATCAGTATAGTTAATTTGCCACTTAATCAACAAGCTCGATTCCTCGAAACCCTAATGTAAAAGGAAGTGTAACGTAAGGAGGTAGCCGAGTGTTTTGAATGTATAGCATACAAACAAAACAATTGATGCAATGTTTAGAAAGAGAGGGGGATAGTTACCGCCAAGGACACAGACAAAGTACATGACAAAGTTTTGTGTTTTGTCCTGTACTTTGTTTGTCTGTGTCCTTAGGCAGTAACTACCTCCCTCTCTTTCTAAATTTTGTTTAATTGTCCACCCTCAGGCATTCCGTTTTGAAACTAATTGATGCCATGATTACAACGAAACGGACGTAAGTGAACAATCGCCCACACATAGACACTAAGACAACAACTTGGGACTCTCGGAAGTGTTTGCCTTCTCTGTCTCTTTATAACAGATTGTAAGAATGTATGTGACATGAAAAAGGTGGGGGAAAGAAAAACGATGAGGAAAACAGAATAAAAGAAGAAAATAGCGGTCGGATGAGGGGAGGGAAAGGGGTTGCTGTTGTTAGAGGGATGGGGGGGGGGGGCGATGATAGGGACATAGCAATTTATACAGTTTTTTCCACGGTTTGGGTTGTAATTCAGGCAAAAACAACAACAACAACAAAGAAACCTTTTTTTTTTAGAGAAAATACCACAGTGGTCATAAGAATAGCGTGCAATTTATATCCCATCAGGATTTTTTTATACATATACTTTTCTTGAAGTCAGTGACGCTTCAGTATTTGTACACATGTGTACATTTACCTTGTGACGTTTTAATCTCCTCTCCATTACAACTTTTAAATGCATAAGTATTTATCCTTTGACGTATCGAGTTTTATTCTCTCTCTCTCTCTCTCTCTCTCTCTCTCTCTCTCTCTCTCTCTCTCTCTCTCTCTCTCTCTCTCTACCATTAAATTTAGGCTTACCTTGAGCAGGTGGGTTTTCATTATCATAACGCATACTTACAATCTCCACATCGATAAACGTTCTTATGTACCATTCATACTGATCTTTAGTTGAGCTAGGCAAAGCACATCAGGGTACAATTCACAAAACTGGAGAAATTGGAAATCCATGTCTCTGCACATTTTCACTAACTTAAATACATACCTTGTCAGATTTCAGTTTCTTTTCCCCGCGCATGTTTACATATACAACTGTTTACTCTATGACGTTCCATGCTTTTCCACACAATTTTTACAAACATGCATCCAGTGGCATTCAAATCCATTCTGGACAACTTGACACATAAACATTTGTCCCATTACACCCCAGTCTCCTGCTCTGCACATCTTCACCTACATGAGTACATACCACTTCGACATTGCAGTTTCCTTCTTAGCACGTTTCGCACGCGTAAATGTACATCCTTCGTTTATTTCTTTTTCTCTGTATGTTTTCACACACATGAATATCTATTACGCGACATTCAAGTCTCTTCTGAACAATTTTAAGCTGATTATTTATCTTATGAGGTATTCCAATTTCCTCCGCACATTTTACACATATGAATACACACAATAATTAGACATTCCACTTTCCTTTCTTGCACATTTTTCACGCACACAAATATTCATAAAATGACATTTTTTTTCATTTCAGTATCGTTTTCTGGACATTTTAACACTCATGAATGATACAATAGTACATTCCAGTTTATTTTACCCGCACATTTATAAATTAAAAAATATTAAGTCTGGGATATGTTAGTCTTGTTTTCTGCACAATTTGTACACAGATGAATATCTACCGTATGAATGTACAACTTCTTTCTCTGCACATTTTTCACATACATGAAAATTCACCCTATGACATTTTAATGTCCTTCCCTGCAGTTTTTAACACATATGAACATATGACACAACATTTTAATCTCTTTCTCGTCACATTCTTACACACGTCTACATAAGTTTATACAATATGGCTTTTTAATGTCCTCTGCACGATGCTTAAACCTGACCATTCACTTTGTCGAATCCCATTCTCCTTGTCTCTGCTGTTTATGTATTATGGACACTTGCCCGTGACATTTCAACTCCTCTGCACATAATTATTCTACACATGACTGTTTACCCTGTGATCTGCTGGTCTCTTCCGCTCATTTGTTAACGTGCACGAATGCTGTATCTAGGGACAGTTTCCAATCTTCTCCTCGGCACATTTTGAGCACATGTGAATGTTCGCTCTGTAACGTTCTAGTTTCTTTTTCGTCTCTCTTTACATGCATTAATGATAATCTTGCGTGTTTCTTTGGACTGCGGAGTAAAGTATTGTTTTCGATTTGGTCTGCGTATTATTTCGTTTTGTACTAATTGAAACCGTTGATATCCATGAAAATGATTACATTTCCATATCTAACCTTGGTCCTTCATCTCAAATATCCCCCCCCCCCCCCCTTTCCGCTTTCTGCTCCCCTCCCTTCATACCCCTACCTTCCCATTACTCTCTCTCACTCTCTATTGTTCTTTTTTGTGACATTTTATGTCACCTGAGCTGCAAACTGAAGCTTTTCTTTTCAGAAAGAGCATGCACTGAGACGAACAAAAACTTTGACGAATTAGAAATAAAATCACGCGACTTTTTGGACGGTCAATCTTCTTAGATTAAAAAAAAAATACATATGTATTTTGAAGGCACAAAAAAGAACGCGCGCGCGCGCGTGCGCAAGCACACACATACACACACGCGCGCGCGCGCACAGACACGCATACACACAGATAGAGAGAGAGAGAGACAGAGACAGAGAGACAGAGAAACACACACACACACACACACACACACACACACACACACACACACAACACACACACACACACTAGTTATGATATACTGCGACTCCTGCTGCTGCTGCTGCTTTTGTTACAGTTCATTACTCTGTCAATCACAGCTTTGATGATGTCGTGGGGATTTAGCAGTCTGTAGTGAGGAAGATACAATCAGTTTTGTAGAACAATGAAAAGGAATTTGAAACGAGGCTAGTAGACATAAGTCGTCCAAATAGCAAACTAGAAATGAACTGGGGAGAGCGCAGATCTTTGCAAATATCAAATGAATTTTGTATCTGCCCTTTCAGTCAGTTCGCCAGATTGAACTAAACGGTGCTACCATGGGAAGTAGCTTCTAGAATAATTATTTCCCAGGCAGTTTTTTTTTAATAGGACATGCAAGACGCTGAACATTAAGGTTTTTGTCCTTAAGATAGTTTAGCATGCCAGGAAAATTCATTACTTCATGAATAGTTATCGATTCGTGACAGTAACTTGACACTATTCATGTTCAGCGGAGAGTTTGTAATAATCTTATGAAGAATGTAAACAAAACCTGAGAGCTGTTTTCCTCGTCACCGTGATGTAATAGTTGTTTCAAATTGAAGTAGTTACCCCCAGCTTCCCCCCTCCCAAGTTTACTTCCTTCCTCCACCCCCCCCCCCCCCCCCCAGCCCCACGTACAAATAAATCTTTTCCTGGCCGATCCTGGAGATCCACAGTTGGACCCCGAATCTGCATCATGGAATCGTTCATAATTTTCGTGGGATCGTTCCTGGGTCATGTTCCATATTCACATCAAGTTTCGCAAAAATCTGCTGACAGAGAAGAAAAAAAAGACAATAGACGCTGGATGAAACATGGTGGATGTACCTTTTTAAAAAAGGCACGTTTTGCTCCCTGGGTGAAACAGTTACACAACCAAACTCCAACATTTTGTATGCACAGCATAAAGTCGCCCAGTACACACGCGGACACCAGGCTACACATAGAATAAAAATTCATACATCCTCTGGCCAAGTTTTGTTTTCCTTCTTTATTCATCTATGTGTTTTCTTAATAGATTATTTAACCGATATATTCGAAAGCTTTTTGTCTGCAGTTCTTTTTTATATACTTTTTTTTTTCTTTGTTTTTGATCTCCCTCCCCCTGTCCCATCTCAGACTTGAATAATAAACTGTATACCGTTGTGTCAAATTTAAAAAAACAAATTAACAACAACAACAAAAAAGCCTCACCGTGAAAACAAAAGTTGCCTTTCTTGTTTGCTACTTCCGACGATGAAGTCGAGAGACAAAATTTTAAAGTGCATCGGCGTTACAAACTGAACAAAAACGCTTCTACCTGAATATGAAAATTCCCAATACATATATCCTGTGATATAGACAGAGGTCATGGATCAGCCTGCTGCTCACACGTCAACCTCTATCTCTCTCTCTCTCTCTGCAAGAGATGAAAAAGAAAAGTACCCAGAAATACTTTAACCTAAAAAAAAGAATCTGATTCTCAGAACCTTACACAATATTTTCTACCATGTCACTACATATGATGGAATAGGCACTAGAAAAAGAAAGCAAAGAGGGGGTGTGGGGGGTGGGCGTGGAAGATAGGGGGCAATATTTGCCATAAGAATTCTCTGTTTATATTCTGTCTCCCTGCTATCCGCTACATTGTATTTGGAATCGATTCCTTGACACTCTACGATCCTAGTAGTGACAAACTCTTTCTGACTAGGGGCGCGGGGGATATTAATTCTCGTCAGTCTTTGCGACACCTGGCTCTCATATATGACTGTCTAAAATGTGACGTAGGCGTTGTGGATACCAAACAGTACAATTCAACCCAAGACTGAAAAGCAGACATTTTGGGTACCAAACATTACAATTCAACGCCAAGACTAAAATCCAGTGTACATACATCGTGTTGATAAACGTTACTGACTTTTGTTTTTCCCTCCTTCTGTGGTCTTCATTCCTCCATCCACAAGCCATCAACACCATCTGTTTCACAGTGAAGCTGCAGAAATATCAGTGGTGCTGCCATGGTTGATCCCGCAACAGCACCGGAAGGCATCAAACAGGCAGCGTAAACGACGCCCTCGTCTGGAGGAGCCTTCTGGGAGGTCGATAGGGGTGCGCAGAGCTGAGGGAGAGAGCTCGGCTTGCACTTCTTCCCGGATGTCCGTTGTTGCGGGTTTTGCTTTGGATAACGATGGAGCGTCTGGCGACTGCTCGATGAAGACTGTGGACAGAAGGTGTACACACAAACATGTATCACTGGGAAGTCAGTTTGAATCGTGAATAGGAATTCCGTGCAAAGAGGGAGGGACAGAAGGAAAGGACGGAGGGAAAGACAGTGAGAGAAAAGGAAGGTAAGAAAGAATGAACGAAAGAAAGAAAGAAAGAAAGAATGAATGAACAATCGAACGAATGAACAAACTAACGAATGAATGAATGAATGCATGAAAGAAGGAAGGAAGGAAGGAAGGAAGGAAGGAATGGAAAAGGCAATGGCTTGAGCAGCAGCGAAATAGCAATATTCAAACTCATGGATATGCTCATTTATGCAAGAAATGAATACCCCAATAGTTTTTCATTCGTAATCAATTTGTTGCAGCCTGAAACTCACCACAGGTTTCTCTAAGCAGAATTCCGGTTTTCTCCGACTAGATTTCCGGTTGCTCTCCCCGTGACGTGAGCGTCGCCAAAAACTTATCCCACTTACATTATTGTTTATTTCAATTGTCTGCACACCTTTTTCAACATTATTTTAATATTGTGTGGGGGGCATTCCACATCGTCATAGGTTCTTTTCAGTGCATGAAGTAGCATAGCGTAAAGGGGGTTCGGTTTAGTGTCCTAACTGTAAGACCGACAGACTAACACTCAGACCCCTACGAAGGTCCAGTAAATAATCATTCGTGTTTCAATCTAAATCGTCCAGAATGATATCTGTGCATAAGCATTTCTCCGTTAATAAATAATGGAAATGGAAGACCGTGGATAGTGTGTTTATAGCGGAGTACATTATTTTACTGAAGTTGAAAATGAGAATTATGTCCTTTTTTGCCTTAAATGTCTGGTTGGTTTGGATGAAAAAGGTGTCTCTTGTTTGCTCTTACCGAAAGCTTTTCAACCGATGGTGACAGCTTTATGAAAGTTGAAAATAGAAGAGCCTTCTGTTCTGTGTGTTCCTCTGTTTTGTTGTTGGTGTTGTTGGTGTTGTTGTTGTTGTCGTCGATGTTGTTGTCGTCGTCGTAGGTGTTAGTGGTGACTGTGATGGTGGTGATAGTGCGCGCGCGCGCGCGCGTGTGTGTGTGTGTGTGTGTGTGTGTGTGTGTGTGTTTTCTGTCTGCCTGTCTGCCTGTCTGTCTGTCTGTCTGTCTGTCTGTCTGTCTGTCTGTTGTGTGTTTGTTGTTGTGCTTTGTCATTTCGCTTGGTTTTTCTTGTCCTTTGGGCGCTGGAGTTGGGGAGGGGAGGAGAATAGGGAAAGGGGGAAGGGGAAGAAGGGGGAGGGACAACAGGGCCATCAACACTTTCACCGTTATCATCATCATTAGTAGTTGTAGTCGCAACAGCACCAGCAGCAAGGATAGTAGTACAAGCTACGACGGGACAACAGTAACAGTACTGGTAGCAGCGGCAGCAGCAGCAGCAGTAGGAGTAATGGTGGAGATGGTGGTGGTTGTGGCAGTAGCAGTCGTAGTAACAGTTATGTTCTGCTGCTTTCTTTTGGGGGAAGAGGTTGTCTTTTTCCCTTTTTTATCTTTTTTTTATATACTTATTTATATTTTTTTGTCAGCTGATTGGCTGGAAGGGGATTTTTGTGTTATAGATTACGCTTCTGTTGTTGTTACTGGTGCACCCCTTTGTCGAGAAGGATGAGGAGACGTAGTATGACGATGCATCATTATCACCATTATCAACGTCACTATCAGTATTTACACTCACACACTCTATCAGACTCGCCGTCAGAGGAGAACAAGGAGACGTAGTATGACGATACATCATTATCACCATTATCAACGTCACTATCAGTATTTACACTCACACACTCTATCAGACTCGCCGTCAGAGGAGAACAAGGAGACGTAGTATGACGATGCATCATTATCACTATTATCAACATCACTATCAGTATCCATACTCACACATTCTATCAGACTCTTCGTCAGAGGAGGACAAGGAGACGTAGTATGACGATGCATCATTATCACCATTATCAACATCACTATCAGTATCCATACTCACACATTCTATCAGACTCTTCGTCAGAGGAGGACAAGGAGACGTACTCTGTGTCATTATCACTATCATCAGTGTCACTGTCAGTATTCATACTCACACATTCTATCAGACTCTTCGTCAGAGGAGGACAAGGAGACGTACTCTGTGTCATTATCACTATCATCAGTCACTGTCAGTATTCATACTCACACACGCTATCAGACTCTTCGTCAGGAATAAGGACGGTTTCCACGGTCGTCGGGCGTTCATCTGCCTTCAGGTGCTGGTCAGCCTTTGGGGGATTCACCACGGCTTTGTCGCTTCCAGAATCTTCCTTTTCCGCCTTCTTTAGACGCCTCACAGGAGGAGGCTGGAACAGGTACGAACTTCAGACATATTTTTCTGCACCTGATATCACAACCCTAAGATGAATAACTGTCTGAATGCAAGTCATCATATACAACTTTGTCATACAACGTCAGACCAGAATGAACCTCCATTGCATCATGATCATCATGATCATCATCATCATCATCATCATCATCATCATCATCATCAACATCAATCAGCATTTTTCAAAAAATAGTTTCCTGTTCTGTGGTCCTTCGTGCCCTGCTCTCATGGTGACCAGTCCCAATTCCCTCACCACGTCTATACCTTTGGTGACTTCATGTCGAGGTGGCCGGTATCGGCGAGCTCCTGGGGGGAGGGGGGGGAGGGGGGCGAGGGGGAGGGGGGGCTGTCGTTGGACAGACGTAGTGGTGCCCGGCGGAGGCGGACGCTCACTCACGCTGGCACCAAGTCCAAGCCATTATTGTGGTCAGTGGTGGTCTCAGTGGATCGTATCCCGAGTACAATGCATCAGAACAGGCACCACTGTACACCACCGAAGTGACGTGCCGTGTCTCTTCTAGTGGACTGCCTCTTGACAACTTGACATGGATTCTCTCTGTGAATTGCTGATACCGGGTCTGTGACTTGACATGGATTCTTTCTGTGAATTGCTGATACCGGGTCTGTGACTTGACATGGATTCTCTCTGTGAATTGCTGATACCGGGTCTGTGACTTGACATGGATTCTCTCTGTGAATTGCTGATACCGGGTCTGTGACTTGACATGGATTCTCTCTGTGAATTGCTGATACCGGGTCTGTGACTTGACATGGATATTCTCTCGTGAATTGCTGATACCGGGTCTGTGACTTGACATGGATTCTCTCTGTGAATTGCTGATACCGGGTCTGTGACTTGACATGGATTCTCTCTGTGAATTGCTGATACCGGGTCTGTGACTTGACCTGGATTCTCTCCGTGAATTGCTGATACCGGGTCTGTGACTTGACCTGGATTCTCTGTGTGAATTGCTTGATACCGGGTCTGTGACTTGACATGGATTCTCTGTGTGAATTGCTGATACCGGGTCTGTGACTTGACATGGAGTCTCTCCGTGAATTGCTGATAACGGGTCTTTGACTTGACATGGATTCTCTCCGTGAATTGCTGATACCGGGTCTGTGACTTGACATGGATTCTCTCTGTGAATTGCTAATACCGGGTCTGTGACTTGACATGGATTCTCTCTGTGAATTGCTAATACCGGGTCTGTGACTTGACATGGATTCTCTCCGTGAATTGCTGATACCGGGTCTGTGACTTGACCTGGATTCTCTCTGTGAATTGCTAATACCGGGTCTGTGACTTGACCTGGATTCTCTCCGTGAATTGCTGATACCGGGTCTGTGACGGGACAAGCCAGGGTCTGACTGTGAACGAGGGGCCACAAGACGTGGTGGGGGGGGGGGGGGAGTAATGCCATTGGGGGGCACAGAAAATGGGACAGAGGAAAAGGTCGCCATTACCCCCTCCACGAAACCATTTGGCGGTTTCCTTTCAACCAGTATCGATCCAACCGGGTTCGGCTACATGATTTAAAAACAAACAGGGAGTGGGGGTTGAATTAGAAATACGCCGAAAGCTTACACGGTAATCTGTAGAAAATACAAGAAAAGAAATGTGTGTTTTAAACGGAGGGTGGAAAAAACAGAACGAAAGCAAGAAACAAACAAATATCAAACTTATCTGAGAAAAACAAACTTGAAAACACAGTTATGTTTCGAAAACACAGAGAGAATGGATAAACGTTAAGAAACAAACAAACCACAAAATAATAATACAGATTGAAAAGTACAGAATATTGTGTTGCTTTTGTTCTTTAAATAGATTTACAACAACAACAATAATAAAGAAAGAATGAAGTGCAAACTATTATGTTGCTCCTGTTGTTCAGTAAAATGCAAAGGTCTTTGGAAAATACTAAATTAAACAGATGCTGATCTAAAAAAAAGAAAAAAATAAAGAAGGAAAGAGAGAATTTAACACTTGAATGGAACAAACAAAATACCATACCTTGGCAGAGAAAAGAAGGAACATGTGTCCATATTCATGAATTATATTTTCAACTGTTCTCGCGAACGGAAGGAGGACAATACAAAGCCTCATCACAGATTTTACTACATTGTTCTCCCTTTACTGATGCTAAAAAAGCAATAATGCCGAAAAATTCATGTGCGTGTAATAAACATACACGGAGCAAAGCAAAACCATTTTTCTTTCTTTTGCCCCACTCGCAGTCAAAATTCCAAGTTGGAGATTTTCGTTTCATGTCGTTTGTTCTTCTCTCTCTCTCTCTCTCTCTCTCTCTCTCTCTCTCTCTCTCTCTCTCTCTCTCTCTCTCTCTCTCTCTCTTGTGTGTGTGTGTGTGTGTGTGTGTGTGTGTGTGTGTGTGTGTGTGTGTGTGTGTGTGTGTGTTTATGGTTAATGTTGTTTCGGCCGTGTCTCTTTGTCCGTTAGATAGCTTCCAAATCACGAAGCGAATCTTCATCAAACATTGCTGGGCCAGAGTTTTGAAGTAATTGTGCAATGTGCACAGGCGCAGAGCTGACGAAACGTTTGAAGATAACCAGGCGACTAACAACAATCGTTCATCTCCAATCACCCGGAGAGATGGGAAATGAACGCTTTACCAGCCGAATGTTCTTATGGACACGTTGTGTGTTGCGGATACAACGTAGATCATTCTGGGCTGCAACACCGTAGACTTTAAGCGTCTGTCTGGGTGCGGCAGAAAGATAGAACTTTGGCAGACTGGGGTCCCGTCCTTTGGAGGTTTCTGAACGGATGTCCAGGATTTCTTGAGATCATCAGATCGAGCCCAAGCGATGCTGTCGGCAGAAGAACATATATTCCAACTTCTCAGTGTCCTCGTCAACGTTTGGCGCCTTGGTGTCCCATCCAGCTGTTTCCAGGCCAACGAGCAGCCTGTCTTCATCCTGGAGCTGTGGTAGTGTTGCCCCACATGAGGACGACTCAAGGGGAGTGGAATGACCATTGGCAGAGTATTGCTTCGTATCCACTCCAGGACCTCGCCGTCCCCCCCCCCCCCCCACTCCACCCCCCTCCCCGCACTGCGCATGAGAGGGCGCTCTTACCCAGCCTACCACAGCCGGTAAGTGCCGATCACGATCACGGATCCACAGCGGACCTCCGCGCAGTTGAACTTCACTGTGATCACGAGGGTACAGTGCTCCATCACCTACACGCTCCGCACCAACAAGAGCCGTTCCCAGCAGCGACAAATCCACCGCCCGCCCATACAGCGAGAAGGTAATCAGTGCCACCCACGTCGTCAGCCTGCCACATTGACGAATCTTCGGGAATGGTCTCAGACCGCACTCCTGGCCCTCACCCTAGGCCGTCTCGCAGCAAAGAATGACTTGAATTGTGTATGGGTGGTGGCGTCATATCATGGTTTGCGTCCCTTTGTCAGACGTTTTGACTTACTGTCGTTAAAGAGCCTAACAGTGTGGAACATGGTGGTTTGGGGGGATGGGAAGATGGGAGGGGAGGGGGGGGGGTTGTGTGTAAAATAATCATGTGTGAAACGAGGTCCAAGATAATCCTCACAGGACACGCATCAGTGGGAAGCTACGACTCTCGAAAGTTCATAATTAATCTTTTCTTCGCGAAAAAAAACTGTGATTGTTCTTCACGGTATTGGTAATAATCATAGTTTCGCCTAATATTATATCATTTTTGTTGCTTCATTATCATTGGTTTCTTGATTTTTGTTTTCAGCTTAATAATTATAGTGTGGCAACATAAATCACAGTAAATGAAATAAATTGTGACTCATGTAACAAAGTAGATAAGCAGTGACCTGCTGTAAACATGAACAGAGTGAGGATGATTGTCAAAAGTAGCTGGCGTAATTGCCTTTTTTTTCACCGAAAACACTGATTGTGGTTGTAAGGACGAAACTGCGGTTTTCTTTCTTTAGATAGATTTCTCAGTTCTTTTACAGCATCAAAAGCAGTAAATGTGATGTTTCAACGCCGTAACTACCAACAGAAACCTTAAACGCGGCGGAGCGACGTGGTAAAGAATGAGGGAGGAGGTTTTTGCTCCCATGATGAAACCTTAAATGCCCTTAACTCCAAACGAAAGCTGCCCACAGCGCGCATTCGCCTAGCTCGCAGAACAAGGAGACAACTTCCGAGTCAAAAACATGAGAATGTTTTCTTGTTTGTTCTGGTTGCCTCGTATCTACATTTGTGCTCTGCGAATTTATGCCGTAAGCATCTTTACGGTCTGTTTGGCTGTTGTAATAGCTTTTTTCATGCACACGATGCATTTTATTCTATTCTGGTTTTTGTTTGTTTGCTTTTGTTTCTGTTGTTGTTGTTGTTTTGGGGGTAGTTTGATTTTAGCGCATCCAACCACCCACAATTCTTTCAGGGATGACACACAATTCCTGAATTCACGTGAAAACAAGATCGGAGTTTCCTTGGGGAAAAAAACCCAGTCCTTTGTGCTCTTGTGATGGAAGTAGTCTCCGAATCACAGTCACAATTATCCGTCATATATTTTCATTGGTAGCCTGTTCCAAACTTGGCTCAGTGGTAGAATACCGAATTCACATGTTCAAATAATCCCGCTGGCGTCCAACGTGAAAAGTGGCCCGCCAGAATCTATTATTAAAGTAAACTAGAGTACAGCCCTGTCATGCAGTCTCAGACCAGAATGGAAATCTGAAGCGTCATCTTGATCATCCTCATCCACATTGATCGGCATGTAAAAAAAAAAAGAAAAGAAAAGTATCAATTTCTGAGGCCCTTCATGCCTGCACTCTGGTGACTTCCGTTCGATTTCCTCTTCAGTTCTATGCCCTTGCCCATTCTGTCGGGGTCGCCAGTATGGCCAAATATATGGGGACTGATGCTGGACGGGCGTAGAGGGGCCCTCCGGAAGGAGAGCTGACTCACGTTGTCTCCGCGACAAAACAATTATTATTGTCACTGAGGGACTTAGTGGATGGTGTTGGATGAGAACAGGCACTGCCACTGAGTACCACCGAAATGACACGGCAGCAGTGCAGTGTCTCTTCTGGTGGGTTGCGTCCTGATGACTTGACATTGACTATTCCCTGTGGATTGCCGTGACCGGTGATTCAGCGTGGCAGGCCAGGCTGTGGCTGTGGCCGGTGATTCAGCGTGGCAGGCCAGGCTGTGGCCGTGACCGGTGATTCAGCGTGGCAGGCCAGGCTGTGGCTGTGGGCGGGGAGCTGGAGTGAGCGTTATGTACGAAAAGCCACTACGGCGGCACAGAGGACGAGACAGCAAAGTAATGATGATGATGATGATGATGATGATGATGATGATGGTGATGATCATGATCATGATCATGATCATGATGACGATGATGATGATGATGATGGTGATGATGATGATGATGATGATGATGATGATGATGATGATAACAACAATACTACTACTACTACTGATAATAATAATAATGATATAATAATCGCGATAATAATGATGATGATAATAATAATAATGATGATGATGATAATGATAGTGATGATGATGATGATGATAACAATAGATGATTAATAATGGAATGTAATGTTATGATAACAATAACAAAATTATAACAACAACAACAATAATAATGATAAAAGTAGTAGTGGTAGTAGTAGTAGTAGTAGTAGCAGTTCTAGTAGTAGTAGTGGTGGTTGTGGTGGTGGCACCAATAAGTAAACAAACAAATAAATAAAACGTAAGTAAAATAAAAAAATATACAAAGTAATACATAAACAAAGCAGGCATAAAATGAATAAAATAAACGAGTAATTAAATACATAAACAAAATAAAATTAAATCAAAAGAATGGCCGAGCAACATAAAACAAACAAACAAACTAAACAAGGTGCATGGTGACGTCTTTTTAATGCATAGTATAAAACGGACAAGTAAATTTTCAACAAACTTCTCGTTCAGATGTGACAGTTAGTGCATGTTAAAATGCGCAAAGCTATACCCTCCAAATAACTGTCAGCAGCAATGAGGCAGAAAAGCCAGACACTGGTCTTCTGTCCATCAGTTAAGCGTCACATTCCATCACGTTTTGATTGCCTTTTACCTCGATGTGACTGGGAACATTAAACAGTAAACAACAAACAAGTACGGTAACTCTTGCTTCCATGATGAAATAATCCCAGACCCGTAATTCCAAACAAATGCTGCTTGCAACATCAAATCGCCTCAAATACTGCTTTCGACATCAAATCGCCTCTACGCGATTTGATGTCGTAAACAGCATTTGTTTGGAGTTATGGGCCTGTAATTATTTCACCACGGGAGCAACAGTTACCCTACTTGCTTGTTGTCTTTTACCTCGTTTGCAGTAACGCTACAGTCAGCTTCAGCCTCCACGAAAACTGACAGTTTCATTGCCCATCTTCATATATTCTCGTTCTGATAGTCATGTTGTACTAGATATTATCCTCCCCACACCAACACTCCTACACATACGCAACCTCCACACGGTCCCCTCCCCACCCCTTACCCCCCCCCCCCTCCTCCACTCCCCCACCCGCTCCCTCCCGCCCTTCCTCTTCCCAGCCTCTCTCCAGGTCTGGATAACCCCGTCTGACAAATCGCATAAGTATGGTCGTTCTATCTGAACGAGACTAACTAACAAACTGTCCTAAACGGCGAGGCCGTATTCAGGAGCACGGGCGAGCAGCCCCACTCGCTCTGTCACCATTCGCCATTCAAAAGACGTTCTTCCTGTTTAGGATAGTGGGAGAGACAAGAACACCACCTCACGTGTCACGCCAACAAACATATTGCATAGCCTGTTACCAGGTTCACAGACTCACCGGAGTCTCGGCAGGGAAGACGGTGAGCTCGTTGGCCAGGTCATGGACACGAGGTTTGGGAGGTCTGTTCTTCCTTTCTACCGTCAGGCGATGTCTCCTCTGAATGCCAGACTCTGTGCTCCGCCCGTTTGTGTCGGCATGGCATCAACGAGTCACACGACGACATACAGGTCACCGACACGCCAACAGCAACAAAGTGTGTTCAGATATTTTTCCTTTACAGCTTGTATAATACAGGTAAACAAAAACAATCAGATAAAGCATTACACACACACACACACACACACACACCACACACACACACACACACACCACACACACAGAGAGAGAGAGAAGAGAGAGAGAGAGAGAGAGAGAGAGAGAGAGAGAGAATATGGACCTTTAGATACGTACAGATCATATCATTCAGGGTTTTGTTTGCTGTTGCTTTGCTTTGAATTGGTTGGCTGGTTTTTTGCCCTTTTCATTTCTTTTTCTTTGGGGTGTTGTTTTATTTTGCTTTGCTTTTTATTTGTTTGTTTGTAGCTATTTTTGAATGTACAATTCTTTAAGACTTTAATTCATTTTTAAAGAAAAAAATAACCGTCGTTTTTTTCCTCAAAGAGAACCGAGTCAGTGCCTCTGTCCGCACTATCCCTGGTCACCATGAGAAGGGACGTGAGAGAGACAGCCCGCATGCCAGTAACAACCAGTATCCTCCAGTGTGGGGGAATTTTTTTTTTTTTTTTTTTTTGGGGGGGGGGGGGGGGGGGGGAATGCATGCTCGCTGGTGTGATGGACAACACGTGCCATGCAAGCGGCTGTGGGAAAGAATGAGTAAGCTACATCCGCAAGGGAGTAAGAACTGCCGTTAGCTTACGATCAGCTGTTAGAGTAAGGACCCCACATAGACATGCATGCAAGATTTCTTCTTTTTTTCATGCATGCGTTCACGCACGGAATCTTGGTTTAAACTCATCCAAAGGACTAAGACGAGATCGTAGTTTGCGCAAAGATTAGCTGCGAAAGAGAAAATCTCCCCCACCCCCACCCCCAACCTGATTCTCTCGAGTGAGAAAAGAACTCCAGATCTTGGAACAAAAGTTAGTTTCAAAGTGAGGTGACTGCAGGTTGAAACTGAAACCAATTTTGAAAAGGAATTTCAAAGTAACTCCACCGGTTAAATGGACACAAAAAGTAACAAGACATACCACGACGCGTTTCGACCTCTTAGGTCTTATTCAGGTAAAGATAAACAACATTCAGGACAATGAAAACGAAGGACGGGCAATCACTTGTCTTCTCAAATTCGGTGCAAAGATGGGCCTTGAACCAGGCAAGATACGTAGTGTTCTGTCTCGTAATTTGTCCATCATGTTAACCGGCGGAGTTACTTCCAATTTCTGCTAAAACTTGGAACAAAAGTCTGGCGCCTTACCCAGGCCAATCAGACTCCTGAAAACAGGAATGAAAACAATACCGACAGCATCATGGCCATGGTGGAGTCAACCCTGATTTTTGAGTGAGGAACAGAGTGGTTCGCAAAGGCTGCTCGAAGGCCTACCAAGAGGGTTGATCCACCGTTAAAGTGTAATCCATAGTTGTCTACAGCGTTTGCTGAGAACACATTCTTTTACTCGTATTTGTCTTTTCTTTTTATTCCCGCGAATGCGTTCTTTTGGTGTTCCTTCACGTTATTCCATATGTCCAAATTAAGTCGGATGGGCGGGGGTGGGGATAGGAATGGTGACAGGGGAAAGGGTGGCGTCTCTCTCTCTCTCTCTCCCCTCTCTCTCTCTCTCTCTCCTCTCTCTCTCTCTCTCTCTCTCTCTCTCTTTTCTCTCTCTCTCTCTCTCTCTGACCCGAGCGAGGTGCCTGTGCCTGCAACTGTGAACACATGATTTTTTCTGTAATTGTTCTTATTCCAGAGAACAATACAGTTGATTACTGATGTATGGATCTTTGTCTTAAATTCATGCTAATTTTCAGAACGACTTGAAAGAACACTTGTGCGAACATGATAATGGTTCGTTTGACCTTGAACTGAAGGTCAGTGTCAAATCGCCAGTAGAACTTTATATTCTGCAGAATAGTGCAAACACATTGAAGAGCAGACGAAACATGTGTCAGATACTGCTCTATATGCACGATGATTTAAACCAGACAAACAAGACAAGAAATTGCCGCTTGTATTGGGCTGGTGCAGCTGTGTTTTTTTTTTTATTATCTTTTTTCTACTGCTATCACCTCTGCTGCTGCTGCTACTGCCAATACTACTACTGCTACTCCTCCTCCTCCTACTACTGCTGCTGCTGCTGCTGCTGCTGCTGCTGCTGCTGCTGTGGCTGCTGCTGCTGCTAGTCTTGCTGCTACTACAAACCTTAAGGTGTGAGAAACCAACACTACAAGATCTATTACTGATCCAAGAAAAATATTAAGGTGCAGCATCAGCAAAATCTACTACTGCTACTACTACTATTACTACTACTACTACTGCTGCTGCTGCTCGTACTACTGCTGCTGCTGCCGCTACTACTACTTCTGCTGTTGCTAGTACTACACTACTACTACTACTACTACTACTACTACTACTACTACTACTACTACTACTACTACTACTACTCAGAGAGGATATTTAACCAAGCACTGCAATATCAAATACTGATCCTGGAAAAAAAAGAGCTCAATTTCAATTACTGCTGCTGCTGCTGCTGCTGCTGCTGTTGCTGTTGCTGCTGCTGTGCTGCCGCTGCGCTAAATGCTACTGCTACCACTACTGATCAACAAAATCACATCAATGTTCTGGACAATAAGAATGATAACAAGAACAACAACCAACTCCTATCCATCAACATTATCAAAAGATATTAATATTATATGTACATCATTAAAACAAAAACAAAAAACATACATACCTCCGTCTATCGGGTCCTTCTGCACTTTCCTTTTATATTTGCCAGAGGACGTCAGTTCTATGGGTATACGTGGCATCCTGGGAGTGCGTGGTGACTGCTGCACAGGCAACGGCATCAGGCAGCCATCTTGGGAGTCTGGCACGCTCTTCTGTGTACCCCCTTGTCTTGCTCCGGGGTCATTCTCTTGACCAGCCAGACCCAGATCTGCCTGGACCTCAGGAAACGGGTCCGGCAGTGGTGGACCTGGTTTCTTCCCAGCGTGGCGAAGGACGACTGGAGAGTCTGGGGAAGCTTTGTTCCGAGAAGGTGCACGTCGCTTCGGGGTGCTCAGAGGAGATGAGCTGTTCGACAGTTGTCGAGAAAAGGTGATGGGGATATCGGGGTGTGCGAAGAAGTCCACGAAGACTGTCGGACCCGTACTGATGGGCCTTCTCTTCTTGTCAGCCTCGCGAGGAGAAGATGGGACGTCCACAGAGTATAACAGTTTGCCGTGTCTCTCTTTGCCTCTGCGGGTGGGGCTGGGGCTGAGCTTTTCAGCACTCTGAGAGATGCGCAGTTCTTCACCTTTGGGGTTATTACTCTCCTGACACGTCTTTGTCACGTCTGTTTTCTCACTGTCTTCGATTCTCCTCTTATTATTGGTAGGAGATGCTGTGTTTTCTTCATCATTGATACTCTTCTGATTCACTAAGGGTGATATCGTTCCTCTTGCAACGTCTGTTTTCCTTGACAGTTCTTGCTCTGCAGATTTCTCTTTGTTTTCAAACATTTGTGCGCCCGTGATCAGGGGACTGCTGAACTCCGCGGAAGTCTTTCTCTTCAGCACCTCATTCCGAGCTTTTGCAGTGTCTACCTGAGACTGAAGCAGGCTGGCAGCTTGGAGATAAGGCAGTATGGCCGCTTTGCCCGGATCCACCGACAGCCGACGTCTTTCGTCTGGATTTAAGAGAATTCCAAAGTTCTCGCTCGATAAAAGATCTCCGGGTAAGGATCGTGTTTTGGGTGCCTGTGACCTTTTCTCAGTCATCAGGCTTCGGCTGAAAGATCTGATCATCATTTTGCCACGTGGGCCGACTCTCTCCGCGGCTATGAGGTTCCTCAGCATTGTAGAACAGACCAGGTTCCCTGCCGATGACTTTCTCCGTGGAGTGATGAATCGGTCAGTGGACAGTCTTCTTCCAACGCTTTGTTTTTCTGGCAGCTCAGCAACGAGTTCTTTGCGCGCCTGGTCGTTAGTCATGGTCAGTTCATTCATGGCGGCATTCTCCTGTACCGGTGAATTCTCCTTTCCTTCACTTTCACTTCCTTTGTCAGTACCCACCAGGGACCCAGCTCCAGACTGGTTTGTCATGGAGGATGCTGGTAATTCGGCATCTATCGTCATGTTGTCACAGTCTGAGGACGGTCGAAGGACGTCTAGTTCTGGTGTGTTGGGGGGTACAGTCAGTGGGTTGAGCTGAACAGGTCCATCAGAATAAAACGATCCTGCCTCAGACAGAGGTTGTGAACAGCTGTCGTCAGCCCCTGACATGACAGAATTCCACTGCAGGATTCCAGTCGACATGCAAGTCGAACCCGGCTGCACAGTGCTGTCAGCTGACTGGACTTTCTTACTTGCTGAGTTTTCACACAACTTCAAAGGCTTCGTTTTTGGATCTTAAAAGTGGAATCCAGCTTACATCATTTTCAAACGAAGGGTGAGTGGAGACTGTTTTAATTTCTGATGGATGGGGGAGGTAAAGTATTCTTCTGAATGGTCCGTAACATGGAACTACAAACTTCTGCCAACAGAAGGCTATGTAAATTGAATTTGTTTTTAAAACGGGGAATTCACTTGCATTGGCGATTGCTTCCGTCAGAATTAAGAATGTAAATCAATTGTTCTCGCATCGGCACTGATTATTTGATATAATGTGTCCAGTGGATCTGTTGGTGTGTGATTGAATGGATCAGTGAGAACCTTTGCTGGCGGTGATCTGACCTTCAAGAGCAGCATCAGTTGCA
>CM065714.1:106787288-106814788 GCA_033310375.1 Conus canariensis | reverse complement strand
TTCAGGAGTAGAGTGAGACGGCGGAGGGGGAAACTTGGGAAAGGGTGGGAGGGGGGGATTGTGATGTCTGGTTATTTATCCTTCTTCTTTTTTAGTGCAACCTGACAGAAGTGAATTCACAACACACACACACACACACACACACACACACACACACACACACACACACACAGAATATCGAGGAGAGGGAGGGGACAAGGAGCTGGAGAGATAAACAAAACTGCAAAATGTTTCTCATTTAGCAACCAAAATACTAACCTACAATCTACTAAAACACACTTTATACAAAATATCAAGTGGAATTTTTATGGTGACTAGTCTGTAACCTTTCACCTTATTTTTTCTTTCTTGTTTTCTATTTTCATGGAGAAAGCACTTTTTGCAAGATTTATCATTTTCTTCTTCTTTTTTTTTTCTTTAAACAGGACCAGAAGATGGAAAGGTGTGATCCATGTCCTTTTCCTGAATACTTCCCTACACACACACACACACACACAACCACACACACACACACACACACACACACACAAACACACACGTACATACACAACTATGCATACACAGATCCAGACATACAAATCCATTCCCATGCTCGCGCGCGGCACACACACACACACACACACACACACACACACACACACACACACACACCACACACACACACACACACTGACTGACTGACTGAAACCATTTACTGTCAGATTAACATTGTTGTACTGACATTTAAAAAACCTAATGAGAAACAAAAATAATACAAATAACATCTGAATGACATAAAAATCATAAAGGAAACTTAACAGGGAAACATTTAATATTTATAAGTAAAATAATAAAATCAGAAATTGTAATAATAAAAGAAATTACATCTTAACTGTACTGAAAATGAAAAATCTCTCTCTCTCTCTCTCTCTCTCTCTCTCTCTCTCTCTCTCTCTCTCTCTCTCTCTCACACACACACACACACACACACACACACACACACACACACACACACACACACACACACACATATACACACATATCCACACACTCACACACACACACACACACACACACACACACACACACACACACACACACACACACACATATGAACACTGTGATCATGCTGCACATGTACACAAAAAGAAATACAGCACTGGCGTACATACGTTGCATTCCCTCCAGTCTGGATGTTCGGTGTTCCACAATACCGCAGGCTCTATAGGGACCATAGTGAATTTGCACATGTGCACGGGATGGCATACTTGTATGATCTGCTGAAAGAATGGGGGAAAAACACAACTAAGCAAAACACAATAAAAAATGTGTGTGGGGGTGGGGTGAGGTGGGGTGGGGGGCTGTTCCTTACTATTCTTGCATATTCCATGTACATTTGAGTATGCATGTCCATAGGTATACTTGCAAATTTCTTTGTAGCCAGCTAACATCATTTGCATGCTAGTTATGTATTGAATGAGTGAATATTGAGTGAGTGAATATAATTATTGTTTTTTTCTTAAATGTTATATAAATCACTTGAAATGCTTGAAGTAATTTTATATCACTTCTCCCTTCCCCAGCCAACTAACCAACACACACACACACACACACACACACACACACACACACACACACACACACACACGCACGCACGCACGCATGCACGCACACACACACATACATACACACACACACACACACACACACACACACACACACACACACACACACAAACACACCACCACCACCACACCACCACCACCACCACCATCACCACCACACCACCACTACCACCACCAACAACAACAAGTAGGTTTTACACAGCCGTCCACAGGTTTTCACTTTTCCACCAGCTACAGAACAGCTGGACTCTCTAGCATCCTGAGACCTTCTTCCCCCCTCCTCCCCCTTCCTCCTTCCCTTCTCTTGCACCACCTTCTGGGTTTTAGGCATTCCAGTCCCGGGCAGTCTGTTGGAGGAATCTTTTTTGCTTGTATTGCATGTTACAAAAGGTCTGGGACAGCTGTTCTATATATCATACATTGTGACCGAAATGATGGGATGACCTGTCTGGGTCACCATGCTGACTTTGGGATAATGTTGCTTTTAGCCCAGCTGACCACAGAGGGCTGTATCAGGGCAATCACTGCATTGAAGTCATTACAAAAAGCAAACAAACAAACAAAAACTCACTCACACAACCCTTTAAAGCACACCTAACGACTCACTGGAAATGTCAAAAGTCTTTCCTCCATAAAATCTTAGATCAGATGAACAAGTTTATCTCCTCACGCTGCAATTTGTAAATCATTGTTAGTCTTCCTGCATGGTGTCCCTATTATAGGGACGATGAGCCATCTCAGTTGTCAAACAGCAGATGCATTCAATGTAATGCAATACTGCTATAGTGCAAATCTTCCTGCATGTTAATGGACCACTTCCCATCTATCAATGTCCTTTTCTTTGTAAGGGTCCCAGTCTGACAACTGGTATTCCAAGTCAGGTCAGTTCCCTGATGGTCTGAGAGCTGGCTTCCAAGTGTTTTCTCACAGCAATAGCCTTTATCCCTATCGGTGATCGAGGATTTCAAATTGCACTTTTACCATATGATACAATACAAACCTATCCAATGTAGCATATGACATTTTCGTTATGATGCAATCAGTGACATGAATTAAAACAAAAAAGAACACACACACACACACACACACCACACACACACACACACACACACACACACTCCCTAACACACACACACACACACACACACACACACACAACACACACACAGAGAGAGAGAGAGAGAGAGAGAGAGAGAGAGAGAGCGCAGAAAGACAAGGAAAAGGATTACAACTGAAACAACAGAGATACGTATTAAATGCACTGGACTATACTTTAAAGACTTCTTCTGGCTGCCATTTTTCTTACCGACTAAATGAAACCCTTCACAACAAGTCCTGTGCGATGGAGTTTCTAGGGAAGCAATAAAGGTCTGCAGCAAATAATATTTCCGGTTGACAGACGACGCATTTGTATTACAAATTGCTGTTTTAAAAAACACGTCATTCTTTTGCTCTATTCTCTATTAGTAATGATGTCTGCTGTAACTAGAATTATTTTGCTTCATTTTAACCAAAATGACCCAAACAAAATTCACTCCGACCCTGCAAACATGGGTTCCCGCAGTCTCTCTATTTTCGGTAGAATTGCTCGCACAACTCACAGCCGTGCTGACAGCGTTACTAGGTATCATTTTGATATACAGTCTCAAGATATTTTGTACCAGGTGGTAGGCTTACATCCTGCATTACTGGCAGATACACCTTATAGTGGTTCGTCCTTTCGATCTCGTCAGTCAGATCAGATCGTCATTTTGTAACTGAACTCCAGCGAAGGTCGTTTACGCTTGGCATCGAGAATGCAGCCCGTCATAGTTATTCAAGAAAAAATATGTGGACTAGAATGTCATTGAGAGAAGTTTGTTTGTGCTTATATACTGGAATTAAAGTGAAAAGGCAGCTTGTGTGCAAAAGTTTCTAATTTGTTTTTATTTATTTATTCGTTTGTTGTTTTCTGAGACAAGGTTAAGAAGATTCTTAGTGAAATTAACCAACCTCATCAGCCAGTTGATATCCGAAGACTGGGAAATTCTGCCACGAGCAAAACGCAGAACAAAATCAGACCTATAAGAATATCCTTCGAAAATCAGTCTGCCAGGGATGAAACACTAAAAGCAATCATTAAAACAAGAAAGGAAGGAGGACTGGATTTGGAGTCGGAAGGCAGGGACACCAGGTTGTGTACAAAGGTCTCAGTGAGAAAAGACATGACCCCCATCTGAGAGAAAACAGGATGAAGACCTGTATAAAGAAATGAAGAAGAAACGGGAAGACTCCAAGGCTTCGGGGACGAACAAGCGAGATGGGTGAGAAGAAACGGACAGATCGTCAACATGGGGAAGTACCCTCACAGACCAACGGTAGACAAGAAAGAAGAAGTTTGAAGAAAACAACAACATCAGATGTACATAATTTTAAACTTTCTACTAGTCATGTGAAAAAAAACAAAATTATTTCCTCTTTTAGTCATTTGGTGAATGATAAAACATCTTGTGTTTGTGTGTATACCAACTCTGATTCCTTATTAAACAAAAGAGCAGAACTACAAGCAATGATAGAATTACATGAACCAGATGTCATAGCTATCACAGAAGTGAAACCGAAGACCTGTCGTTATGCAGTACAAGAGTCAGAGATAGCCATCTTTGGATACGATCTTTTTCACAATCTTGAGAAGAACGGTAGGGGAGTGGCACTCTATGTCAAAAGTAGCATGAACCCGTCTTTGTGTGAAGATCTGTACTCTGATTTCCAGGAGTCAATTTTTATTGAATGTCAACTGCAGAGAGGAGAATCACTGACCCCTGGCTGGTGTATAGAAGCCCCAGTAGTACTGTTGAAAATTCAGGCAAATTGAATGACCTGATAGCAAAGGCAGCAGCACCCAAATCTGGGAATCTACTCATCTTGGGTGATTTTAACTATCCAGAAATTGAATGGAACAAAGAAACATGTAGATCAGGAGTAGGACATCCAGCCTCCCAGTTCTTGAAGACCTGCAAGGATTCATATCTGATTCAGCACCAGAGGGAACCTACCGGCATCAGAGAGGGACAAGCACCTAGCCTTGTGGACCTAGTACTGACAAACAGAGAGGACACAATTAGTGAATTAAACACGTATGCTGGCTTAGGGAAAGTGACCATGTGACTCTGCCCATACACCTGGCATATAGTGGTAAGGAAGACTCGAAAGAGGTTATACACAACTACTCAAAAGCAGATTTTGGTGCAATTGGGAAACAGTTAGGAGATGTCGATTGGGACAAAGAGTTAAGTAGCCTGAACGTTAACGAGATGTGGACCAGAATCAAAGATGAGATCAATTCAGCAATAGCAGCACATGTTCCAAAGACAAAATTCTCTGGCAGATGATTTAAGAAATGGATGGATAAGGGAACCCTAACATCAGTGAGGAAAAAGCACAAGCTATTCCGCCGTTGGCAGGAGACTAGGGATGGAAAGGAATATCAACTGTATGCCAAAGCAAGGAACAAATCTAAGAAAGAATGTCAGAAGGCACAACGTGAATGGAGCAAGTAGTAGCTGCACAAGCAAACAAAATCCAAAGGCTTTCTGGTCATACGAAAGCAACAAAATCAAGACAAGGAGTGGTGTAGCAGACCTGAAGAAAGAGGATGGCAGCAAATCAAAGTCAGACCAAGAGAAAGCTGAGATTTTGAATGCATTCTTTCATAGCGTCTTTACTGTAGAAGAGGATGGGGACCTGCCGGAACCACAGGAATGCAGTTACGATGAAGAACTAAGTGACTTCGAGATCGATACTGAGAAAGTCAGAAGACTTTTAGCAGACTTAAACACTAGTAACTTGTAGTAAGGCTTCGGGACCGGATGGGCTAAACCCAATGCTTTTGTCCAAGACTGCAGATGTTCTTGCCACCCCAGTGGCCATGTTGTTCAGAAAATCCTTGAACAAAGGAAAAATCCTAGAAGACTGGCGGTTGGCACGGGTCACACCTATCTTCAAGAAAGGCAGCAAAATGCTAGCTAATAACTATAGGCCAGTTAGCCTTACATGCATCCTCTGGAAAGTAATGGAAAAATTAGTAAGGGAACAAATTGTCAAACACCTAGAAGAAAACAACCTTGTCAGTGAGAAACTACATGGGTTTGTAAAGGGGAGGTCGTGCATCACTCAGCTTCTCGATGTCTTGGACACATGAACTAAGGTCTTAGATGATGGAGGCTCAGTCGACATTGTTTACATGGACTTCCAGAAAGCGTTTGATAGCGTTCCACACAGACGACTTGCTTTGAAAGTTCAGGCACATGGCATCAAAGGGAAGATATTACTTTGGATACAGGACTTCCTACACAACAGGCGTCAGCGGGTTGTCGTCAACGGAGCACAGTCACAAGAAGCCAATGTCTCGAGTGGGATTCCCCAGGGTAGTGTTCTAGGACCTATTTTGTTTGTGCTGTATATTAACGATCTGCCGAATCTCATTCATAACACTATACACCTTTTCGCAGATGACACTAAGGTTTTTGCACGAAGTGACGATGAAGGAGCTACGCATGTTTTACAGGAAGATCTAAACAGGCTGCAAACTTGGTCAAGACAATGGCTGCTGAAGTTCCACCCTGAAAAATTGCCATGTCCTGAAACTGGGGAACAAGAAATCAGATGCTGTGTACCACATGACCGAAGTAAACATCGAAGGTGAGACATGTACCACAACTCTGTCTGAAAGCGAAGTTGAGGACCTTGGGGTTTACATTGACAACAAACTGAATTTCAGAGAACATGTGGCCAAGGCAACTGCTAAAGCAAATAGAGTTGTTGGTATCATCCGTCGCTACTTTGACTTCCTGACTGAAGATACTTTCCTACAACTGTACAAGTCTCTTTACGACCAGTACTAGAGTATGGACATTCTGTCTGGCAACCCTACTACAAAACACTGTGCCAGGATGTAGAAGATGTTCAGCGCAGAGCAACTAAACTTTATATCTCTCAAAGATAAACCATATCCTGAGCGTCTTTCTGCTCTCAAACTTCCAAGCCTTGAGCACAGAAGAAAAAGGGGTGACATGATAAACTTGTACAAGTTTATACATGGCATTTACCAGAGTGATAAACCACGGTTTGAACTGTTTACCAATAGGGACAGCAGAGGACACTCCTTGAAACTATCCAAAGTTCATCACAGACTGAATATCAGAGGAAACTACTTCTCTCTTCGTGTGATTGATGTTTGGAATGGTCTTCCTGACTCCGTAGTAACAGCCCCTACAGTCAACATCTTCAAATCACGGTTAGACACTCATTGGCAGGAACTTACGACAAAATATAATCCGGAATGCTATCAACATAGATAGTCTCAGTCGTGACTCTCTTCCTTCCACGCATGCGGTGTTTTTCATCTCAGTGTTATACTTAGAATGGTGAACAGGCCTCTTAAGGCCTCTAGCACAGGTACAAGTTCAAGTTCAAGTGTTGTGTGTGTGTGTGTGTGTGTGTGTGTGTGTGTGTGTGTGTGTGTGTGTAACATGGCAGATAAAACCACATTTTGAGTATTTAAATGCACACATTAATTTGATTTTATCAAAAAGGAAAAAGAAAAGCCCACTCTCTAAAAGGTACATAATGATTGTCATGATCAAATGAGTGAATGAAGCATTTTACAAAGAAAGAAAGAGCTCTGTACTTGAGAGAACAAAAAGGAGTAGAATGTGTGGCTTTTATTGTTTATAGTTTGTCCATGAAGTTGATAATCAATCCATAAAGGTAGCAATCATATAGAAAGTACTAAATAATAAGAAAACAAACTTAATGAAGAAATTTGGATCATACTATTCATAGACTGTTGTAACTTAGACCCATTTGTTTCATCCATTACAAAAAAGTGAAGGTAGAAAAGTGATGCAGTGACAAAAGAAATTATTCTTGTATAGACAAAAAGTAAAGTTCTTGAATCATTACTCACATTAATTATATTCTCTAATATTTATAGGTCTGTAGCACACAAAGAATGGTACATTTCTGCAAAATAATACAATATTCTAAGTAAAGTGATCCAGGAGAATATTTTGATCAGCTGGGTATCAGTTTATTAGTACTTCTAAAGTGAGTGTTAAACAACAAATTATGTACATGCTTCCAGCTATATGTATGATACAAAGCTTTTCTTTTTAAGTTACGCTCTATAGTAATGTTGTTTTTTTTCTTTTACAACACTGCCTAAAAACATTAATATGCTTAGTTCATGACGAAACAATATAAATTTTTTGTTATTTCAGATTCATAACTTTGTTTGGCTGTATTGAATACAGCAAAGTGAGGTGCTTTTTTTGTGTGTCTTAATTACTCTTATGAAGAACATATGCAGTTCCACTGTACTGGAAACACAAGGGTGAGTCAAGGCTGTCCCACTCCAACAGATTTGCATTATATTCATGATGTGATTCTGTGTCTTGTCTATCTCGTAGTGGGGTTTTTTTCCACCATAAAATAGGTTATTTGATTTCCTCACTGAAGAAATAGAATAACCCATTTTAATATTATGGCTAAAAAGAAACTTAATGATTTTTGTCTGATGAGATTTTTCTGAAAATGGAGCCAGAGTAAGACAATCTTGTGGGTAATCACTTTGCAAATTTAAGGTAGCAAAATAAACTCCATCAGTCCATGCAGTAGTTCTTCATGTGTTCCTGTTACAAATTGTCTGCCTGTGTTAAATAACACTTTGGGAAGTTTTGTACATTTTGTGACTTGGGATATTCTACAGTGTCAATGGCAGAGTGTGCACAGAGTGTGAAATTGACTTGACTTTGTTTGTTTGTGTGTTTTATTGTTGCAGGTGTGGAGTTGTTGGAGCTGCTTCAAAGCTGCCCTTGCACAGTGTTACCAGCCGATGTTTGACAACATGCAGTCACAGGTAATACAAGTATATTTAAATTATCATTGTCTTCGACCATAAGATCATAGCTGTGGGTACCTTGAAGTTCCTTCCAGATTTTCGTGTGTATGCATGATGATACAGATCTATATAGCAAGTATGTCATCTATCTTGGTGTAGGCCTCTTGGACATCCCCTTTTAACAGAACTCTGAAAGATGGTCTTTGACAGTGAGCGGTAGGTGTACAGGGCACACAGCATCTGGTACGCAAGACAAGGTTTTTGACTTGATCATTTATATTAGATTTTAAGCAAAAGACGCAGAGCAGTCTTCTGACATGTGTGGGATTTTGAGTCATCATTATAGCATAATGATCAGTTCTCACAGCATGCATCAGTCGTCAGCCGATCAAAATGTAAGGTCCTCTTTTTCTCAAGAGTTGTCTGGTTCCATATTCATCCCCACCTCACCAACTCCCCATCTCACCCACTCCTGCACCCATTGAATACCAGTTCATTTTTACTGTTCATTTTGGGTGAATAACTGTATAGAAGTAGTACTTTCATTTCTTCCACACCTTATGGTTTCAAGTTTATGATCAAGCTATATAACTACAAGTATACTTTTCCCCATCGTTTCCGTTTGTGTTGCTGATGAGTTTGTGCCTGCTTCCCAGATCATGGCGAAGGGAGAGGCTTCTGGCTACACCACCCGGCTGCATGTTAGATCAGCACCGCTCCATGTTCATACAGACCATGGAGACCCCCAACCCCAACAGCCTCAAGTTCATCCCTGGGGATGGGGTGCGCGTGCTGGAGGGCGGCACCTATGACTTCCCCAACCCCCAGTCTGCTCACTGCTCGCCTCTTGCAAAGTAAGCGTGCACGTGTGTGTGCGTGTGTGTGTGTGTGTGTGAGTGTGAGTGTGTGTGTGTGAATGTGTGTGTGAGAGAGACTCTGTGTGTGTGTGTGTGTGTGTGTGTGTGTGTGTGTGTGTGTGTGAGACGCTGTGTGTGTATGTGTGGTGACCTTAATGGAGTAAAGTTGAAAGACCCTGTTTATGTAAATGCTGTGGAATCCTTAGCTCTGTGGCGCTCTACTTTGCACTATAGCATTACTTGCAGTATCTATGCTTCAGAAGCAAAATAGCTGGTTGCTGTGCAGGGCAAGTAGGCTGCCCACTAAGCCAGGGCTGCCAACGCAAATGGCCTTTGTTTCAATGTTTCTATTTCTAATACATGGATCTGTAACCTGTCATGTCTGATGACAGTCCTGACAAACCATCTGTGGACACATCAGAATTGCCATTCTGACAACTTAGGCCATGGTCATGTCATTTTCAATGACTGATCATCTTCATGAGGAGTTTAGTTGTTGGCCTTTGAAATGTTGTTGTCATTTTTTCTTTTTAGCACACATCAGTTCATGTGAGCTGACTTGTCCTGATAATGAATGTGTGCTACAGTCTCATTCAATTTGTTTTTATTTCATCGCATATAAAAAAGATGGCTTGTTTGTAATATTGGTTAGTGGTAATTCATGACAGGAACTATCTTGTAATACTTTGAGATGACAGTTACTTCTTTGTTAATTGTGTTTGTATGAGTGTTAACTTCTATGTGCAACTGATATTTAAACTCATTAGTTTCGTAGGGATGATCTGGAACTACGCAGAAATTTGATATCATTAGTTTATCACCAACTAGATGAAGTCATGTCACAAATCATCATGGTTTATATGACTTCACATGTTTTATTATTGTATGATGCTCTGAGTCATAAAGCGACAAGCTGAAGAACATTTCTGGAAAGATGTTTGACATTTTAAGAAAACTAAAAGCTATTTGAGAATGGTATCCAAACGTGATGTCTCACTGAGGACCTTTTGTGAATGGGTCATGTGTCAGTGTTTTTTGTCTTTGTAAGTTTATTCATGATTTTTTAACAGGCATGGAATGTGTCCTTGTGTGTTGGTGCGCCTGCCTTCTGGCTTTGCCAGCATTTTTATGTCAGTGTCTTTTAATTACTAATATTAGTGGGTTGATGGGTGTACATTCTTCAGCCTGTTGAGTTATTTCAATCAGGGTTGGTTTACTCATGTTTCATCAATACCCCTTCCTCAGTTTGTTTCTCAGCTCCATCCCCTTACCTTGCCCCTGTCTGCTCTTTCTGTCAAATTATACCACTCTGTCAACAGAACTGTCAGCCTGTTATGTTTACTTTCAGGATGTTGTTCAGAATTGATGGTGTGAAAGGGGTATTCTTTGGGCCAGACTACATCACTGTAACCAAAGTAAGTAAACTCTGACAATCTGTTTTAACCCCAGATTTAACGGTTATGCATCTGTGTGTATGGGGAATGAGACCTAGATACACATTCACCTTTGTCTTAACCATACCCATCTGTAGTGCTTTCCTTAACCTGGATAGATATTCTGCAGTTTTGAACATGTGACTGACTTTTCAACATGTGACTGATTTTTTTTTTCCCTGGAAATTTGTATTGTTTTGATAATTTAAGAGCTGCACCATTTGCCTGGGGCTTGTGAGTGCAATTTGAATTATGTCTCATGTTAAATATAGATTACTAACCCTCTGCAAAACAGTTAATTATTCATAATTGTCTGTGTGTTGCTGGACTTGACTTTAATGTCCTCCTGCTTCAGTTTGGTGTCATAGACAGTTTACCTGTTCAGTTAGTATCGAAGTGAGTTGAATGCAGGTGGCAACTGAAACAAACTTTAAAGACAAATTACTATTCCACCCGGCAAAAGGGGTAAACAAATTACAAGACAATGCATGAGATCTTTCGATGTCTATGCTCTTTTTTAGGCAAGAGAAACAACATTCAGGACAATGAAAATGAAGAACGAGCAACCACTTATCTTCTCAAATTGGGCGCACGTCATGCAGAATAATTGTAATTCCTCTTTAAAATTTACCTGATTCGGTTCAAGGAAGGTTAAAGGCAGCAGAAGGACAGGGATGGGCTATGCCTTCTATAATGCTGTGCCTCAGACTCAGTGAATCTATGGCAGTTCACTGCTCCTACAGCGTTTTAACCGAAAAACTTTAAGTACCATAATTTCCAGGTTATAAATTGCACATTTGTATATAAGCTGCGCCCATTTTCTTAAATCAAAAAAGAAAATTAACTAAGCAACGTTAGATTGATAAGCAGCAAGAAAATAGCAGTAAGAAACAATGAATCAGATGTTAGAGCATGTGAGGTGTACACTCCTTGTGCTTCCTATTCCCTGTTTACACTGCGTTGCTCCACTCTCACAGTTCCATCTTTTTCACTGCTGTTTTCACAAGGAATGAGGAGCACATATTTTAGTCGCCGACACTGATGATGATTCAGCAACATTTTCATGTGAAGATACCCTCTATAAGAGCAAAAATGATTTTGTTGGACAGCTTTTCCACAAAAAAAAAAGAATAGTCTTTAAGATTGGCAGACACTACAATTTTGCCAACCAGTTAAAAAAGCAGCAATGTCAGCACTATTTTTACAGAAAAAAGCAGATTGCTTTAGAAATATGAACAGTGTTAGAAGTCATAGAAGTGATTTATTGTGATTTTTACATACAAATAAAAAAAAAATTCAAGAAAACTTTACAGATTCATGTCACCAAAGTTGACTTGGTCGAGTGGGAAGTGTCTGTCAGTCTTTCAACGTTGGGGACCAAGCCACATCGATTCAAATATGACACAGCAGACAGACAAAGAACAGTACTCTCATTTTTAACATTGGTTCTCAAATTTGGAAAAATCCACAAAACAGGTTGCTACCACTGTAGTAGCCAGAGGGATTAGAGTCAAGAGGAATAAGATATGGCTTACTGACTGGATATTAAGGTAGCTTGTTTTCTTTGTCCTTTTTTTTTTATTGCCCTCCTTTTCACTGTCTACTATTCAGCTTCATGTCATCAGTTCTTGCACAGGGAAACTAAAGTCATCAGAAGTGCTTTCCAAAGATTTCTCAGTAGAGATATTGGTTTAAGAATGTGTTTCATGGCCTATATTCATCTTTTCTGTTTACATTTAGTCTCGATGAGAAAATCCGTAATTGGGTATGGGTGGTGGGTAAGAGAGAAACCACCACGTTCATGACGTGCTGCCTTAGTAAATGCTGACTTAGAAGTATATGAATGTGTTGAGGGCAAAAAGTAGGAAGCTACTCGAAGTTTTTCCACTGTAACCGCTGATGTGTGCTGACCCATTGTCTTCATGGAGTAGCATCACTCCATTCAGTGAACTCTCCAAATTCAGCTGAGGTGTTATTCTGTGACTGACATTGTAATGAGCCCCTCCCTGTCTGTTAGTATTCCATGCCCCCCTCCCCCCCCCACCCCCCACTTGCAACTGCTTGACTTGGGGCTTCAAAGTCACATGACTGTCCTCTGTTGATGGCACAAATCCATCTTCTTCCTAAGATTTCCAGAGACAACCACTGACCTACCATGATATCCTTAGCAGTGTTGCATAGTATCAGCGATGAGAGTAAAAGCATTGTAAGAAAAATCCTTGCGGGGTCCAGCAGCGCTCTTTCCAAGTCAGATACATGTTTGTCATAGCTGTAGAATGCAGCTGGGAAAAAGAGCCTATATATATAACTGTGCCGAGAATTTCAGTTTGAGTACTATGCAAACACTTATATACCGTGATTTGTTTGGATAGGCAGATGAGGACATTGAGTGGATATACCGTAATTTGTTTGGATAGGCAGATGAGGACATTGAGTGGAAAGTGCTGAAGCCGGAGATCTATGCGGTCATCATGGATTTCTTTGCCAGTGGGCTGCCCGTGCTGACAGATGAACAGCCTTCAGGAGATACTGGTAGGGAGATGTCATGTGTGCACCTGTTTGAATGAGTGTGAGTCTGAATTCTTTTAAATTAGAGAGAGAGAGTCTGTGTGTTACATGTATTTCAGTATTTGCCTCTGTGTGTGAGTGCGTTTTTCCCATACTTTTCAAGCTATAAGCAGATACTTTTTCTTCCTAAATTCTAACAGCCATAGCTAGTACATTGGCAGAGGCCTATTTATGGATTTTTCCAATTCTAGTTTTGGTTCACCCAAGAGTTATCTTCTCCTGATCTGGAGTTGATCAGAAAGCTTTAATGTTTACAAAAATCAGAATTTCACCACTTTTCACAGAAAAAAAAATTCATGCATGAGCCGTAGGCAAAATGAGTGTTGCTAATGATAGCTGAATATTGATTTTGTTTCATCAGTCTGTCACTAGCACCATGCAATCAAGCAAAAATGCTGAAGTCAGTACGCCAAACCAACAGCGCTGGTTTCTTATTGAAGGCTATAGATCTGGCTTATCAGAAGGGCAGCCAAACAGAGGGTAGTGTGTGCAAAATTTTGGTGCATCCTTTTCATCATTTAGAGAGACAGAAAAGCGCATATGTATGTAAATGGGATTGTGGACATATGTGAATGTGTAGTCATTTGTGTCTCTGAAGGGACAGTTGAACATGAAGATATGCAGTATACATGATAGAATAGATAATGTGTGTAAGGTAGAATATAAGAGTTTTAAAAGATTCTGTGTCTAGATGAGAAAGTGTTGTTTCTAGACTGAATCAAAATACAGTCAGTCTTCATGAAAAGAAATGATTGTTGCTGATGTGTTTTGTTGCACTGAGAACCTCCATTGTTTCTTGTCAGTGATCCACCCAGATGATGATGAAACTGTGGCTCTGATCAAGGAGTTGCTGGACACACGCATTAGACCTACAGTGCAGGAAGATGGGGGAGATATTGTCTACATGGTAAGTGCGGTGCTTGTGCTTTGTTAGAGATGAATAAGAGAAAACAGTTGATACATAATCATCATCATACTGCACTTCTGTGTACTAGTCTGAATTGATCTAAGTTCTTTTTTTTTTCTCCTTTTTCATCAAAGGCTTTCAGTGCGGAAGCCTTAGAAAACCCTGCAAAGCTGGAAGAATAGATTCCAGAACTTGATGAATCCACTTTAAATTTCGAGACTCTGAAAAACCATATCGTGTGCATGGTTATTGGACAACTATTTTTTATTTATTATTGATTCTTTGATTTTACCAGCTCTATAATAAATTTTCTGCAGTACAACCACCACAACAAAGAAGCATATTAGAAATATACCATGGACACATAATTATGTAAGAGAAATTGAAACTAAGACTATGGGCACTGTGCAGGGATTCCAAGATGGTGTGGTCAAACTGAAGATGCAGGGATCGTGCTCCAGCTGTCCCAGTTCCATTGTGACCCTGAAGAGCGGCGTTCAGAACATGCTGCAGTTCTACATCCCTGAGGTTGTCGCTGTGGAGCAGGTAGGTGCTGCCCCACACAGGAAAGGATCGACACTCAGTGTGTGTGTGTACTGAATGTACACTGTGTCTCTGAAACATATTATCTCACCTCATACAGAAGAGTAGTCAAGGGTGGGTGTGTGTGTGTGTGTGTGTGTGAGTGAGTGAGTGAGTGATGGTTAACACCGTCAGCAGCAGCAGCAGCAGTGGCATGATTGAAGTTGATAGGAGAGCTATGACGGACACTTGATCAGTCAAAGCTTTCCACAGAACTTTTTCTTAGTCATGTAGTACAAAGCAGTATGTCCAATCCTTGAAGTTGTTTATTCAGGACTTTTTTGGATTGCCTTCAGGATATATCCTCTTTTGTGTCTTGACAGATTGTTCTGAAGGAGACATGGCAAGATCCATACATATAACACATAAGTTTGCTCCTTCTGAGGTTTCTGTCCCATACGCATACAGGTTTATTCAGATTTTTAAAGAATTCTTGTGGATGTGATTTTTAAAAAAACAAAGCTGTTAGATGTTTTGTGCCACAGGAAGGTACACATGTTTTTGAAATTACCATGATTTTCTATGCACAAGGCTCAGAAGCACCTCAGATAAGGTATACCCATGAGTTTTTAGGAAAACTCAATTTCGCTTACCTCATAGGATAGCATATACCCATTAGAAGTTGGATAACACTTTGTTTATTTCCAGTCTTAGGAAAAATATGCATTGTTTGTACCTGTCTTATGTCCTGGTATGTATGTTTGCACAGGTGACCGATGAAGCCGACGACATGAGTAATGAGGAGTTTCGAAAGCTGGAAGACAAGCTGAATGAAGGAAAGTGATGACACCAATCATGTTGCAGAATTAGACCCATACAGTGTGATAACATCAACCGATTTGTGGTAGAGACTTGCGTGAACTATAACACTTTCTTTTTGCAGTCAGAATGAAAGTAGAGGGAAAGGAAATGAGTTAAGAGCTCCACAAGGGTTTGTACACTTACCTCTGCTTCTCAGCATGTGTCATGGCTCGTGTACCTTGCATTTTCAAAAATTTGAACATGCATCCTTTTGTTTTTCTTATTCTTTTCTTTTTTGTTTTTGTTTTATTTCCTATTAAGCGTGCAGGTGAAACAGCATATTTTTTTAGAATCCTGTCTAAGATAAAAATAAAAAAAAATTGGGGGAAGAAAAGAGAAATTGTGTGCATATCTTTACCAACTTTTGCTGGATGGTTTGCAGGGTCAGTGTAGGTATACAACTGAATAAGTTTTGAGTCCTCGGGTGCAGAAATGCCCCCAGAGCAAAGTGTTGGCAAATAAGTAAACAGGTGTAATGTGAACCCATGGAAACTGATAATTCTAAGATACCATTGGCATTGACTCGGTGATGTTCATATCCCATATTCGGCTAACGGGAATACTAAGCATGCTGGATTTGTCTGCCCTTTCTTAGATACTGTTATCAGTTTTATCTGGGTACACTCTGGGACTTTTTTTCCTATGTATATTCAAATACAGTTTACATGAAAACAGATGTGCTGAAATTCTGGTTATCATGAATGGTTCCAACCACCTCCATAATCAGCTACCAGAAAATTTGCTAACAGGAGATTTGGCTTATTCAACCTTTCTTTTTAAGCTTCATCATTTTTGGATTGAACATGTGTGACAGATGGCCTTTGGCAACATTTTGCAGTATTGTGAACTATTCAAAGCATTCATCTGAAAATCATCATTAATTTGTGAAATTTTACCATTGACCATTATTGTGTTTGAGAGTACTGAGTGGCATTCTGTGTACTATGGTCAGGAATGCTTGTGAGCTGGGGGAATGAGAGGGTATCAGGGGAGGGGGAGATGTGTCATGTGTGTCTGTGAGTGCTCACGCGTGCATTGTATTCACAAACAGCAACGGACTGGAACTTTTTTTGTTTTTTCTTCCTATAAGCATTTGGAGTTGTAAAGGAACAGTGAAACTATTGTTTTCTTTTCTGTCCTTTCACCTGGTCTGGAGTTACTGTACATGGTGACTAGCCAAGACTCCAAGCCTTGAACAGAGAGCAAGCAGTCTGTGAAATTTTCAACTTTGATTAAATACAGATTCAGAACTTGCTGTAGTCCTTTTCCCCCTTGTATTAAACACACACTCCTCTGTTATTTGATTCAGATGCCATCTTCTTTTTTTTTCAATCATATTTAATACTGTGGCTTCTTTGGAATCTTCTGTATGCCTTTAGGAATGGTCACTATCTATAATATAAAATTTCTAGTGGATTACAGATGTGTGGAGACATGAATTCATCAGAACTACTGCTTTGCCTATGCACAGTCAAGGTGCATTTAGTATTATCAATCTGCACAGGTGATATGGAAATGATCAGTTAGGGTGGTCAGATGGAGCAGTTCATGGTACATTCAGCAGGTCATGTGATCCACCTATTGTTATTGCAAAGCGAGAGTTCATTTTTTGTTTCACTGACTGTACATGTGGCTCTCAAACATATTACCTCAACTCATACAGATGAGCAGTCAAAGTGTGACGTTTTGCTTAAGATGTTCCAGGGAGCTTTGCTGAATGATTTTCACTTGTTCCTGTCCTTTCTACACACACAAACACACACACACACACACACACACACACACACACATTCCTGTCTTCTCCCTTTTTCCCTTTCTTTTCGTGTACATGCTGATTGTGGTGGATGTATGCGAAAGGTTGTGTCACTGGCAGAGAGGACACCTCCTGTTGTATCTGCTGATGGAATTTTGTTTGTAAATAAAGAGAGAAGTGATGACTCAATAATATTGTTGCAGTCAGAATGGTTGTAGTTTGTTTTTTTATCGCTCGTCAGACTTCGGGTCTCAAGTTTGTCTTACGTGTATAGACATGGATTTAAAAGTGTTTGTGTTTGCGTGTGTGTGTGTGTGTGTGTGTGTGTGTGTAGAAGTGAACCAGAGAGGATTAAAAAGGTTTGAGATGCGGGAAAAGAGGCTATGATTGTGTGTGTGTGGGTTTTGTGTGCCTTTGAGTACATGAGTATTCACATATGCACGTATACCACCTCACAAACAGCTGATGATTAGCTGTAGTGGATTTGCTGCTGTCCCAAGTCTTCATCCAATCATTGTGCCAGCAATTTTTTTACACCATTATGGCAAACTTAGGAGGGCAAATGGATTAAAAAGAAAAAACCCTAGAACATAATACAGCTTTTATATATCTATATCTGAACCAGTGAAATACCAGAAACGGCTGTAAAATGCCAGCCCTGTTCATTTTATGTTTAGTGGGTAATGTGGGAATATCTGGTTGAACCTTTCTCTTTAAGTCTACTGGTACATGCTACATGTTTCTTCATTTCTCAGCCTACACAAACCACCAAAACCTGACAGTGACTTGGTAACGAACATTTATACTGCAGTGGTATTGCTTATTGAAAGAACAGTACCGACACACACACACACAACAGACAACACACACACACACACACACACACACACACACATTCATGAATGCATGGTCATGTGTTGCATCTGGCTTTTCTCCATGACTGACTGGGCTTGTGCCTGAATCCGTACTCTTTTTGCTTATCACAGCCTTGGGCACACACACATCAACACAACTCACACTTGCAAGCTAGCTGACCTTCCCAAGTATACACAGAAAAACGAAAACACAGGATTTCGTTTCCCTTTTAACACAAAAAGGAAAAAAAAAGGAAGAAAAAAACTAAACCAGGAGATTTTAACAGAAGGCAAGTCTGAATGAAAATGTTAGTTCACAGAATGCAGAAAGGGTTTTGAAAAAAAAAAGTATATCAGGGGATTTTAACTACAGGCAAATAAGGTCAAAAATCTTAATTTACAGAGTGCTGACAGGGTTTTGTTGACACAATTTTGGGGGTCTTAAACATGAGTATTTTTGTTTTCTTCATGTGTACATGTACTTTCCGCTACCAGGATCTGCCAGGGCTTGAGCACATGGTCTTCAAGTGGAGACTCTGTTGTTCTTGCTGCTCAGCTGTTATGTCTGTTGATTGTGAACACCTTTCTAGGAATGTTAGATTGAAAGAGATCGGACACAGGAATCTTCATTTCATGACAGTGGAGGTATTACCATGTTGGCCATGTCTGACGTTGTTACCTGAGCGAGATTGTGTATTTAAAGCAGAAGAAGAAGTACTTTGTAAAACTGAGAGGAAAAAACTTTTGAAGTTTTTAGACTGAGAGGGAAAAGGTGAAAGGTTGTTCTGTCTTGATATTTTAGCGAAAGGTAAGTACTTTTCATTCCTTTTTTCCAGTAAAAACCAATACATGCACACACACAAACACACATGCATACACACGCGCACTCACACACACAGACACACACACACACACACACACACACACACACACACACCACACACACACACACACACACACGCTCGCACACACACACACAACGCGTGTGTGCACCACTGTAAAAGGAAAACAGGAGGTGCCTCTGTAAAGAATAAAAAATATTGGGGGTAAAGTACAATTTGCGCCTTGGACGAGTGTGCCACGAAGTGTGTGTTCACCAAAACTGAAGTTAGGGCTGAGAATTTGTGCACAGTTTTAATGTGAGACACAGATGAGCAAAAGTTAAAGGCAGAGATAGTGATAAACTTGACTGGTTGAATCTTTTTTGTTGTTGTTGAAAAAGAAAGATATCAGAAAGAATGGCCATATAATTTAAAGAAAAATAATAAATGTACATAAATAATGGGGCAAATACATTTTAGAAGATGGTGGTAAACTTATTACGAATTTAGATAATGGAAGTTGAAGATTTACATTGATACTGGGATAATTATGTTCTACTAGAGGAATGACTGGAGATATTTTGGAGACGGCAAAATGTTTTATTGGTGTTGAAGCATAACTTTAATTGCGCGTTCAGACAGATAAAGTGTACAGGTTTGGATATGAACTTTTATGTTCCTCTACCGCCTCAGCTCTTGAGTTGTTTTTCACATCTTGTTTAAGAGGCTGGTGGTATGTAAGATTACTTATGAATTACATATATTATAGCGCGCACACACACACAAAACACACACACACACACACACACACACACACACACACACACGAGAGAGAGAGAGAGACGGAGGGTGAGAGAGAAAACACATTTAACAAGACACAAATCTAACCTTCCTCTCAAGCGTTTTTTTTTTTCTGGTGGGGGGGTGGAGGGGGGGGGGTTGGCAGGGACAGGAGAGGGGGGGGGGGGGTACACAAACAAATGATTGAAGTCAGAAGCTGAAAACGGTATCATATGACCTGATCTGAACCCACAGACACATGATCAGCCTAAAGATAAAGCACGTCCAACCTATCATAAGTCTTGACAATCGCATAATGGCTTGCTATTGCATTCAATCAAGGCAAAGATTAATGCCTTTGTGTGCTATCAAGACACTTTGCATGCATGGATCCTCGTGTTTGAAGAACTGTTTTTGATTGTGTATATGTCAAGGAGATAGAAACGATGAGCAGAGGGATCAACTGATTTACTGTTGATGTTTGAAACGTGTTGCATAAGTTAAAAAAAAAAAAAGTCGCAACAGACTGAAAGAAGCATGAATAAAATCATGTGGGAAAATTGATATTAAATGTAAAATTAAAAAAAAAAAAAAAAGCTTTCGGAAACGGTACTCAATCTGGTTTCATATAAACAACGTTCAACGTTTGACTTAAAAGTTAGTTTATACTGTCTAAAACAATTGTCTGTAGTTCAGTCCTTAAGGATTCGATAGACGGACCATCATCTTACGGACCATAACCCTCAACTCCGTTTCAACCCCATGAGACTATCTGTCTGTCAATCTGCCCTTAAGGACTCAACACACCATCATCAACAGGGAACCCTGCTCTTCATTCCTGTTGTCTCGGATCTAATAGATCATCTTCAATGAACCACGTCCTTTAAGTTCCTTTCTTCAGGACTGAATAGATCATTCTCTATCATGATGATGGACTATGGCACCCAGTCCCCTTATGCCCCTATCCAAGGACCCAACAGATCATCATGTCGTGTCGCCTCGTTCTGCCCCGAAGACCTCGCAGTCCATCACCAATAATGGAGTTCGTTCCCCTGGCGGATCCTCCTTCCAGGATCCGATAAATCATTGGTTCAGCCACCTTATGCGTCACTTGGAAGACACTTTTCTTGCTTGATTCTCTCTCTCTCTCTCTCTCTCTCTCTCTCTCTCTCTCTCTCTGTGTGTGTGTGTGTGTGTGTGTGTGTGTGTGTGTGTGTGTGTGAGAAGACTCTTTTCTTGCCTGATAGCCTGATACTCTCTCTCTCTCTCTCTCTCTCTCTCTCTCTCTCTCTCTCTCTCTCTCTCTCTTTTAGAAGACTTTTCTTGCCTGAGTCTCTCTCTCTCTCTCTCTCTCTCTCTCTCTCTCTCTCTCTCTCTCTCTCTGAGACAACAGGTGTGTGTTCACAGACATTTTAAATGAATGTGTTACTGTAATTCAATAAAATGTTATCACACCATCGTACTATATTCGTGCAATACACGGGTTGGTAGAGGAATGGGAGGAGAAGAAGGTGTGGAATGGCTGTCGTGGGGAAAGGGGCATTCACTGTATGCGCATGAACTACAAACTTCAGCCACAAGACTGATTAAGTCCTAAATAATGGGGGGCAAAGACAAATAGGTGAGAAACGTCTATCAAATGGCAAGCAAACCAAACAGCATAGACTCCTACTGTACTGGTGTTTGGAAGTATGCTGGTAAGAAGATGGTCTTCTGTTCGTCTGCTTGTTTCTGCCTTCAGTTGCATGCAGATGAGGAATCTCTGTCTCTGTCTCTGTCTCTGTCTCTCTGTGTGTGTGTGTGTGTGTGTGTGTGTGTGTGTGTGTGTGTGTGTGTGTGTGTGTGTTAGTGTGCGTGCGTGTGTGCCTGTGTGTGTGTGTGTGTGTGTGTGTGTTGTGTGTGCGCATGTATATATATATATATATATATATATATATATTGTGTGTGTGTGTGTGTGTGTGTGTGTGTGTGTGTGTGTGTGTGTGTGTGTGTGTGAAAACCACATGTATTTTTCCCAGGGCTGAAAAATACCTCTTTTGGGAGCCGGAATAGCTCAGTTGGCAGAGCGCCTGACTCGTAATCTTGGTGATCCTGGGGTTGCGGGTTCGAATCTCCGCCGGGGCGTTTCGGTACAGGGGGATTTTTCCCTCGGAGTTAACATTAGTTCTGACTCCATTTCCCATACAGTCCTTCGAATGAGACTATAAACCGAGGTTCCGTGTGTGAACGCACGCATAATATCTTGCACACACGTAAAATCCCATCACCAACTTTCGGAAGAGTAGGCCAGTTTGGCCGTTGGTATGGATGACACGTTACACACAGCATGCACCCTGCGTAAGAAATGGAAAGAATGAAGGAAGTAAAGAAACTGAGTGAACGATATTGAACGATATTGACTGGATGACACGGGAAACGACTGAATGAAGCGCCAGCTGGCAGCTCTTCAGTCGGCACTATCCAGGTAGGCAGCCCGTTGTGTAAGCGAGTGTTGATTGTAAAGCGCTTAGAGCTTGGTCTCTCGCCGAGAATAGGCGCTATATAAGTATTCATTAATTTTTTTTTTTTCTTAATTTCTTCATTTCATAGCCACTCCCACCTTCCAGCGTACCACCCCCCCCCCCCCCCCTCCACACACACTTTTTTTTAATGAGGCACTGATAACAGCAGCACATCCATGAATGGCCTTCACTGTGGATCTAACAGACTTAATCTTAATTATTAAAACTGGCTTTTTTTTTTTTTAACAAAGTAACCTGAAAGTTCAGATATGCCTCGAATAATGTTCATTTATGCACAAGTTATTTGTTTCTGTTTGACGCTGACTTTTTTTTTCTTTAAGCATTCACCATGCACCAACATCCTGGTCTCACAGACTTACACGAATCGCCAAGATGAAAAATACTGATGCTGTATCTACACAGCAATCGGTATAAGATGGAGCATACGATCTAACCAGTATCTACCAAGCGAGGGACAGCAACTCCAAGTTGAGGGAAATGATAATCTTGTTACGTCAGTATTACGTCACGCGTTGTAAACTTCGTCATTGGTTGCTTGTGGAAAGACTCGAGAGAAAGTATGGAAGCTGGTGGACTAAGAAGTAGGCCTAAAAGAGAATTTCTGGGTGGCAGTCTGACTCGGTAAAATCATGCTTGCGTTACAGAAACCTTATTTCTGTCATGCTAACCAACCTCAGAAGCGTAGTCAAATGAAAAAAAAAAATGATAAAGCACGCATGACCCTTCCTGAAATGGCTCACCGATACTGGACTGTCTTACGTCACGTCCGATCAGATTACGAGGTTTAAGGTCTGGCAGGTAACTGGGTGGATCCTCTCGCTGCTGAGACACAGGTCAGGACTGCTGCCCGCACAAGGATGTTCTTCGTACCCCTCGCTTTGATCCTCTCTGGTACGTTGAAAGTATTCCTTTCATCTATGGATGAAAGATTTCAAAGCAATTTTTTTTTTAGTGCTTTAGACAAATCGGTTCTCTCTCTCTCTCTCTCTCTCTCTCTCTCTCTCTCTCTCTCTCTCTCTCTCTCTCTCTCTCTCTCTTTCAGTGTGTGTGTCTGTGTATGTGTAGCCTATGTGTGAGCACGCGTGTGTGTGCGTTCGTGTGGTGTGTGTGTGTGTGTGTGTGTGTGTGTGTGTGTGTGTGTGTGTGTGTGCTCATTTTCAGTATATTTCTTGCCAGTCCTCATACAAGCCACGTTAGAACCCACAAATTTAGACTAGGCCATTTCCCAGCCTATAATTTCGTTTTAGCAAAAACAAACTGAAGGAAGTTTTAAAGACTAACCACTCTGTATGGCTGTGACATCATCATTATTAATGTTTGTTCAACATGTTATTATCCTAAGTGTATGGCCAAACAGTAGATCTGAAGCAGAAATATCTGCAAAGCGAAGTAACATGTAAAGACCATATCACTCTAGGTGACTGTCATCATCATTATTATTATTATTATTATTGTTATTATTATTATTATTATTATTAGTTCAACATGTTATTATCATTAGGTTATATGGCAAAACAATAACTCTGAAGCAGAAATTTCTGCGTCGACCGTATTCTTTCATTAATGATTTTTTTTTTTTTTTTTTTTTTTTTTGATCAGCAAAACAAACTGAAGTAAAACTTAGAAGACCAAATACCCTGCCCGGCCGTTACCCACCCATCCACCCTGTCAACTTCACCTTAATCATTCCAACTTGATCTGCCTGAACATACGTCTTTTTTCAGGAAATTCGGAGTATATCAATAATGGTAATAATCCACCCTCATTCCACCCTCTCTCTCTCTCTCTCTCTCTCTCTCTCTCTCTCTGTCTCTCTCTCTCTGTCTCTCTCTGTCTCTGTCTCTCTCGCTCCTCTCTCTCTCTCTCTCTCTCTCTCTCTCTCTCTCTCTCTCTCTCTCTCTCTCTCTCTCTCTGGTGACAGGCGCTCTCGCTGGCCCAGTGGAGAAGCGGCAGCTGTCTGGATCTCGGTGTGACATGTTCTGCACTGAACAGTACGATCCCGTGTGCGGCTCCGACGGCAAGACTTACTGTATGTCTGCAACACACAACAACAACAACAACAACAACAACAGCTACAACAACAACAACAACACACACACACACACACACACACACACACACACACACACACAACGCACGCACGCACGCACGCACGCACGCACACACGCACACACGCACACACACACACACGCGCGCGCGCGCGCGCGCACATACGCACGCACGCACGCAAGCACTCTCTCTCTCTCTCTCTCTCTCTCTCTGTATGTGTGCATGAGTGCGCGCGCGCGTTTGTGTGTGTGTGTGTGTGTGTGTGTGAGAGAGAGAGAGAGAGAGAGAGAGAGAGAGAGAGAGAGAGAGAGAGAGGACACAGAAAGAGAGAGAGTACTGTTGTAGTGAGCAGAAGGAAACAGACTGCAGTGTGACTATAGGAAAGAATATTAAAATAAACTCAAATACTAAGAGGCAGAATAACGCTTGTGTAATGTAGAGCAGAGAGCCGACGAATGAACTTACGTCAGTATGTCTTCTTCAGATTTTACAAGCAAGAGACATAAGAAAAGCACAAAACAATACTCACCAATTCGCGGTTGGCATCCTAACTGCAACTAGGGAGGTATTTTGTGGTGCACTTTGATGTTGTTTCTAATGTCTGCTGACTGCAATTTGGGGAATGAGTAATCAGTTATGCGGGTTTTTGTTTGTTTGTTTGTTTTTGGGGGTTGTTTTCTTTATGTCTGTAGTCTGTTTTATCTGAAGAAGATGTGAAAATTCAAATGTCTGTTTCGTAAATGCACCTAGGTTTATGTGTTCCTTTACATTTTGACTTTTGTTATGTTGATTATTAAGTCGTGTATATTTTCCTCTGTTTTGAATCCTCTGACCAGTCTTCTGTACTACGAAACCGCATAACATACAGCAGACCTGGGTTTCGTTTGTTGTTGTTTTTTTCATTAAAACTTTGTTGTCGATTCCTATTCAATATCAGAACTCTGAAAACCCTGTGAGTGTTACCCACAAAGTTATTATGATGCTGGACAGTCTTTCTCACTGGATAACTTTCTAACTTGTTGGTAGTGGATGATTCATTAATGATAGTTTAGAACTGTGCCTTCTTGCCTGTCACAGCCAACATGTGTTTTCCTGTCCGTGGCCGCCTGTCATTATCATGAGAAAGGCATGACTTTGACCGTCAAGGCCCATGGCGAGTGTGGCGGGAACCAGTTTAGTCACGTGGACCAATCCGCTTGTGACCTGATCTGTGACGAAGAGAGGAAGCCGGTGTGTGCCTCTGATGGCAAAGTCTACGGTGAGACGGGGGTTTTGAGTGTGTGGTCTGGGGGGGGGGGGGGGGGGGGGGGGGGGGGGGGGGGGGGGGGGGGGGGGGGGGGGGGGGGGGGGGGGGGGGGGGGGATGGGGGGGGTGAAATTTCAATGAAAGTATAGGACCATTTTTGTCAGATTTTGTACTATTCTCTCTTTTCTTTCATTCTTTCTTTGTTTTCTTTCTTTCTTTCTTTTCTTTTTTCTTTTCTTTTCTTTCTTACATTCTTTCTTTCATTCTATTTTTGTTTTGTTGGTTTTGTTTTGTTTTGTTTTTCTTTTTTTTTTTACTCTCTCTCTCTTTCTTCTTCTTTTTGTTCCTTTTTTCTTCTTTTTATGTTTTTTTTTTTTAATTCCTAGTTTTCTAACATGTATTACTGCATCTTAGATATTGAAGAAAGCATCTCACAGGACGGCAGGGGGAAAAAAAAAGCCGGAATCTTCCTGTAGACTATGCATACAAGACATGGGCTATCGCGGTGGATTTTGGAAAGAAGAATGCAAACTATGGAAAGGAGCGTGACTGCAAGACACCCAACTTCAGATCACATCAGCAATGAACAAGCGTGTCACCAAACCATCAAGCAGCGCGTGGGACCGCATCAAGATCTGCTGGCATCAGTTCGGAACAGAAAACTTCACCAGTGTTGTCATGTTACAATCCACTGCATAACAGCGCAGATTTGAAACAAACAAACAAACAAAGAAGCAAACAAAACCCCAGCAACCAACACACACACACACACACACACACACACACACACACACACACACACACACACACACACACACATTCGTCTAATGTCAAATAATTTTGTGAAAAGACGTAAAATGAAAGTACTACTACTACTACTACTGCTACTGCTACTACTACTACTACTACTACTACTACTACTACTACTACTACCACCACTGCTACTGCTGCTGCTGCTGCTACTACTACTACTACTACTACTACTACTACTACTACTACTACTACTACTATACAGGTATTTTTGCCTTTTCCTTCGTTTTTTCCAGTTTTCTTTTAGAGATGCCAAGGACTTACAGAAAATACTCGTAATAAAAGTATTAATTCATTTTACCGTGTGAAATTGTTTACCGATGGTAGAATGTTAGTAAAAAGTAAGAAGATGAAGAACTGATTTAAAACGTCTAAGAAAGACTCGTTTAGCACATCAAAAGTTGTGCAATGAAAGACAAATCCCTAATCTAAAAGATCTATTTAAAAAAAAAAAAAAAAAAAAAAAGAAAAAGAAGAAAAATCAGTAGATGTGCGCACTTCTTTTTGTTTTCTTAGCTCTTCTGTATGGGGTGAGCCTCTGTCGTGCTACTTCTGTGCAGTTAACAAACAAAGGCGAAAGACATGTATATCCATAATGCTTTTCTTCTTCCCATCATTGACAGGTTACAGCTGCGCTATTTCTAGTTATACTATTTGAAATCTTTCTGCTGTCTTATAAGTGTATCTATGGTGCGCTGATGTATTGTGTACATGTGCTCATGCGAATGAGCATGCACGAACATATCTGTGTGTGTGTGTGTGTGTGTGTGTGTGTGTGTGTGTGTGTGTGTGTGTGCGTGTGTGTGTGTGTGTGTGTGAGAGAGAGAGAGAGAGAGAGAGAGAGACTGTGTGGTGTGTGTGTGTGTGTGTGTGTGTGTGTGTGTGTGTTTGAAAGTAAGACGGTAATCTGAGCTGGGATGGGACATGATGATAAGTGGTGTGCGTTGTTCACGTGCATCTAGTGGCAGTGAATGTAAACAAGTAAAACTTTTTTTCTTTCCGTTTCTTTTTTTTTTTTTTTTTTTCCTGAACGG
>CM065714.1:106777288-106782288 GCA_033310375.1 Conus canariensis | reverse complement strand
CTGCACTCTGGCCAACGCGCGTATTGTGTTGATGCTTATATAAGTATGTTTGTTGGTATGTCAAACAGAACTGTCTTTACGTTCTGGTCGCTCGTTCTAGCCTCAGTCTCAGCATATTACGGTCCTGTGTTTAGTAATCTGTTTGTTATTTGTCTGTGCCACCGCCTGGTTAAAGAAATCGCATTAAATGGTCCAGTCTTCACAAAATGTTAAGCAGCGTTTGTTGCTATATTTAAATATAATATGTGTGTAAAGCGATCGTTGTAAGTGACCACGTTTTCAAAGAAAAGAACAGTCTTGTTGTATTAACTTTAAAATATTGCTGAAAATGTTCATTCCATATTTATGGACGTACCAGTAGATGACACATTCACCCTTACAACAGCTGCTAAGTTTGATAACGCTAACGTGTACATTCGCTCAGAAAATGCATATAATTATTAAAGTTCATGTCGTCCATAGACATGTAAGCACGCATGCTCGCACAAACACACACACACGGACAATCAAAAAGTGTGCTGTGGCACAGACTAACATGCGAGTCAAAAATTAGATAAGTATATGCACATTAATGATTGTGCAAATGCATTTCAGAACACCATGGTAAACTCACCTGGAACTCAGATGTAACGAAATCGAAGATCTGAAATAATATGGGGATAAATCTGTTTAACTAGTTTAATGACAGCTGAGTTATCATGGAGGAGGCAAACAATTTCATGGATGTTGAAGCATCACTGTGAATGGATGATCACATAATTATCCTGGTAAGCAGGCTCAGATACGAGATTTCATGCTCCGTTATGCTGTGAACTGTCCGCATCTCCATCTGTATTTACTATCCCTGTTCCTAAGTTGTTTTTCACGCTGTTTGTATGTAAGATTACATACGAAGTATATACATCATAGTTGGTATCTTGCGCACATACACACGCGCGCGCGCGCGCACGTACGCACGCACGCACTCACGTACGCACGCACGCACACACACGCACACACACACACACACACACACACACACACACACACACACACACATACACGCGCGCGCGCACGCACGCGTGTACACCACTGCATTAAAACACATGCATGAGAAAGGGTGAACAATAGTATGATATAACTGTTTTGTCGCCAGTAACTATCAGAGCTCAGTTCGCTGCCACTTGACATCAACTGTGATGATCATGACGGCGATTCCACTCTCAGTGATCCAGCAGACTATCACCCACTATGGACTCTATCAGGTTTGCGCTTCGGGACCCATGAACTATTCCACAGCAACGGGCCATGTCTTTCATTTCCCCCTCAGAACCCAGTACATTGTTGTCCACGATAGACCAGGTCCTTCACTTCCGCCCTTCACTGCCCCATAGACCACCATCAACAAATGGTCTTTGTCCCTCAGTCCCGCTGTCTACGACCCTGTAGACGATAGCTCAACATCTACGAAGGACCACAAGACAGCATCACCAAATAGTCTTTGTCCCTCAGTGCCGCTCTCTACGACCCTGTAGACGATAGCTCAACATCTACGAAGGACCACAAGACAACATCACCAAATAGTCTTTGTCCCTCAGTGCCGCTCTCTACGACCCTGTAGACGATAGCTCAACATCTACGAAGGACCACAAGACAACATCACCAAATAGTCTTTGTCCCTCAGTGCCGTCTTTTATCACCTCATGGACCATAGACCAATATCCACAACAGACCACGTCCTTCACGGACCAGTAGACCATCATCAACAAATGGCCCTTGTCCCTCAGTCTCGCTCTCTATCACCTAGCAGACCATCGACGAACATGTACAAAAGACCACAATTTCATCACAGACCAATAGCCCATCATCAACAAATGGTCTTTGTCCTTGGTTCGGCCCTCGGCAGCCAAATAGACCAACATCTTCAATGTGCCGTGTCCCTAAGTTGTGCCTTTTATAATTCAACAGAGAAACACCAACAATGCACCATTTCCTTCACTTCCGTCCCTTACTGTCCAGTAGTAAATCATTTTTTTTTTAAATAGGCTATTTCCCTCATCCCCGCCCTCTACGACCCAATGGACCAACAGTGCTGTCCTTACTGATCCAGTACACTAACATCTTCAACGTACCTCTTCCCAAAGTTCTGCTGTTCATGACCGAACAGCCCGTTATCTAAAAGGAGCCATGATCCTTATTTCCGCCCAGTGACCAGTTGGAGCATCTTCTACATGCGACCATGATGGTTAGCTGCGTACTTTAGGCCTCATAGACAATAAACCGTGTACGTCAGATATGCCCTGAAGGACTCAATGGACCATTGTCTTGAACGGACTATAGCAGATCCGCCTCAAGGATTGATCTCTAATAGACCGTCTGCCTTCGAAGATTTTATAGACCATCGTCTGCAATGGACAATTTTCTCCAGTCTGCTCTGCCCTTCAGGACCCAATAAACCATCACCTATAACTGACCTTTCTTTTTTCATTTCTGTCGTGGGGACCTAGGAGACCATTTTCAACCTACCATGTCCGTAAGTTGCGACCTTATGGAATCAAGAGGTCTTCGTCTACAAAGTCAAATAAAATCAACTTTGTTATCACAGATGAGAAGTATTATTATGGTCGCTCACATACACAAACATATAATCCAATCACAAATGAATAGGCTACCCTTTTGGCTAAACAAAAAAGTTTAACTGCAAGCAACGGGTATGCTAAATTCAGGTAGATGACACTAGAAGTTCACATTATTGACAATGAAAGCAAACGAGTGTAAAGATAGCACGTTCTGTATTTTTAAATGAATTTACATAAACACGCACGTGCAAGGATGCATGTTGTCCCCAGCCGCCCCCTATCCTCGAATTAACGGCATTCACACACTCCACACATTTACATGCTCGCACACACGCACCCGCGCGAGCTTGCCCCCCCCCCCCCCCCCCCCCCCCCCCCTCGCACACACAACACACACAAACGCGCGCGCGCGCACATACACACACACCGCGCGCGCGCGCGCACACACACACACACACACACACACAACATATACACACACATACAAAATCATTCTCTCTCTCTCTCTCTCTCTCTCTCTCTCTCTCTCTCTCTCTCTCTCTACACACACACACAACATATACACACACATACAAAATCATTCTCTCTCTCTCTCTCTCTCTCTCTCTCTCTCTCTCTCTCTTCACCTTACAAATGATCATCTGTGACAAGAGTTTGGGCAGCAGTTCAGTAATTGAATTCAGCTGGGGTGAAACTTTTCTCAAATCGGACAGGGTTCCATTTCACTGTCCGATATTGTTTGTCTTCCCGGAAGTGGAAGTTCCGCCATGCTTGCTGGCACTGTGTGTCACACGACATTTTGCAGGGCTCTCACGGACCATTCTGTCTTTCACTAACTATCTCTCCTCCTACATTCACCAGTCTGTCCAAAACTTTCTCACATTGCTATCTACAAGTCAAAACACATTGTCAGAAGCGGGAATAAAGTGATCTGAGAAAATCAGTGTTGACACTAATAGACCGAAGCTGCGGGAAACTGTACAAGGTGGCTTAACATTAATTTTATTATCGATGTAATCAATATGTGGCTCGAAAGATAGTATACTGTCTAAAACAACGGCCTTCTCCTAAAATGTAATACAAGCGGGGGTGGGGGTAGGGATCTAATCTCCAAAAGTTTTGTAGAAGCGGGTGGAGGTGGGCGAGTGGTGGTGGGGATGATTGTCCATACGGCTTCATTTTCAGTCGATATCAACAAACTGTTCGGCGGACGTTTACGCCAGGTGCCAAAAATCTTGCTTTCGCCAGCCAGGGTGAGGTGGGTAGGGGTGTCCTGAAACCCCCGGGGGGGGGGGGGGGGGGGGGAGTTCGAGCATCAAGCGGGCACTAGAGGTTCTTCACATGGCGATTCGGTAGCAAGGGGGTGGGGGGCTTGGTTCTGGATATCCCAGTCACCGCCCCAACCCTCTCCGTTGGTCCTGTTCTACAGCTGACCATGACCGTCAATTCCGTCAAAGGATTCAGTCCTTTCTAATTCACAAGAGGCCATAACTATCTGCTCTGCCCTTGACCAGCCAATACACCATCATCTACAAAGAACTGTGTCCATCTTTACTGCTGTTTTTGGAGCTGACGGATAATCTACAATGGACCATGCCCTTAAGGTCTATACTTTTAGACCTAGTAAATCATCCTCTACCATAGACCATGCCATGCGGTCCCCTCGGACCCGACAGACCATCTTGTACATGCTAATGGGTCGTGTCGCCTATTTCTGCCTCCGCGACTCCATAGACCATCGTGTTGAAAGGACATTATTCCCCTGTCCGTTCCCCCTTCCAGGACCGTACATGTCATTAATCTAATGTGTGTGTGTGTGTGTGTGTGTGTGTGTGTGTGTGTGTGTGTGTGTGTGTGTGTAATCAATCTAACATGTATATATCAATATAAACACCTTTCTTGACTGGTGCTCTCTCTCTCTCTCTCTCTCTCTCTCTCTCTCTCTCTCTCTCTCTGAAAATCGGTGCATGTTCATATACCTGTTATAGGACTGGTTTCTTGGATCTCAATAAGAGTAGCTTTTGTTATCTCATCGTCCCATATTTCACGCAGTACACGAGTAGGAAGGAAGCGCGGAGGTGGGGGGGGGGGGGGAAGGCTGGCGAGAGGGCAGGAGGATCAGCACGCGCGGCATGAGGCACGTGGATCATAAACTTCACCCACATCGTTTTCCCCGAAGATGGAGTATGGCTGCCTTAATGGCGGGATAAAAAACGGTCATACACACACAACTCCACTCCCTTTGTTGGGGGGATTAATACTTGTCTGTCCTTATAGGGAGTATCCGCAGGAGTATCAGCCTGCGTACGCAGAAGAAGAAGACCCACATCATTTATTCACGCCTGAATAACAGAAGTAGAATAAAGACGAAAGGAGATGGGTGAATAGCGTCTGTCAAATGACAAGCAAACCAAATGGCTCTCAACATACAGATGTTTGGGA
>CM065714.1:106704788-106757288 GCA_033310375.1 Conus canariensis | reverse complement strand
CAAACATAACATAACACTGCTTCGTTCCTCTGACATGACAACAACAGTACAATCAACATCGCCCTCCAGTTCGGTGTATCATATCGCTTTGATGTGCAGAAAAATTGAGAGAAGAAAGGAAAGAGAAGGTGGTTTGAAGATACTCTTTTACATGCTTCCTTTATTTAAATCATACCATATTATTTCGTTTATCTATGGGAAATAACTCTGTGTTAACCTGTCAATATAGCAACTTTTTTTAGAGTAGTCTACCTTGGTAACTTTCTAGATATGGAAACTTAGTCCATGAGGGCGGTGACCAAGCGGGTTAACCTCATCGGCATTTGCATTGATAATAACTTCTCTAGAGAGTTCTGGAGCGTCTTCAAACTCTTTCACCAAGTTTATAAGAGATGAGCAGCTGTGTCTCGTTCAGTTGTTGTCGTTACATTGCAGTGTCGATTTGATTTCATCATTCTTAAAATGTATTTGATTTGGTCTTTAGTGAAACATTAATTCCAGTGTTATTGTTGACATTGTTTAGTGATTAACGTTTGCAGACACTTGCACGCTCGCTTTCAGAGTAAAAATTGCCATTCATCAACTTCCATCTGAAGATACAGTTACATGGGTATTATGATTAGGAATTTTCCAACTAAAACTGAAGTTGGAAGAAGAAGAAGCAAATTAAAAACTTAAGATTATTGAGCTGTGCATTTGAAATCGGATTCTGCGATACTCCGACAGCACCTGAAACATCGTCTATGGATTGAGCTGTTCTTACATAACATCAAGAACTGGTTGTGCAGTCTTCACCGTGTTGGTGTTTGCAAAAGAAAGTCACTTTAAATTATTCACAGCATATTCACTCGGATAAATAAAAAAAAGAGAGAGAGAGAGAAAATGTCGGCAGAGAACTGTGTGCTGATTGAGTATGTTAAAGAGGTGAGAACTTTTTAGAAGTCATTCATATTTTATTTTTGAAATTTTCGCTATGTGCATCCATGGCCATTCTGTCTCTGAAGGTTTCTTTCTTTCTTTTTTTCTTCCGTTTTTTTTTTTTTTTTTTTTTTTTGCTTGCTCAATTGCACATTATGAATTGTGTTAATTAAATAGCATTGAATGGGTGACCTAGATTGACCGAATATAGAGTTTGTATAACAGTCATCATTGGCTCCTACAACTAGCCGCCAACCAACAACTACAGGCGGAGATCCAGAGTGGTCCCTTGGCTGAAAAGTTTGTCAGCAGAGTTGACAGTGATGAGTTCAAACTGTCAGTGGGGTTGGATTTTTACAACTTGAAAATCTTTGAGCAAAGACACTTTCCGACTCCGGGTTGTTCATATTTCTGTGTATTCTGACTCAAGAGTCTGATAAAGATTTTACCTTGGGAAATTTTCGGCCAGCTACTGTTGGTCTTCATCAGCCCCGACTGAATGGTGGTTGTGGTGGGTGTTGGTGTTCCCTGAGTTGTCCTCACTGGTTGAGTGATGGGTGTTCAGCACAGACTTGTAAATGGGGGGCAGGTCATAGCCACAGTCTCTGTTCAAACTTGGTTTTCTCTCCCTGATTTCTATAGCTTCTTTCACTTTCCTTTTTGTGAACTGTGATTCAGCCCAAGTGGCAAATGGATACCATTGTATTACTCATAAATAAGGAAAAAAAACGAACCATTTAAAAATGAAGCAGCAAGGGATTTTGCATGATGTAGAGATCTCTACACAGATAACCTTAAGATACTATACTGCAATTCATATTGAGGTTGAAGACTAGGGACATACATGTGTGTATGTTCATGGGCAAACTGTGTGCTGACTTTGGCTGGCTGATTGACAAATTCACAAATTTGCTGACAGTTTTCATGTGATTATCACCTCATAACTACTTTGAATGAAATATGTAGGCAATTGATTGGATGGAATATAGGTAACATGAATAAGAGACAAATACAGTAACTATCCTCTGAACGATAGCGTGAATGAATGAGCGCGAAATATGACAGGGAAAGGAGGGAGAGAAACTTGAAGGTGCAATCAGCATTTACAAGTAAAAATAAACCAAAGATGGAACTACTCTCCATGATAGTTGCTTTTAATTGCAAATAGATATGCATGGATGCGTATATGTATAGATTCAAGAAAGCCACAACAATAACAGTACTTTGTGTGTTCAAAGTGCAGTTTATAATAAGTTGGATTGAATAAGACTGGTTGACACTGTAAGACTGGTTGATACTGTAAACCTTTTTCTTCCTGAGACAAGTACACAATCAATCACCATACTCCCTCTAGAAGGATTTCAAAATGGGGGTCAAAATTACCTCTGTCCCTGAGGGTCAGATTTAAATCTGGGGGTCAAATGTATATATCCAGATAACACATTCAGGTAGTCACATATTTTTGATAACACTAAACTGCGCAGTCAGTAATATCTTATAAAATGCACTTTATGTATGTTCGTGCTTTGCTGCAAGTTATAATTCAATTATAACATTTAAAGAGAACAAGTTAAGGGACATGGTATGCTTTTAGTTTTTGAGGAAAAATAACACACTGCAGCGTATAAACTGTAAATTATGGGGTTGTATCAAGACCAGTAAAATTATGTGTGACGTTTGATTTTATTAATGTAAATTATGCATTGTATGTACTTATACAGGCATGAAAATTAAAAGAGTGCTTTGTTATCACATCCATGATCTTGTCCACACGTGTATTTTTTCCTCATATCCAGTATATCGTGTGGGCATGTGTATGCGATGAGATGTCTACTCTTCATATTTGCAGGTTTCATTTAAAAAGAAAACAACTTGAATTCAGTGATACCAAACTTTAGATATTTATACTTTTAACATTTCAGGAATTAACTAAGGTTGGAATATTTGACTGATTTCTTTTCAGTGAATTTCAAAGTTGTCCAGACTTAAAACTTAACTTGTTTACAGTTACACTTTCTCTACATCAACAAAACTGTGACCAAAAATGAGACCTGACAGAGGAAGTAATATTGCTGTTGAGCTAATGATTCCAGAGTCTGTGTGTACATGTGTGTGTGTGTGTGTGTGTGTGTGTGTGTGTGTGTGTGTGTGTGTGTGTGTGTGCGCGCGCGGTGCGTGCGTGTGTGCGCGCGTGTTTGTGTGTGCTTCTGAAAATATCATATAAATATGTTAAATTGATACTGCACTATGAAATGTCACTGTTTATATCCACGAAAAGTGAGTTGAAACCAAGCTAAAACCATGGTGGTATTTGTTTTTTTTTTTCGTTTTTTTTTTGGGGGGGGGGGGGGGGGGGGGTTCGTTTTTGTTTTTTTTTTCGGTTTTTTTTTGTTTGTTTTTTTGGTGCTAATTTTAGTGTTAGGGTACAGAAATAAGTCAGAGATTGCTCCATAAATGGTAACACATTTCAAGAACCATGGCTTTTTCACTCTGCATCAGCCTTGAAAACTTGTCTAATTTGATGTATTGGTCATGGTTTGCATTACTTAGACATGGTACACCTGTCACGAAGTTTAAAATGTAAGAAAGAAAAAGGCGATATTTGTAAGAAAAAAAAAGATTATATTTACGACAGGTATTAGAAGAAGAGCTTACCCGTCCAGACCAGATCTGCAGTGACATCAACCTACTGCTGGAGGAAGATGGTGCAGAGACAAAAGTCCGTGAATCGATCTTTGGCTATCCCACAACCCCTCTGTACAAGTGTGTGGCTGTCATGCTGAACGAGTGGATGGAAAAGAAGTGAGTATGATTTTCTTTATGTACCAAATGAACTATGATATTTATTTACATAAAGTAACTGAAGATTTGAAGTTTTAGTCGGTGAATTGTACGCACGCTGGATTTGAGCATGTACAGTCTGGCCTTTGCTTATGAAAATAGCTAGCTGTTAATGTCAAGTGATTTATTCACCGGTTTTGGTCCAATTTAACATTCCACAACATGAATTTTTGATGCTGCAAACTCCAGAAAGAAACAAGTTCCATAATCAAGGGTATGAAGACTGCATGGAACCGTTTGATTTAAAACAAGCAACAGAAAAAAAGATGTTTCTGCCTTGCACTGGCATTAACATTGTCCATAAACAGATATTGTCTTTGGTTCATAAAGGCAAGCTCAACACCAAACACACAATAGGTTGTCATTGTATGAGTGTACATTCACCAAGTAGATAGTTCTAGGTGTTCTGATGTGTGAGTTAAAATATTGGTGGGCAAGGTCCAAGGCTTAAAGAATGTTATGTGTTTGATGGCGTGAAGACAGTAATTTGTTCACCTCTGTCAAGCAAAGCTTGTTCAGAGTAGCCATGGCAAAAAAAAAAAAAAAAAAAAAAAAAAAAAAATTACTGTGGCAGAACGCATCAGTACAAATGTAACAAACTCCAAACACACACACACACCACGCACGCCGCGCCACAACACACACCACAACACACACACAAACACACACACACAACACACACACACACACACACACACACACACACACAACACAACACACACACACACACACACACACACACACACACACACACACACACACACACACACACACACACACACACACACACACACACACACACACACACACACACACACACACACACACACACACCACACACACACACACACACACACACACACACACACACACACACACACACACACAACACACACACACACACACACACACACACACACACACACACACACATTATCAGTGCTGGATGATAAAAAAAAAAAAGGTGTTAATACACCTGTCTACTATCCTTGGAAATATAGAATTTAGTATTGTCCTGTTTGTCAGTACTATCTGTTGATAGTAGTATACTAAGAATTCTGTTACCATCATGGGACACTTATTCTAAGTAGAAAGTTTTTATTTCATTTTATTTTACTACAGGCACTGCCCAGCATTGGATCTACCAAAGTATGACATGCTGGATGAAAAAACATACGCAGAATACAGGTATGCAGGCTTACACGTTTTTCCTCTCTTAATTCTTGTTTCATTTCACTGTTATTTGCGTGCAATATGCTGTTCATTTTTCACCCATTCACTTCTTTCCGATTATAATTATTGTTATAATCATATCATAATTATTATTATTACTGGTAGCACCATCATCCTCTTCAGTTTTATTATCATCATTAGTATTATTATATTAGTATTATCATTATCAATTTATCATTAGTCTGATGATGATGATAATTATGATGATTAGTAGTAGTAGTTATAGTAGTTGCATTTTCATCTGTGCCAGTATTATTTCTGTCACTATTATTTTTTCACCACTGTTATCATTTTAGAAGAATTGATATTGTTTTTATTATCATTAGTACCAGTATTTCTGTTATTATGATGATTATCCTTATTAATAAATAGCAACTGAAAATCACCTTCTGAACGATCTTTCCAAACAAATTATCTTACTTACACATGCCACATACACACACACGCACACACACACACACATACACACACACACACACACACACACACACACACACACACACACACACACACACCTGTCAACTAGAGCTGTAGAGTGTTTTTTTTGTTGTTCTGTTGCAGGTGTGTGTCTGTGTGTCTGTGTGTGTGTGTCTGTGTGTGTGTGTGTCTGTGTGTGTGTGTGTCTGTGTGTGTGTCTGTGTGTGTGTGTGTGTGTGTGTGTGTGTGTGTGTGTGTGTGTGTGTGTGTGTGTGTGCATGCGTGCTTTGGCATGCATGTTCATGTGTCCATGCATGTGTACATATAATTGTGACAGCCTATGCATGTTTGTAATTGAAGGAAAGAGGAAGTTTTCACTCTCCCTATTAACTGTTGCCATCAAGTACTGATTACAAAGGTAATTAGTTCCTGGTTCGGTTATAGAGATTTGTTTTTACTGTTGTTGTACAAATAAGAAATATTAGTACTTAAGTGTAAACTCAGAATGCCATGTGTGTGTATGTATTTAGTATGCTTATGCAAGCAAAATACATATGTATATGATATGTGTGTCCATGCGCACATACATGCATGCATGCTTACAAGTGATTAATTGGCTGGTATCCTTGCACTGCAAGAAAAAATATCAAGGATAACCTCATAACTGTATTACTGTTAGCTTTGTCACGGTGCAGATCCTCAACGATTGCCTCCATCACTCCATTGCTGACGGGCTTGAAGTCGCTGTGGGAGGACTGGACTCGAGAGGAGATCAAGTACAGGGTGCGACAGGTCTTGCTGGTCAGTGTCTGGGGGCAGAGGGCTGTTCTGTCTGCTAGGCTGTGCTGTGCTTCCAGTGGGATGGCTTGTCTGTCTCTGCTTATCTGTCTGTATCTCATGTTGAGCTAATATGCTGTTACTCCAAGTTAATATGCTGTGACTTCTTTCTTTGTCCCTTTTTTTCTGCTTCTTTTTTTTTCTTTCTTTGACAGAAATATAAATGTAACTTTCCCAGTCAAACAAACAGGGCTAGAGGATTAGATGTGAATACGTCTCGTCCTTCCTCCCCTGTGTGTGCAAAGTCTGTGGGTAAAATGTTTTGTTGACTTTTTGAAAATATAAGACATTAATTCATTGTCTATTCAGTAAATCCAGAAACAAACAAACAAACAAAAAACCCCAGTCAGAATCCTGAATTGCATCAAGTATGTCAGTTGTCATGGGACAAGAAAAGTCAAATCCACTCAAAATTCAGAATGGCATCATGTATGTCAACTGTCGTCGGACAGGAAAAGTCAGATCCACTCAAAATCCTGAATGGCATCATGTATGTTAACTGTCATGGGACAAGAAAAGTCAGATCCACTCAAAATCCTGAATGGCATCATGTATGTTAACTGTCATGGGACAAGAAAAGTCAAATCCACTCAAAATCTTGAATGGCATCATGTATGTTAACTGTCGTCAGACAAGAAAAGTCAAATCCACTCAAAATCCTGAATGGCATCATGTATGTCAACTGTCGTTAGACAAGAAAAGTCAAATCCACTCAAAATCCAGAATGGCATCATGTATGTCAACTGTCGTGGGACAAGAAAAGTCAAATCCACTCAAAATCCTGAATGGCATCATGTATGTAAACTGTCGTGGGACAAGAAAAGTCAAATCCACTCAAAATCCTGAATGGCATCATGTATGTCAACTGTCATGGGACAAGAAAAGTCAAATCCACTCAAAATCCTGAATGGCATCATGTATGTCAATAGTCATGGGACAAGAAAAGTCAAATCCACTCAAAATCCTGAATGGCATCATGTATGTTAACTGTCGTGGGACAAGAAAAGTCAAATCCACTCAAAATCCTGAATGGCATCATGTATGTTAACTGTCGTGGGACAAGAAAAGTCAAATCCACTCAAAATCCTGAATGGCATCATGTATGTTAACTGTCGTGGGACAAGAAAAGTGAAATCCACTCAAAATCCTGAATGGCTTCATGTATGTCAACTGTCATGGGACAAGAAAAGTCAAATCCACTCAAAATCCTGAATGGCATCATGTACGTCAACTGTCGTGGGACAAGAAAAGTCAAATCCACTCAAAATCCTGAATGGCATCATGTATGTATCCACTCAAAATCCTGAATGGCATCATGTATGTAAACTGTCATGGGACAAGAAAAGTCAAATCCACTCAAAATCCTGAATGGCATCATGTATGTAAACTGTCGTGGGACAAGAAAAGTCAAATCCACTCAAAATCCTGAATGACATCATGTATGTTAACTGTCGTGGGACAAGAAAAGTCAAATCCACTCAAAATCCTGAATGGCATCATGTATGTTAACTGTCGTGGGACAAGAAAAGTCAAATCCACTCAAAATCCTGAATGGCATCATGTATGTTAACTGTCGTGGGACAAGAAAAGTCAGATCCACTCAAAATCCTGAATGGCTTCATGTATGTTAACTGTCATGGGACAAGAAAAGTGAAATCCACTCAAAATCCTGAATGGCATCATGTATGTTAACTGTCGTGGGACAAGAAAAGTGAAATCCACTCAAAATCCTGAATGGCATCATGTATGTTAACTGTCGTGGGACAAGAAAAGTCAAATCCACTCAAAATCCTGAATGGCATCATGTATGTTAACTGTCGTGGGACAAGAAAAGTCAAATCCACTCAAAATCCTGAATGGCATCATGTATGTAAACTGTCGTGGGACAAGAAAAGTCAAATCCACTCAAAATCCTGAATGGCATCATGTATGTTAACTGTCGTGGGACAAGAAAAGTCAAATCCACTCAAAATCCTGAATGGCTTCATGTACGTCAATAGTCATGGGACAAGAAAAGTCAAATCCACTCAAAATCCTGAATGGCATCATGTATGTTAACTGTCGTGGGACAAGAAAAGTGAAATCCACTCAAAATCCTGAATGGCATCATATATGTTAACTGTCATGGGACAAGAAAAGTCAAATCCACTCAAAATCCTGAATGGCATCATGTATGTTAACTGTCATGGGACAAGAAAAGTCAAATCCACTCAAAATCCTGAATGGCATCATGTATGTTAACTGTCATGGGACAAGAAAAGTCAAATCCACTCAAAATCCTGAATGGCATCATGTATGTCAACTGTCATGGGACAAGAAAAGTCAAATCCACTCAAAATCCTGAATGGCATCATGTATGTCAATAGTCATGGGACAAGAAAAGTCAAATCCACTCAAAATCCTGAATGGCATCATGTATGTTAACTGTCGTGGGACAAGAAAAGTCAAATCCACTCAAAATCCTGAATGGCATCATGTATGTTAACTGTCGTGGGACAAGAAAAGTCAAATCCACTCAAAATCCTGAATGGCATCATGTATGTTAACTGTCGTGGGACAAGAAAAGTGAAATCCACTCAAAATCCTGAATGGCTTCATGTATGTCAACTGTCATGGGACAAGAAAAGTCAAATCCACTCAAAATCCTGAATGGCATCATGTACGTCAACTGTCGTGGGACAAGAAAAGTCAAATCCACTCAAAATCATGAATGGCATCATGTATGTATCCACTCAAAATCCTGAATGGCATCATGTATGTAAACTGTCATGGGACAAGAAAAGTCAAATCCACTCAAAATCCTGAATGGCATCATGTATGTAAACTGTCGTGGGACAAGAAAAGTCAAATCCACTCAAAATCCTGAATAGCATCATGTATGTTAACTGTCGTGGGACAAGAAAAGTCAAATCCACTCAAAATCCTGAATGGCATCATGTATGTTAACTGTCGTGGGACAAGAAAAGTGAAATCCACTCAAAATCCTGAATGGCTTCATGTACGTCAATGGTCATGGGTTCCTTTGTTCCATAGTATTGCAGCAGGCTTTGTGGCAGGCCAGTGTCCTTTTCAGAGAAACCATTCGAATGGTCATATCTCAAGGTGTGCAGGCCTCTCGGCTTTATCTAATACAGTGCATTGACTGTTTGGCGCATCCCTCGAGTCAGCTGAAAGCAGCAAGATGCCTGTGGCCTGTGTGCAGCTGCTGGGCAAGCGAGGCATCATGGACTTGCTGGGCCTGAGGAAGACAGTGGGGAGTGCGGAGAAGTTCCCTGCCTCCAGGAAGAAACTGATGGATTCCTTCAAAGAGAAACACAGGTCTGTTCTGTGGTATAGTGTGGTCATCTTGTGAACTGCTGCAGTCGTCGAATAGTTTGAAACATAGGCTTGTTGTTTGGCATTGTGTGATAATCCTATACTATCAAGAGTTCCAATGATCAAGCCTAGTTCCCTATTACAAATTACAGTGCACTGTTCGTGTACAAAACTGAAAACTTGCTGTGTGACTTTTTTTTTGCACATCCTTTGTTTTTTGAAAGCCCCTGCCAAAAAGAAAGTACTGAATAGCGTGCATGCAGACCTGCATTCATATTAAGACCTAGACAGCAATTGTAATTGGTTCATTTTATTTTTAAATTCATACCTTTAGCAGTAAGTACACCTCTGGAATCACTTCATAGTCTTGTCTCAAAAAGGAAATGGTTAGAATTGTTATGTATCGGGCAACTGTCTGTGAATCCCAACACTTGGTGAATAATTTCCTTTTTAATGTTGATAAAGAGTCACATAGTATATCGTTCAGAACTTTGGTTAGTTGTTAGAATGCTGGATTTGGTCTGAAGGACAGTTGATTCAAACCCCTGTGGTGTGTGGTGGATGGGGAATGGCGCTATCAGTGTCCTGGCCTCCCAGGTCAACATGTGTGCACACTCCTGTTAGTGCCTGAAGGGTCTGTGTATGTAGGCATGCAGAAAAATCAGATTCACATTTTTAAAGATCCAGCAAGCCATGGCCTCCGTGTTAAGTTGATCTGAAAAATGGGAATATATCCAGTGTTGTGGATATTTTTATGTAATTTTATGCTGTAAACAGATTTTTTTTTTTTTTTTTTTTTTTTGCTGTCCCAACCTCTGCACCACCTCAGAGGCAGTGCACCCACGCCGCTCATTCCGACACCCCGTCCACAGCCACAGCCCGGTCGGCCCCGCCGCAGCCCCGGCACCGGCAATCCACAGGGAGCAGTCAATGTCAAGTCGTCAAGAGGCAACCCACCAGAGGAGACACTGCACTGCTGCCGAGTCACTTCAGTGGTGTTCAGTGGCACCTGTTCTGATCTAACATATGCAGGACACCACCTACTAAGCCCCCTACTGACGACAATAATTGCTTAGTCGCGGAGCCGGCGTGAGTGAGCTCTCCCTCCGGAGGGCACCACCACGTCCGTCCAACGACAGCTCCCATGGACTCGCCGATACCGGTGACCCCGACGGAACCAAACCAAGGCCACAGACGTGGAGAGGACATCGAAATTGAGGTCACCATGAGAGCAGGGCATGAAGGACCACAGAATTTGAGACATTTTTTTTTATGCTGATCGATGAGAATGAGGATGATTAAGATGATGCTACGGATTTCCATTTCGGTCTGAGACTACATGACAGGGCTGTACTCTACTCTTCCTTTCATAATATATCCCGGCGTCAACCAGGCCCGAGAGATACAGGCACCTGCAGTGTTGGTCAGGAAATTTGAGCAACACTCTCAGAAACGCATCCATTAAGTGGATGAAACTCGACTGAGTGGTCCCAGTCTTCCCAACTGAGTCCGCAGCAACTCAACTCTGGGTAGGAGCCAGTCGGGGCAGAAAAACCCAGATGACTTCTGATGGGATTCGAACCCACGACCTCCCAGCCGGGAGTCCGCGACGCTGACCACTTCGCCACAGCGGCTGCTTGTAAACAGATTTTACATATCCTGTGTGTGTGTGTCTTTGAATAATCTTTTACGCTAATAGGTTCTTTCATGCTGACAAGTAGAAATGGTTATGTATTGTTTTGATGGCATTGCTGACACAGAGGGATTTTTATAATGGTGACAGTCAGAAATGTGGGTGTTCTGTTGTGGTGACAGTGCCAATTCGGAGTTGTGGGTCGGGGCCAGGGCACTGGCGAAGCATTATCATAGAGACCAGTCTACCTCCTGGTGGGGCAACTGCACTGGCAGTGAGTATTGGCCCTGCATTTCCCGTGATGACAGTATGTGTGTTTGCTTGCAGCATTGTGTGGATGTGTGTGCAAATGACAGAGAGATAAAGAGAGAGAGAGAGTGTGTGTGAGTTTGTGTATGTGGATTGTTTTGTGTTGGTGTGCATTTGCTTGCAGCATTTGTGTGCATGTGTGTGCAAATGACAGAGAGAGAGTGTGAGTGTGTGTGTGTGTGTGTGTGTGTGTGCGCGTGCGTGCGTACATTTGTGTGTGTGTGTGTGTCTCTGTGTGTGTGTGTGTGTGTGTGTGTGTGTGTGTGTGTGTGTACTGTACAAGTTGATGACCTCTGAAAATCTCTTGGCAGATGAGAAAGAGAAGAATGCCCATGCATTAGGGAAAGTGACAGCCATTCTAGACAACGCCACTTGGATCAACATCCATTGGCTACCAGTAAGTTTAACATGCACTTTACATTTGCTGCTTTGAATAGACATAACATTGTGATGGATTTATAGATGTAACAATGGGAAGGAATATTACATGTAACAGAGCTAAGGAAACATACGAAAGTGGTATTGATCTTGGTCATTATATTCATCAGTTCTGTAGACATTTTTGTGAAACTGGATTTATCTTTTTCTCTCCTGCTTCTGTCCATCCTCTTCCCATTCACCTCTTATTTTGTTTGGTTTTGTTTGTTTGTCTGTCCGATATCTCCATTGTGATTAATACATTAAGTAAAGGACCCGCTCATATTCACTTTTGTAAAACATATTGGGAAAGATATGAATGGAACTAAGTTCATTTAGTGGAGGACGTTCGAGTGAAATCAAAACAAAAAGTCCATAGGAATCCATGAGGGAGCAGAGAAGTAGCATGGCAATGAAGGTGAGTACTGAAATACATTGTTGAACCAGGAAAGGGAAAAGTCATGAATTGTACTGCTTTACAAAAGGCGAATCCAGTAGAAAGAAACTCGTGGAGAGCGTGGCAGCAGAGAGTCCTCAGAAGAGAAGCCCCCTTCAAGCAAGTGTTTCGGCCCTTATCTCCTGACACTCTAGGGGGGTTGGGCCACACCCGGTTCATGACTACGGATGTCCCTCTGCTGCCCCCTTTTTTTTTTTTTTTTTTTCCCCCATCTTGGGACGAGCCATGGCTGGGATTCGAACCCATGACCCTCTGGACATGCTCATTTTCCACTTAATGACTCGCGCTTTAACCACTGAGCCACAGGGACACCTGATATTTGTAGGGAAATTAAGCCTTATGAAGTTCACTTTTGTTCCTCCTTGACCAGATCCAGCTTGAACACCCCTCTGCCGCTTCTGCCATTGCTTTCAGGGCTCTGGTTTTTTCCTTCCCTGCAACTGAGAGCTGTTTCATGAGGCTGTATGCAGACGTTCCTACAAACCCCCTAGCTCCAATTTCTGCAGTGAGGACTTTGACCTGATAGCCTTCTCTCCTCAGGCTGTTTGCCAGATCAGCATACTTTTCAGTCTTGTAGATTTGAGCTGCCTCCATTCTGTTCTCATATGGCACCGTGAGCTCGATCATGATCAGCTGCTCCGACACATGGATCAACGACGGGGTTATTTTTGTGAAGCAAGGGGAGACCGTGTTTCGCATCACAACAAAACGTGAAATCAGACATTTTGGTCTGGATTAATTCATCACGATTCATGATTCATGGATAGCGACTCTAACTTTTCAACAAAACTTCGGACCACAATTATTTAGAGTAGCGAGGGAGAGTGGAAGAGAGAGAAAGGAAGGAGGGGAAGGAAAAAGTAGAAAGGAAGGAAACAGTGTGTGAGTGTGAGTGTGTGTGTGTGTGTGTGTGTGTGTGTGTGTGTGTGTGTGTGTGTGTTGTGTTTTGATAGTAAAGGCGTAAACATGCAATATATACTTGTGCGTGCTGTGTACATTCTCTGGTTTTCAAGAAGTGTGGAGGAGAAGCGTCGAGGAAGGGCATGCAATCAAAGATGGTATGTTCAATCTGCACGAGACTTGAAGCCTGAGTTTCATTTTAAAGAAAAAAAAATCAGTGCATTGTGCTGAGCTGAACTTGTGAACTACATTGTTCGATTCGAGCTGTCATATGCGCTAGCCAGTATTGGGGTTGGAACAAATGAAGGGGAAGCATTGTGACAGATGTACATGTTTGTATGGTGTGTGGATGAGAAAAGGGTGATGGGGTGTTTGTGTTTGTTTGCATGCTTGCTTTAGCGTGAGTGTGTTTCGCCAGTGTGGACTCTGTTGTGACGATTAGTGGACGTGTCATGTATCTGGAGGTGGTCATTTATGTATTAGAAGAGTGCTACCATCTGCAGCCAGATATTATGTGAAGAGATGTTGGTGTGTGATAGTGCTATGACAAGTATTTATAACTATGAATTGGTGTCATATTGAAATCGTGAATTTGTGAACTCAGTACCATACGTATGTATGTGTGTGCCATACATGTGTGTGTATGTATGTGTGTGCATGAGTGTGTACAGGTACATGTGTATATGTATGTGTGTATGTGTATGTGTGTATGTATGTATATGTATATGCGTGCATGTGTATGTGTGTATGCGCGCATGTATGTATGTGTATGCATATGCAGCTGTATATGTGTGTGTGTTGGTGTGTTTGTGTGTGCGTTTGAGTGCGTGTGTGTGTGTGTGTGTGTGTGTGTGTGTGTGTGTGTGTGTGTGTGATAAGATGAATCTCGACAACTTGTAAGTACGTCTTGATGTCCTCTGGATTTCATTCCTCGGGAGCGCACTAATGTGGCGCTCGCTGGTTTTGTTCCTCTTTTTCGTCGTCGATGACGCATCATATTTTGGCAATCCACGAAACCATAGGTGTTTGATGTAATTTTTTTTTTTCTCCATTTTCATTTATATTGTTTAATCGACATGTTTGAATTTTTTGCTTATATTTTGCATTTTAAGCGATTCGTTTCTTCACTCGAGAGACTTTGGGAGATTTTTTGTGTGTTACTTCTGTCTACCCTAGTCATGTTCTTGTTCTCTGTGCTGCAGAGTGCAGTGACTTAGTAAATGAGTATAGACCTGGGTACGTATCGTGCTAGGGTAGGCCGTTACTACATAAAATCTTTGTCTGCTACTAGAAGACTGTCTTTTTTGAACATGTCTAATGTTACACAGTTTGTAATATTGTCATGCCTGGATTCTCCTCACAATGTTATGCTCTCTTTGTTTTTTCATTGTCTTATCCACTTTCGTTGTAAAGACTTTGGCAGTTTAGTGAAAGAGTTTCTTGTCTCTGACAGTCACGTCAACTTTCGTGGTAACAGTAATACGATATTTAACAATACATATTTGTACATTCATCAACTGCTTCTGCTGTTGTCAGGTGATGTTGAACTTAATCCGGGACCTGATACCATAACTGATCTTAAGTTAATTCATGTAAATGTAAACAGTTTAAGAAACAAAATGGATATCTTTGAAGCAGAATATAATACATTCGACATTATCACAGTATCAGAAACATGGCTATCAGATTCCGTCAAGAATGACTCGATACATATGACAAATTTTAATCCACCGGTCAGGTGTGACAGACCAAATGACCCACATGGTGGAGTTGCTATTTATGTTAAAAATAACTTAGTTTGTAAACCTCGACCAGATCTCTATATTAATGACCTTGAAGCTGTATGGGTCGAGACAAAGCTTGGCCAAAGTAGTCTACTAGTTGGGTCATTTTATCGACCTCCAAGTTCCCCTGTAAGTTACTGGGATCAGATAGAAGAAAGCATTCGTAAGGTAAATAATACTTCATTAAAATTTATTATTCTTGGTGACTTCAATAGTGATTTCCTTACGACACCCTCACCGTACTTACTTGGAATCATTAATCGATACAGGCTCACTCAATTTATTAATGAACCCACAAGGATTACAGAGTCGAGTGCAACGTGTTTGGATCTGGTTCTCACACAATGCCCTAACATTGTAACATCCACTGACGTTTTGCCAGCTATTTGCAGTGATCATAGTGTTCCTTGCGCCATGATTAGACATACTGTGGTCAAGAACCAGCCATTTAAAAGGACCATACTTAATTATAGAAAGCTAAATGCAGATCGCTTTTGTGACCTGTTAGGCACTGTAAACTGGGACGACGTTACTCACAACAGATCAGTAGATCAAAGTGCTGAAATGTTTTCAAAAATATTAATGGAAAAAGCGAAACTATGCATGCCGTCTAAAGTTATAACTGTACGTCCTGACGACGTCCCCTGGATGACTGATGAAATAAGACTATTAATAGAGGAGCGTAAAACAATACACAGTATAGCTAAACATACCAATGATCCAGAAGATTGGTGCAGGTTTCGTCGATTTCGGAATTATGTGACATCAAGAGAAAGACAAAGACAACTTGACTATGTTGCTGAATTAGACAATAAGGTTTCTAACTCTACAAATTTTGGTAAAAAAGAATGGTGGCACCTGGTAAAATCTTTTTTAAAAAAGAAAGGCATTGACTCGAACGAAATACCTCCAATTGTTTGTAATGGCATTGTAAACTATAGCAATACGGACAAAGCGAACGCTTTTAATAAATATTTCATTGCTCAGTCCACTTTGGAAAATGATGATGATGAAGTACCAGATGTACCATTCATAGTTCCAGAAATTACAGACATTTCTTTGACAGCTACTAATGTTAAGGATGTCATCTTGAATCTGAACAAAAATAAAGCAGTAGGACCTGATTTGGTTCACAACAGGTTGTTGATTGCATCTCTTCCAGTTATACTGGATCCTTTGACTACCATTTTTAACAGAAGTATGATTGAAGCAAAGTTTCCAAACGTCTAGAAAACAGCCCATGTAAGTCCACTACATAAAAAAGAATCGAAGGAACTTTGTAACAACTATCGTCCAGTCTCTTTGCTCAGCTGTGTTGGAAAGGTTCTGGAAAGATGTATCCACAAGCAAGTTTTAGATTTTTTATTGTCAAATGATATCATTTCACCTTCCCAATCCGGATTTATCCCTGGTGATTCCACAGTCAATCAGTTATTATGTATCTATAACGATTTATGTTCCTCATTTGATAGTGGAATCACAACGCAAGCTGTGTACTTCGATATTTCTAAAGCTTTTGACCGTGTCTGGCATAGAGGTCTCATCCGTAAACTTGAAGGCAATGGCATACGAGGGACGTTGTTAGCATGGTTCACCGATTATCTCTCTGATCGCATGCAGGCAGTTGTAATCAAGGGTGACCAATCAGACTATGTCAGAATCCCTGCAGGAGTTCCCCAAGGCTCAGTTCTTGGACCTCTCTTATTTCTTATTTACATTAACGACATTACAGACGGTATAAGATCTAAAGTTAAACTTTTTGCGGATGATACCAGCATGTCCCTCTCACTTAATGATCCTACTATTCGCACAGAAATAATTAATTCTGATCTACAAAAGATACATCTTTGGGCGCAGCGCTGGAAAATAAAATTCAGTGAAGACAAAACAGAATTACTTAACTTTTTACGGGGCAATCATCTAGTTTTACCCCTTATATTTGGACAAACGTATCTTCAAGGCAAAGACAAACATAAACATCTAGGACTTATACTTCAAAATAATTGCAAGTGGGATGAACATATTAATGGTATGCAAAACAAAATAACTATGCTGCTTTCCTGTATGAAAAGTTTTAAATATAGATTTAGTAGGAGAGCCTTAGAAATCATGTATAAATCTTTCGTATTGCCTAATTTTGACTATGCAGATGTTGTGTGGGACAACTGCTCCGAAATGCAATCCAATTCTCTTGAAAACTTACACTTAGAAGCTATAAGAACAATTATTGGAGCTGTTCGTGGAACAAGTCATCAAAAATTATATGAAGAATCTGGATTTTGCTCACTCAAGGAAAGGAGGAAAAGACATAAAATTATATATTATTATAAAATGATAAATGGCTTGTGTCCGGATTATTTACTTGATCTTCTACCTGGTCTTGTTTCGGACAGGAATCCTTATCACAGGAGAAGACCGTTAGAGCGTACAACTCCAAAATGCAACACTGAGATATATCGGAAATCCTTCATTCCTTCAACTACATCTTTATGGAATAGTCTCCCCGATCATATTAAAACCAGTCCATCTTTAAGCGTAGTCAAGCATCATTTATCGGCTGATGATCCTGTCATACCACCGTACTTTTACCTTGGCGAGAGAAAAAACCAAATCATTCATTGCCGTCTTCGTCTTGGAATCAGTGATCTGAGATATGACATGTTCAACCGTCATCTAATTAACGACCCACTGTGTGAGTGTGGCAATGGGGAGGAAACAGCTCAGCACTATTTTCTGTTGTGTCCTCGTTTTAATGAAACCCGCGCAAATACTATTTCCGATCTCCCATCACACTACAGAAATGTTCGAACTCTGTTAAAAGGTGACCGTAATCTGCAGATAGATACCAATATATTGATATTTGAAGCTGTTCATAAGTTTATCTCTGGAAGCAACCGGTTTTAGATATATTGCCTTTTGGAGGTTTCAGGTATGACAAAAGAAGATTGTTCTAAAAATGTTGCCATTATTTCAAATTGTGATGATAACAAATTACTGTGCCTGTGGTGTGTTTCTCATCGTCTCTCTTCATTGATCTCCGTCTCTTTCTTTCTTTTTTTCTTTAAATTATTTTCTCTCTTTCCGGGAAAGGGTGGGGGGCGGGGGTGTTCTCTTTTTGTATTCTTCATGCGATTTATAAACTTTAAACTGTCAATTGTTTTCATATAAATAATGTAATATTTGTGTTACTGTAGCCGCCAGGTAAATTATTTGTGTATTGTCATTTTGCAGAGCACACTATAAGCGTTCAGCTTGTTGCTGCTCACTTTGTATTGTGTAAACATTGTACTTACCTGTGATTAAAGATTTGTTTAAACCATCAGCTGCTTGGTTGACTTAGAGTGGACTACTATGTCTGGTCTCATGCCACTCTTGCTGATGATCTCTGGGTGACTCTTCCATTCTGGGAGGTCTGCAGTGCACTCCCAGTCATCTGCCCCGTCCAGCAGACTCTGCCTGCATGTTTCGAGTGGCACTGTTGTTCTTGGCCATGATTTGCTGCCTCCTGCCGTGAAGAATGTTGCGGGTGCTTTTGGAGTCCTGATTTTCCCTTTTGTGGTGTTGGTACTAGCCCAGACTACTTGTACAATCTCTTTGAGCACTTGGTTGTGCCTCCATGTGTACCTTCCTTGAGCCAGGGCTACTTTACATGAGCTTAGGACATGCTCCACTGTTTGTTTTTCATGGCAGAGGGGGCATGCAGGATCGTCTGTTTTCCCCCACTTCACCAGGTTTGCATTTGAGGGCAGAAGGTCATATGCAGATCTGAGAATGAAGCTGATCCTGAGAGGGGCCATGTGCCAAATGTCATTCCAAGTGAGACTTCTTTGGAGTGCATTCTCCCACGTTGTCCATTGCCCTTGCTGGCTCTGCTGGACTGCTTTTTGGAGTCTTTTTTGGTCTTCTTCTTTTCTCATCTCCTGAATCATCAAGTCTCTTTTGGCTTTTCCTTTGGCCTTTGACCACCATTCAGTTTTGGTCACCCCCAGTCCTTGTCTGTTGGTCTGTGTGTGTCCTGTTATTTCTCTGATCTTGAGACTTTCTTTTGCAGAATCCATCGCCTCTTGAACTTTCCATTTTCTGCCTGTCTTCAGCTGGGGCTTGATTGCTTCTACCACCTTGTCTCCTGAGTCCTCCAGCATGCTTTGAAGTCTGATCTTCCCTGCTTTGTATTCCTCCAGGATGGATTTCAGTGGTAGTTTCAGCTTTGCTTGGCGACAGTACAGCGCTATGTTAGTCAGACAGGGTGGGACACCAAGCCATTTCCTTGTGAACTTGTTGATTTTGGCTTCCATTGCCTCCACTATGCTGGTGCAGATGTCGTATATCATCAGAGGCCATAGGAGCTTTGGTATCAGCATGAACTGCAGACACCAGACCTTGTATTTGCCAGGGAGCCCACACTGGTCAATGGTCTCCAAGCCTTCCTCCGCCATCTGCTTGGTTTCTTTTGCTCTTTGTGTGTCTTTCAGCGTATCATCATACCATCTTCCAAGGCTCTTGACTGGTTCTTCTGTGACTGTTGGAATGGCCTGGTTGGCAACACTGAAGACCACAGATCCGGCCACTTTTCCTTTCCTCAGTGAGAGACTCCGTGATTTCTTTGGCTTGAACTTCATTCTGGATGAGGCAACTATGTCGTCCAGCCTCTCCAGCACATGACGTGTCTCGTCTTCTCTGGATGAAATCACTGTAGTGTCATCCATGAAGGCCTTGAGAGGAGGCATCTTGTATCCATCGCCAAGGTCTGTTTGTCTCGCGTTGTTTGTTGCTGCTTTCAAGATGAGTTCCATTGCCAGCACGAACAGTATTGGGGAAATTGCACAGCCCATTGCAATACCCACTTCCAAGTTGATCCAGTCTGTTGTGTACTCCTTGGTAGAGAACCGCATTGAGAAGCCATTGAAGTACTTCTTGAGCATGTCGCGGATGTTCTTTGGCACATGGTACATCTCAAGAGCCAACTGTATCATCTCATGGGGCACAGATCCATATGCGTTTGCCAGATCAAGCCACACTACGTCCAGGTCTCTCTTTTCTGTTTTTGCTTTTTGGATTGCGTCCCAGATCATTGTGGCGTGTTCTACACAGCCAGCCACGCCTGGGATGCCACCTTTCTGGACTGACACATCCAAGTACTTGTTTTCCATCAGGTACTTGGTCAGCCTTGCTGCCATGACAGAGAAGAAGATTTTCCCTTCGACGTTCAGTAGTGATATTGGCCTGAACTGGCTGATGTCACTTGAGTTTTGCTCTTTGGGGATGTACACACCATCTGCCGTCATCCACTGGCCGCTGATCTTCTGGTTTCTCCAAGCCGATCGCAGCAGCCTGTGGAGCCACTCCAGCACCTTGGGACATTTCTTGTAAAGCTGGTAAGGTATTCCATTTGGCCCTGGTGATGATTTGGCTCTGGCTTTGTCGACCACCTTCTTGATTTCCGCCAACGTTGGAGGCTTGCTATTGAACTGTTCCTCAGGTTTGGTTGGCCACACCAGACCTTGAATGTCGAGTGGTGCTTTGCTCTGTGGGTCAGAGTATGTTTTCCTCAGATGCTGCTCAAGAACTCCTTTGTCCACACTTAGGGTCCCAGATTTTGGCTGCTCAAACAGTGTTCTGGCAAACTGGAAGGGGTCTCTGAAGAAGCGCTCTTGTGTCTTCTTCTTTTTGCTCTTCCTCTTCCTCGCAGATTCCGCTTTGCTGAGGGCGCTGTGTTTTTCTTTCAGGTCTTTCCACAGTTTTTCCAAGCCTTGTTTTTCAGCTGGCAATGCGGTCTTCATTTGCATCTTGAGGTTTTTCTTTTGGACCCTGATCTTGTCCATCTTTTCTTGGCGTCTGGATTTCTTTGGAGGTGTTTTCTCTTTGGGTAGTTTTGCTCCATAGGCGTCTCTACATGTGGCATATACAATGTCCCCATATGTGGCTAGTTTGTGTTCCAGGGTGCTTTTCCCTATCAGTGCATCGAGTCTTTGGACGATTTTTACATCCAGTTTCTCCCAATCTTCAGTTTCGTTTGCTCGTGGCAGGTTGAGTTTCAGGCGCCTGGCATCGAGGGCCTGTGCAAATTCCTCATCCGAACCAACAGCGTGGATGTCCTTGGCACTGTGGTTTAAATCCTGGCCTTGAATCCATCTTACAAGAAGCTGTGCCTAGTAGTACATACATTAAACAAATATCCTTCAAATATGTATCTGTTGTGTAATGGTTAAAAGTAAATTGGTTGATTTTGTTTCTACTTATTAATTTTTGTAAGCACTTGAAGAGCTCATGAATTGGAGTACTGTTGTGTAATGGTTAAAAGTAAATTGGTTGATTTTGTTTCTACTTATTAATTTTTGTAAGCACTTGAAGAGTTCATGAATTGGAGTACTGTTTGAAACCCCCCCCCCCCCCCCCACCCCCCACCCCCATCGAATCTAAGTCCAAATGGTGGCAACTTTGCGTCATGATGTCATAGTAGATGTAGCTTGCTGTGCATGTGTCTGTGTGTTGCTGTTTGTAACTGCCCATTTTAGCACTCACCTTATGACCATTGTTGACAGTTGTGTTCAGTGGTCGTGCTTGATAACTGTTATTCATTGTCATATTCAATGTGGGCTGAAAAATACTGCTCAGGGGCTCAAATTGAAACACTTTGCAGATGGTGTTCACTTTCAGTCAAGCAGATGCTTTTAAATGCTGTGTCTTCTGCCCAAAGGTTCCCAAATAACTTGTAGGGGGTTGAAATGTGGGGTCATCCTAGACGGTCAGATAGGGGTTAACTTGTAACTTGGCAGATAGGAACAGTTGTGAAAAGATTAAAGCATCTCACTCTCATTATGATGGTAGGATCAAAGGTAAAGTTCATCTTGGCCTAGTGAGTAGCTCAAGAAGGCAATGGCTATGATTTTATATAGTTATATTGTTGATTGTTATAATGATGATGGTTATATTTTGGTTAGGGTGGATCTTACCTCATTGTCATTGTGAACATACTTATCATTTCGTTAAATGTATACATGTAAACATCCTTGTACATACAGGCTGCTCACACACACACACACACACACACACACACACACACACACACACAGTTCTGTGTGGAATTCCCACAGTGGACTGACAGAGTATTTGATGGAGCACTTGCATGTAGCATGCATATAATCCCAACAGTGGACATAGTATTTCTGGTTAAATGAAAAAAGAAGGAAAATGTCATTTGCCATCATTGCTAAACTGGGGGAACATGTCATTTGCCGTCATTCCTACACTGTCACTTTATTTATTCTGTTTGTAGCAAGACATCTACATCCTGGAAGCCAGACAAGCTGGGGGTAAGTCTCTGAATCTGATGTTGTTTATTTCTTATAATATTTTGTATCTTAACCAGCAGATCATGTTACACAGAAAACCTTTTATCCTAGATAGCAATGTTTTTTTGTGTGTTTTTTTTATTGAATGGGTTAATGAAGGTTTAGTGGATGGATTAATGAGTGAAATATGTTTGGAGGCTCGTAGATGTGCTTCCATCAGTACATAGACAAAGGCACATCACCTGTTAAAAATGTTTCTTTGTATTAAAGATCGCCTCCAAAACTAGAAATGCAGCCAGGAGAGAGCATAGAATTTCGCCACACAAAAACCGGTTGCCAGGGGAAGTAATTGTTAGAAACAGATGGCATGGGGGTCTGAAGTAGTATTCCACTTGTACAAATTACGCTGAATGATTTAGGAGCGCTGACTGATGTGCATTCACTTCATGAATCCATCCCAGAATTGAATGTGATAGTCCCATGGTCCTATTCCATCTTTCCACTTAGCTTCATTAAAATCAGTTGTATAGTTGTGTAATGTTGCACATGGAGAGACACATCAACCAGTGGATACATACAAAATCATAACCCTCTTGACAAAGACAATTGATTATTTTACCTCTCTAAAAAAAATAAATAAATAAAAAAGAACACTAGATGAAAATTACATGTATTTTCACAGGTAATGTGAAATCCAGCTTTTGTCTTTCTCCTGACATATGATTTCACAGACTGGCCCAGGGCATGATGTGACGCAATTAGGATTTAGCACCTAAGTTTTGAAAACTGACACAGGCTCTATCAGCCCTAATTATGTGAAGTTAAAATCGCCATCTCCAAATAGGAAGTCTTCATTTTTCATTGAAGGAAACTGGTATTAGTAAAGGAGATTTCAAAATTCATTTGTTTCCTACCTGGCTCTCCCACCTCCCCTCCCTTTTTTCTTTTTGTTTTGTTTTCCTGATTACTGTAAAAACATTTTTACTAGAAATATTGCAACATATATTTTTGGGCACTCAGGTCTTTATACATTTTGCATTTGATTATAGTCAGGTCAAATTTACATGTTACTGCTCAAAAGTTGTGTCTGCTGAAAAGCACTAATTTAGAATTATTGTGCAAAATATATCTACTGTAGAAACACACACGCACGCATGCACACACACACACACACACACACACACACACACACACACACACACACACCATGTATAATACCAACACAAGATGCTTGTAAGCTGTTTCTAAAACAAGTTGAAGTTAGTCATAGTTTAGATCGTTCCATCCCCCAAGTAGCAGGCAGACACCCTCGCTGTGTTGTCACCAGGGTACGGTGCCAGGTGGACGGCTGATGGGTCCTCTTTCCGAGGCTTCCTGGAGCCGCAGATGGAGGGGGGTCACGAAGCAGGTTGGCGGCACTGATTGGTTCTTCTTCGCTGGACACCAAACGTTGTGATCCCTTGGTGGGTGGATAGGAGTGCAGGGTATGGCTATGGAATATGAATTTGTGGAGAGCCGTTACGATTTTTCGGTGGGTGATGGCTTTTGTGATACTTGGTTTGCTTTTGGAAGAAAGTAATGGTGTTACCTGGGGAACTGATGTGTCTGACAGCTGTGATAATTATGTTGCTGTACCATTGAATGCATGCGTGTAACTTTTCTTTGCTTTTTTTTTTACATTTTTTCTTTCTTTGTTTTAACTAAATCTGATCAGTTTATTCGTGGATGTTGTTTTCCAAAGTTTTGTTTGAGGCCTTTCTTCTCCAGAAATGACGTAACTGAAAGACATGTTCAGGAATCAACGTTGTTGAGAGAGACCCCTTGTTTAATGTTACAGATCCACACAACTCCTGACAGCATGTTTTCTTAGCTATGTTAATTCTCAGTATACTAAGCAAGTTCAGACTCATGAGTGCCAGAAAAGCATCCGTTTGCCCCCCATATACATGAAAGAAAAGACAGTCGAAAGCTTGAAACAGTTTTACAACATAACTATCTATTATCCCTTGAAAGAAGTTTGTGGAGGTGCTGGGACCGACACTTAGGCCGTCAGGGATCTCCAGAAGCCTCTGTCTTCGATCATGTGCGACAGGGTAGAGGTGGGGTGTCCAGACCCTTCGTTTGTGCATTCTAATGACTTTTTATTGTATCAGAAGATACACGTTTTTTTTATGTTTTTTATTTACCTATCTTGGTTCTCTTCTGGCATGTTCGAATGAAAGTGGAATGGGAAGATGAGATTGCTTTTGATCATCTTGAATGCTATTCTGCATTGCTTTGTTACACATGTGTCATTCATATCTTGATATCACATGCACATCCATTCATTTATCATGTATATTTGCGGTGCTTAGTGATACACAGTCTTTAATGATTCAGTGAGTGTGGAGACAGGTCTCAGTTTGAACATGCAGCTGGGTTATCATGACTGACAGTTTGTCCACTGTGGCTAACCAAATTCTGTGTAATCTTTAGATGAAATTTTGGTCCCTTCATTACGTGCTTGACTTTACTTGATTCCAAGAATTAGTTGATCACATAAATCAAAGGCATGATTTTTCTTTCTTCTTTTTTTTGTTTTGTTTTTTTTTAGAATGGCACAACTTAATGCACAATAACTTATGTCATGCATACATTATCTTCATTGGTTCTAAGGTGCAGTAATTGAATAAACAAAATCGGAAATGAAATGAGGCAGGGAACAGTAAACGATAAACAGTAAACAAGTGGGGTATTTTTTGCTCCCATAAGAAAACCTAACACAGAGTAGCTTTTATTCAAGACTGGCACAGCCTTTTAAACTTGAATAAAGTCAGACAAATACATAGACATACAATCTAATAGTGGGGGAAAAAACAAGCGCAGGCCAACAACTGAACTGTCTTCATAGTAATGACTTGGCAAAGATTTGGACTTAAGAGGGGGGGGGGGGGGGGGGGGGGGGAGTTTGAAGATGGAGAAACTGGGAACATGAAATTAAGAAATTATGTTACAGATATGAAAACTCTTCACTAGCTGCATAAGGGAACCATCGCAATCCCTTTTGAAGGCAGATATATTTGTATTGCCTGCTCTGAATCAAAGAAAAACAAAGCCTAAGAGATTGTACTGTCTAATAGGTATGTAATGAAAGTAGCATCTTTGTCACTTGTGCATGTGTGTGTGTGTGTTTTTTCTCCCAGATTTCTTTGTTTGAATGGTATAGCATGTCATGAGTGATACGCATGCCTGGATGAAGTGTCACATACATACAGAGGCCCATCACATTGAGGTGTGTGAAGGCTAGGCGAGGCTGTGAGCCGTGGGTGGTGGAACGTGCTTCTCGCATCACATCCATGTAACCGTATTGTTAATGACTGCAGGGGAGGAGTCGGATCAAAAGGTTGACATGTTTCAGGGTGTACAGATCAGTGGTGTGAGGACTGATGAAAGGGTTGACATGTTTCAGGCTGTCCTGATCAGTGGTATGAGGACTGATAAAAGGGTTGACATGTTTGGGCTTTAAAGATCAGTGGTACGAGGACTGATAAAAGGGTCGACATATTTCAGGCTGTAAAGATCAGTGGTATGAGGACTGATAAAAGGGTTGACAGGTTTCAGGCTGTCCTGATCAGTGATACGAGGACTGATAAAAGGGTTGACAGTTTTCTTTCATTTTGTCTAGATCAGTAGGAGGAGGTTTGTTGAACAAGAAACTATTGTCACTTATTTTTGAAATATAATAAAAGTATGTGAAAGACCTAAAGAACTTAGAAAGAAAAAAAAAAGCTCATGGTTTTAAGTACAATCGCAAAACAGTTGTGCAAGAATGTTCAGGTGTGTTCAGCATCAGTACAGTTTCTCATTTGGGCAGGTTCTTGCACTGAGCTTTGTGGTGACCGAACTTGCTGCAACAGTTACAGGCTCAGAGTCCGGTTAAACTCCGGAATTTGGCCGTCATTGTATCTGTTACCTTGTTTACTGTTTCATCCACCAGTGGCGTACCTGTAACTGCTTGTTGTGTTCCTGGGACTGGAGAGGTTCTTCTCCACCAGTTTCAGATTTTGTCTGCGCAATAGCAAGGAACTGTGCAGCAAACGAGTACACTGCCTAAGCCAGAAATCTGAAACACCAGTGTAGTTCAAGCATCAGGAGTTACTGTGTTGGCATTTAAATCTGAAGAGTTTGTGTTGCATATCTGTTCCTGGCATCGAGACTCATTTGATAATTTTCAAGAGTTTTTCATGTAAGTATCCCCGTTCCTCGAAGTGTCTTAACTCCCTTTTTTGAATGTGCATTGATGCAAAGCATAACACTAAAATCTTCAGGGTCATATACTGATCTAAACACAGCTTTGAGAGTAGACAGAATGTGGGGACCCTGAATTCAACTTCTTCCAGTGCATACTATGTAAAAGAAAACTTTGCTTATGATCTTCACATACTTTGCCTTCCAATTGTAATTTTTCCATGTGACCTATTCAGACTTTCAGTTAAAAGGGTGCTTCAGTTAGAAGTTCCAAAGAAAGACTTGGCCCTTCAGTAGTACTTGAAATCCATGAGTGAGAAATTTTGATTAATGTTCACAGTCCATCACCAATGCAGACATCTTACCCGTTGTGTCTCCGGAATTCTCATCCTACCTCACACATTCATCTCAAAAGAATGTGCCATCTTAGATTAGGCCTTGGACTATCTTTATACAGTACAAAATGGCATCCATCTGTCCTCAGTGTGTTCATATGACAGAAATTTCTTGCATTGTGTTGACTTTACCAATCATAGGCAAAATCCTCATTTATGGGTGTTGTTGAGGTCACTGATGTCAGATCTCTTGAAATCACTTCAAATGTATGCTGTAATTCAGCATGATTTTGTGGAAAAAGGAATGGACACATAATGTCTTCAACACACACACACACATTTTAGGAAAACCTATGAATGGATGTGATGACCACAAGTTTGATGTGTTAGTTATATTTGTGTATCTGCATTTTTGCTTTTGTTTTTGTAATAAACGATTTAAGTTTGAATGCCATAGGCTTGTCATTTTTTCCTTCATTTGAAGATCTGTATGAACAACGCTTACAAACATGTGCTTGGAGTTGGCTTTGTTCTTTCATTTCACGAACACATTCAATCTCACATCTCCTGCTCTTCACCCTTTTACTCCTCATCCTTGAAATGCCCCGAGAGCAGCTCAATCAAGTTTCCTTCTACATTCTCACAAACATGTGCATGTGCAGTCTCTGAAAACACTAGTATTTGTCTCCAGATTCTAACTGCTGAGGCGTTCTTCCCAAGGGTTTGACAGATCTGATCTGGTTGATTCTGCAATCATCTTCATGTTGATCTTTCCATCCAGTAATCTTCACGTATCACATCTAATTTCTCCGTGTCTGTCTTACACAAAAGGCAATAGGTGGAAAGGTCTTGAATGTCTAAAGCATGTTCAGTGAGAATGTCTGTCACGTTGCCCTCATCATGCCAGGATGAAAATCTAGGTACCATGCATGTTCTGTTGAAGGAAACATGACCTGCAGTGTGCCATCATCAACTTCACATTGTTGATCATCAACTGGCTTGGCCAGTCTTACCGTCTTCATCCTGATCCACAGCTTCATTCATTTCACTGGTGGCATACCATCTAGATATGCTTCCCTGTATACATCTTTCACTGGTTCTATTGTCTCTGTAAGTGCCTGATCACTTTCACTTGTAATGCTGTTTTTAACCTCTGTCAAGCCTTTTTCTTTAATTTATAACTACCATCCCAAGACTGCTATTTTTGTTGAGAATGCTGTACCTGGACCTTTTTGTGTGTGCATAATGTATCATCCTGAGTTTGTTGACTGCAAAACAAACAGTGTTTTCTGTTGTTAATATTTTTCATGCAAGAAGAATGAACACTCTTTGAATAAATACTGGAGTCGTGTGAAAATCCTATAGTTTGTGCCTGCTGAATTTATGGTGAAATCTCAGTACAGTGTGGAAAGTGGATTGGAGTTGTTGGTGATGGTTGTCTTCCTGTTATGATTTTCCTAATCGTCTCTGAATCAACAAAGATCAGAAACAGACGCAAAAGGTTAGTATTCAGTTGTTTACTGATAACACTCTTTTACAGCACAAGTATGTGACACAAAATGCACACAAATATAGACACACACATATATGGTACCAATGTGCAATACAATGCACACATATACAAGCACGCATGTACACACACACACACACACACACACACACACACACACACACACACACACACATAATTATGGCATCAATTTGTGACACAAGGCATACACATATAAATAAACACACATACGTGGTGCTAGTGTGCAACCCAATGTTCACATGCACACACACACACACACACACACACACACACACACACACACACACACACACACACACAGAGCATCAAATTGTGACACAAGGCATACTCACATAGATAAACACAGACACATGGTACCAGTGTGTGTCCCAGTGCTTGCATACACACACACACACACACACACACACACACATACTTGCGCGCACACACACACACACACACACACACACACACACACACACACACACACACACACGCACGCACACACTAATACTTGGTTATGACATTGGCAATTATTGGGCACACATACAGGTGTATGCACACGGACCACATTTCCTTTGAGGAGAAGAAAACTCTAGTCGTCCTTGTTGACAAGGCAAAAGAAGGCAAGAACACCCAGGATTCTGTCCCTGAACCTGAAGCTGCCGCAGAATGATGTGTGGCACAGCAGGTATGGGACCAGTGGAGCGTCTACTACTTGAGCACGGAGTAATGTCCTGCAATGGGCATTTGAGCATGGATCCTGCCAATATTAGATATTTGTTTGCTCACCGAAATTATCTGTCTCATATGTAATGATAACTGATGAAATAAGGGCTTTTGCAAGGTTTGACCAGGGTATTGGTTTGATGTTCAGGTCTGGTAACTGTTAGGTTTTAGTCATGAGAAGGAGGGACATGTGCACATCCTCGGGGAACCTGATACATCTTCAGGGAAAGCAACATTCTCTGTCTGCTGTCTGTCCGTCTGTCTCTCTCTCTCTCTCTCTCTCTCTCTCTCTCTCCCTCTCTCCCGCTCTACTGCATTAAAATGTTTTGAAACATTTATATATGCACCAAAGCATACATCATGTAGATTTGTACATTTACTTGGATGTGCATGCGCCGAGTTATGTACATGCTCAGGCATGCATTAATTTTGTGCGCGAGCACACACACACACACACACACACACACACACCACACACACACATTTTCTCTCTCTCTCTCCCTCTCTCTCTTTCTCTCCCTCCCCCCCCCCCTCTCTCTCTCTCTCTCTCTCTCTCTCTCTCTCTCTCTCTCTGTCTCACTTACAAAGAAACCCCTTTACAGTTTGCAAACCATACATACATATATGCATACATGCACACACACACACACGTACATGCTTACAGACACACACACACACACACACACACACACACACACACACACACACACACACACACATTCTCTCTCTCTTTCACTTGCAAAGAAACACCTTTTCAGTTTGCGAACCATGTTTAATAGACGCACTGTCATTTTTTTTAATGTAATTTAGCATGGCAAAAAACAAACAACAAAAGAAAAACAGACTCTAAATCAGGAAAAATATGTAAGAAAAACTGTGTGATTCACCAAGTGTGCAGGGCATATTATGCAGCAGAAATTGAACATGCAAACAGTTTGTATAAAATATTTGGGGAGTCAAAAAAAAAAAAAAGAAAAAGGAAGCATAGAGTAGTAGAAAACTTTTTTTTCTTCTGACATAAAATCCAGATAAAACACAACTAAAACTGTGTTTCAATGGGAAAATATTCAGTATCAAAGGCAAGACCCGAAGTGAATACAATTGTGACCCAGACATGCCAGTCCTCTCTGTATCAGACTGATTTCAGGGAACTCTTTTAGAACCCATTTAATTTGTTGTTTGTTTTTGTAGCTCACCAAGTGGTCATTGCTCTTACAGATTCTCTTTTTTTTCTTCATTATAGTAATTATCAGCTATTGTCAGTCATACTCTTTCAGTGTTTTTGTATATTAATACACTAGGAACTTATGTAATTAATAACTCTAATCCCCCATCCTAACCTCCTTCTCCGTTCTCTTAAAAAAAAAAAAAAAAAAAAGTGTGCCTACATAGTATGTTCATTGTGATGACAATAAGTGTTCTGTTATTTTTTTTTTTCTTGTTGACAGCAAAAGGAGGTTCCAGAGCACACCTTTTTATTTTTTAATTTTTTTTAATCAATCCAGCTGTCGTTACCAACAGCAAATTTAGAGGTTCCAAGGCTACCCTCTCAGAGATTTGCACGTTTGCAGAGCGAGGAGATGAGTAATCATCGTCTCCGCATTTCATCCACCACAGGGTGCTGGGTGTTACCTCAGTTAGGGAGTACATGAAGTCGGATGGGTTTACCATGTTTTGAGACAGTTTTCTTTTTTTGTTTTGTTTTGTTTTTTGTCGTATGTGTATGTGAGTGGGTTGTGTGTGTGTTGTGTGTGTGTGTGTGTGTGTGTGTGTGTGTGTGTGTGCATCACAGCACACCTCTTTGAATGAAATCAGAGCTGCCTTCCCCTAAGAGAATGCATCACCATTGTATAGTGGCACTTTTTTTTTTTTTTCAAAATACCACACATTTGCTGCATTTTGTTTGGTTTTCCTGGAAATGCAAACTTTTTTGGAAAATGACATTGATAATTTTCTCTCTTTTTTATCCATCCTTTTTTTCTTCTTTTTTTTTCCATTTGTTCTTTAATCTGCCTTAAATACTGGTTGCACATAGGTTAGTTTATTAACAGGTTGGAAAGATTAGCACCCAGACTCTGTGTGTGTGTGTGTGTGTGTGTGTGTGTGTGTGTGTGTCTGCGTGCATGCGTGTGTACTTATGTGTGCTTGTGTGTGTGCGTGCGCGTGCGCTTATGTGTGTGTGTGTGTGTGTGTGTGTGTGCATGTCTGTGTGTGTGTGTGTGCGCGCGTGCGCATATATGTGTGTGTGTGTGCGTGTCTGTGTGTGTGTGTGTGTGTGCGTGTCTATGTGTGTATGTATGCATTGTGTGCGTGTGTATTGTGTGTGTGTGTGTGTGAGAGAGAGAGAGAGAGAGCATCTTGCAGAGGCCTTGGTGCACACAGTGAAGTGAAAATTAATGTCTTTTCAAAGAACACCAACACAAATTGTGTGTGCCATTTTTGGCCACATTCTCTCTCTCTCTCTCTCTCTCTCTTCCTCTCTCTCTCTCTCTCTCGCTCTCTCTCTCACACACACACACACACACACATACACACACAAAATGTTACGATTCGGCTCGAAAAGAACAAAACGTACAAGGCTAAGTAAATAATCACAGAAATCAGAATAATATTCTTTGTGTACAGACTACATTAACAATTACATGTGCTTGGTCTGTATGATAACTGGAGAATATTGAAGTCACAGGAATCAATGTGACACTGGGTAGAGATTAACATGACATTTACTAGGGGGGGGGGATGTTTATGACCAATATTACGATTCACAGAAATTTCAAGAGCAAAACAAATTATGAAGATAACTTGAAAATCGACGTTGGTTTCTTTTGAATTCTGTCACGGAAAATTAAGAAGACAAGCATCAATCTATAAAGAACACGTAAAACCGACTTCGGTGACTCTCTCTCTCTCTCTCTCTCTCTCTCTCTCTCTCTCTCTCTCTCTCTCTCTTTTCTCAAAATGACACTATCTACGTTGAGACAAAGTTAACGAGTGCATAGTTATGTAAGGCTAATTGAAAATCACGGAATTAGTCTGTTATGAGTAATGTATCTAAAGACAAAAGATCACAAAATCAATTGACTTGACAAATTAACTTTTATCGATGTCAACTGCAGTGAAGCACGTAATACGTAACTGTTAACATAAACCTGGTTGAACCCTGAACAAACCATTGAGAAAAACATAAATATCAAACTACTGGGCAATCAAATGAAATCCATGTTGAATTAATGTAAACCCTCACACCACTTAGAAACGTTTATGCCGGTTCAATGTTTTAAACGTATGGGTCATTGTGCGTGTGTGTGTGTGTGTGTGTGCAGGATGGGGAGGGGAAGTGGGGATGAGCAGGGTGAAGATTCTGGAATGGAAGACAAAAAAATTTAGTGGGGATAACATTTCATTAAGTGAATTCTTTCACTTATAACACTTCTATCCCAGGAGGCAGAGAGAGAGAGAGTCGAATGGTTGCAAATTACAGCTACATTCACGTGTGACGAACACACCCACCAAAATTGGTACGACAGGTGGGGATAACCATCATGGGAGAGTAGGCAGAGAGGTGTGTGCGAGTGTGGGGATAGATGGGAGACCTAGCTAACGCTGCAAGAACGACCCACTGGACGATGGGCAGCGAAATATGCAAAATGTCACTGCTCCTGGGATTCGAAGTTGCAACTTGTCATCTCGAACTCTATGTTATACCCGTTAGTTAACAAACCAGGTGACTATGATCTTAGTGCCATCTTTGATTTTTTTTTTTTTTTTTTAATTGTTACATCTGCAGTTGTGGAGGCAATTCCTAGTTTCACGAGGTCAACACAGCAACCAGGAAGGAGAATCTTACACCCTATGAAAAATGAGTGGAATGGAGCGGTGTGTGTGTGTGTGTGTGTGTGTGTGTGTGTGTGTGTGTGTGTGTGTGTGTACTGGGGAGGGACGTAACAGACATTATGGACTCATATATCATATTTGGTGTAGTCTGTACACGTTTTTACCAGAAATACACTTACTACACCATTTTTCACAAAAATAAAAGTGCACCAAATAAAAGTTCAGTTTCAGTTCATGCGTACGCGCACCAGTTTTCTTTTAAAGCCAGTTTTGATCAGAAATGTCCCAACAGCAAATTTCAGGAATACACGTACGTCAGTTGTTAGGAGGGTGGGGTGGGGAGGAGGATGGATGGGGGTGATGGAAGATATGGACGTGCGCATGAGCTAGATCCTTTCAAAGTTTCAAGTGCTTCCACCTGTGGTAAGTTTTGCAGGGGAGGGGGGAGTGGACAGTGTGTGGGCTCGATCTCTACAAGTTTAGATCCCTTCCAACGGTGGTCAGTTTGGTTGATACTTAGCCCTGTTCTTTTCCTCACGTTCAAGCCATTCACAAGCCACTTCCTTTATCCTTTATACTTCGCTGTCTTTTATGGTTTATTTTTCAGTAAGAATCAACACTCCTTTTTTTGTCTTTCACGCATAGTTAAAAGACACGACATTTCAAACGGTTATAAAAAGAACTAGTAAACGAAAAAACAAACTCGTTTTAATATAGCTGATTCTAGAACACGGTCCAGTTTTTTTTGTGTGTTTTTTGTTTTTTTTGCTCCTAAATCCTGCTCAACATACTAGTGCGCACTAGCGTATGGTTATAGTGACAACAACTGAGTTAATCTCTTGATCATAACGGCAAAGAAATAAAGGTATGTATGACACAGATAGAGAAACTTATTTGTTTCTACTCAAAATACTACGACAGAGACACAGTTATCTTTGACCTTATGCAGTAATAAAAATAACAACATAATGATAGAAAAAGGAAGAAACGTTATGGCCTCTTAATAGAAAAAAAATAAATAAATAAAGAGCAAACGGTAAATGCAGCTGTGGCATGTAAACTAATGTCACCAGATACGAGAGCAGAAACCAGACGAAAATGAGGACAAGCCGTCAAAAATGTCTTCCTCTGGCACATAGAATTCTGGAGATCTGAACTTTGAAACAGCAAGAGACGCGCCCACTTTTGTCAGCTTTTTTTTTCTTTTTTCTTTTTCTTTTCTACCCTCCAACCTCTTTTTCTTTCCTCTTTTTTAAAGTGATGCCTCCATCCGTCCCCCCCCCCCCCCTCCACTTTTTTGTCCTTTTTTCTTAATAATAATTAATCTGACTTAGTCACCACGCAAAATGTATGTGTTCTATTACTAAATGGACAATCTCTTACTGATTTTGATATTTTGTCATTTGATACACAGCGTCTGGGTTGCTATCACCCTTACTCCTGGCAAAGCCAAGAACTGTTCTTTGACTAAACATGTGATTAGGATGAATAATAATTTTGTTCTAGACCAAAGGATGAGGAGAAGGAAGAGCGAATGGCCGTTAAATAATAATAGAAGAAGAAGAAGAAGAAATGGTCAGAGACTGGGACTATAATTCGTGATTCCAGCCCATTTTTTATTTTTTTTAATATGAAATATCACACCGTCGGTAACTGCAGTCAAACACAAAGGACAGAGGGAAAGTGTGTGTGTGGGTGAGGGGTGAGGGGGGGGGGGGGTAATAAAACGGTCATAAAGGGGAGTGCTCTGTTTAAAGCTTTCGCAACCCTTCAGAGAAAATAAGAATCCATTGTTACCAGGCGCTTTTTAGAAACGTACATACGGATGGCTCCTGACAACTCGAGCATTTTTGACATTTTTTTTTTATGACGTGGGACTGGAAAGGAATAGGCTTAAAGCCAATCATTCGAAATATATTTTAGTACATAGCAATGTATGATGCTCGGGTCTGAATGTCAGCGAGGCTTCCGATTCAGTGTTTTCTCTAAGTGTAGGAAAATCAACAACAACAACAACAAACACGCGCGCGCGCGCGCCCACACACACACACACACACACACACACGCGCGCGCGCGTGCGCGCGCGCGCACGCACACGCACACACACGCGCACGCAAGCGCACACACACATACACACACACGCACGCGCGCGTACACACACACACACACACACACACACACACACACACACACACACACATTCCCAATCTTCATGTTTTCCACTCAGCCCAGAGAGGAGTTACCGCCCTTTAGACAGAAATTTTCTGTTTTTACTTTTACAAAGGTGTGTGTGTGTGTGCGCGCGCGCGCGCGCGCGCGCGCGTGTGTGTGTGTGTGTGTGTGTGTGTGTGTGTGTGTGTGTGTGTGTGCGCGCGCGTGCGTGCGTGTATGTGTGTGTGTGTGAGAGAGAGAGAGAGAGAGAGAGAGCGCGCGCGTGCGTGCGTGCGTGCGTGTGTGTGTGTGTGTGTGTGTGTGTGTGTGTGCGTGCATTGAAAGAGGGAAAAAAATTACCGCCGCGCAAGTACAATTGCTAGCTATCTACATACATGCTTTAACTGAATAAAGAACCAGTGAGACACTGAGCGGACGTAGGCATAAGCACGTTACATGATATGCCTTCTCCTGCCATTGAGTGATTTATGAGCCCACATCTAGGAAAACGGTGTCGTGGTCACTTTGATCTTGGAATCTGTTTCACAAATTCAGTCACGAGAAACATCCGACCTGTTCATAGCAGCTGTCAGGAATTCATTGTCGATATCCGGCTGTACCATAAGAAATAATGTTTCCGGGAGTCCTATCAAAAGTCTTTTTCTTGTATTGACCGGATCGCCGCCGTTAACCTAGCTAGCATGAAACACACCTCGATTACCTTAAAACTACCCGTATGATTAAATGGGAAACTACCCGGCTGTAACCTATCCATGCTGTCTCCGTGTGGGTAATCTTCTCTTGGAAAACTTCCTCCGTAAACCCAGGACGATGTTCGGAAATTTGCAAGGGAGGTAATCTGTGTCAGAGCTTGCGTTCAACAAATTGACCCCGCCCTTTTCTTGGGATAGATTTCTGGTGGGCACGCCCGAAACAATTTTGCCTTGTCAGTCAGCTTAACACTTCAGTTAGAGAGAGAAAACGCGAAAACATGGCCCGTAACGCAGACAGTCGATATCCCGATCTTTATTCTGGCGTGCGCTTCCAATCGAGTATGTGACTCTGTAGATTTATTTGCTTGACCCATAAATTGAGAAAAGTTAACTCTCTTTACAGCTGAAAGTCTTGCGTTTTTTCCCCGGAATTTTCTTTTTCCCCGGACTCGTCTGTTTTGCCCCATGAGTCAGCTTAACGGTTCAACCAGAGAGAGAAAACGCTTGAACATGGATGTGAAATGGTGCTGCTGTAATGCAAACACTGTGTTACATACAGTTCGACTTCACTTATCATCATCAATCGATTCAGATCTGCGTGTCTTGGATTTGATCTGACTTCCATTCACCAACTGAGGCATACACTAACTGCGGAATGATTTTGACCCATAATATGAGAAAAGGCAAAACTCTAATCGCAACGGAAAGACAGGCGTAGTCTTCCCCTGATTTCTTTTTTTCGGAACATGTCTCTTGTATCACATGTATTGAATCAATCGTCTCTGGCCTGTCCTGTCAAGGGCCTTCTCCTGCTGCTGATGACACTCTTTTTAGTCACCGCGCTTTCCAAGCATTCGGTCCCCTTCTAGCTTTCGTTCTTGTCCTCTTGTGGACGTTGAGAGGTGCATGCCGGACACCAGTGTGAAGAACTGTCAAAGGGATAAGAATGAAACAAAAGTTCAAGATTAAAAGCGCTTGTTCGAAAGCGGCTGTGCCTTTTTTTTAACTGGAGATGCGTATAAAACACCCCAAACAGTTCATAGAAAGTTCCGAAACGTCATCTAAGCCAGGAGAACCGAGGAAACTGTGTGTGTCTCGGTCCTCTTAAAGAACCAGGGAAACTTATCGGCGATTCCCAGAATAGGCACGAGCCTTTAATAATGCTAGTTCTGTTTTTATCGCCAAGTAGGATTTCATGTCACGACAGAATTTGTCCAAATATGTTTCAAATCATCTGACTTGCCAGACTACCCCACTTGCAATGAGATCAACATCACAGAGGAAGGGTGTTTTGTTTGTTTTGTTTTGCTTTGTTTTTTCCTCGACAACCTCAACAAAGCCTACTTCCGGTGACATCAGCATCATGGAGGAAGTTTGTTTTTGTGCTCAACAACCTCAGCAATGCTTGCAGTCATGACAGCTTTTTATCCAGTCTCCTCAAAAATGGTTGCACAGGAGGTTGTATCTGCTTTCACTCCGCTTTTGCGCAACTCTACAACACTGGAGCATTCCCAAACGACAGGGAACAGGTCCACATCACGCTCTTTTCAAAAAAGATGTGAACGATACAAGAGAATAACTATTGTCCAATCTCCCTCGATTACGTCACCTGCTGGAGCGTATGTTACCAGCCACATGTCCCACCTTGAGGACAGCAACATTCTTTGACTAGAGATATATGACTTCCGACAAAATCAATCCTGTTAGCCGCATCTCCAAAGGTACATCCATGAAACCATAGCAGAGCTATAGACAGGGAACCAAGTGCAGACGGTGGTCTTTTCTCCAAAGCCTTCGATATGGTCAGCCATACCTTGCTCAAACAAAAACTGCACCGCTTTAGCATCAGAGGTTACCATAACTCCTGGGTGGAGAACTTTCTTGAGGACAGGAAACAGGTTGTCGTCGTGGAGGGAGTAGAGTAAGACATCACTCCGATGTGGTAAGGCTTTTGACAAGGCTTAGTTCTCGGCCCTAGTTTTTTCTCTCTTTCTTTCTTTCTTCTCCTTTTCATCAAAAATCTTCCCGCATCATAAAGTCCAAAGCCATATTTTCGCTGATTACACCCTATGCAACAATGTAATGCAGTAGGAAGACGGCCAGCTTGTGCTCCAAGAAGATCTTGTCTCCCCACCACCGCCACATCCTGGGAGAAACAAGAGTCCATGAAATATCATCCACAAAACTACTTGACCCTGGGTGCAGCTCGCTAGCAAACAAAGATCGTCCCGATTTCAAACTGCATGACCACACGCTGGAAAATGTTGACACTGTGAAATACCCAAGAGTCAACATCCCAGCCCACTTACGTTGGGGATTCTCACATCAGCTCTGTCACCAACAAAGTCACCAAAACCCTCAGCTCCCTCTAACACAACCTCAAGACAGGCAACAATAAGACAAATGAAAGTGTATATAAAGCGCCTGTTTGTGCTATACATTTGTATGCAGCCATTGTGTGAGACCCCCTTTACTGTCAGTTAGATCCTGGCGTTTGAGAAGGTCCGACAGAGAGCAGCAAGATGGATCATCAACCGGCATCGCCACTCATCCTGCATTAACTCCATCCTCGGCTCTCCAGCAAGAAGGACCGAAATGAGCTCGCCTGGAAATGTTCTGTAAGTGTCGTCCTGGATTCATCTCCTGCCAAAACCATCAGGCAACAGGCTGAGCTCCGAGATAAAACAACACCTGCAGTTATGAATTCCACCCCAAGGACAATATAGGCAATAGTCCTTCTTCCCTGGGATGATCTTGTATTAGAACGCGCTGCCTCGGGAGGTTATGACAGCTAACTCTTTGGACTACTTGAAGTCCAGAATGGCGTCCTTCTTCTGATTCTGCAAAATGACATTCATCGTCCCCTGGCCCTCTTCAGTCATACTACTTCTCAAAATGTCTTGCTATCAAAATGATTTGGGTAAAGTACGTTAGGGCCACCTGCGGGAGTTGGAATTATACCGAGGTCCGCTGAACGAACTCTGGCTGGCCAGGTCACCCAGTTGAATTAGTAGCGGTCTTCGTGCGCGCTCTCTCTCTCTCTCTCTCTCTCTCTCTCTCTCTCTCTCTCTCTCAGCACGGCGATAGTGTAAATGGTGCTTCAAATTAAAACCTCTCGCAAAACGACAGATTCACCAGAACGTTGATATCACTTGTCAAGTGAAAGAAAATGATCGTCTCTACTTCCGTTATCCTACCGACGTCACTTCCTTCCCGCTCCATCTTCTTAGGCTTCAATATCGGCGTCTGCTCTAGCGTCGACTTTTTTTCAGCTTGGCCATCAAATCAAGTTCATTCATCTCGGCTAGGTACCCTGTGTCAGATAACATGCATTTTGCCGTTCTTGATGTGGAGGGCGAGCTACTGAGGATGAGGTGAGAGAAGATTGATTCAAAAGCGACATAGATCAAGATTCTCTCCGCCCCTCTAATCTGATAGAGACTAAAGCAGAGGGACCACACAGTAGGCGGTGTCTACCGATGGGGATCATTGACAGAGATGGAAAGGGTGGAGATGGCTGTAGAACAAAACACACAGACTCTCCATTCCCGACAGTCCCCCCCCCCAACCCTCCCCTCCTCCCATCTCTTCAATACCCTCCTTTCCTCACATTTGTGACGACCTGTGTTTGACTTCTTACCTGTATTTCAATAAGAGCTTGGCTTCTCGCGAAACTTAGGCTATGATCAGGTCTGCTTCAGCTATTTCAGAGCAGACCAGCATCCTCTATCACACACCTCTGCCCTGAACTCAGACGAACAGTGTTACACCATTCTGTGTCCAGTGCTCTGATAATCAACAGTAATGCTGTGATAATTAACAAACCAGACTCATGGCGAGTCTGTCTTGATTAATCAGTCTTTCAGCTGAACAAATGCTGGTTTGGAAAGCGCTCAGAACTGTGCTGCAAAAAGACTTAGGCCTTTTTAGAAAAAGGACAGAGATAAAGCGAGGACACATGACACCACTCTCAAAGGATCTTCATCGGCGGCTGGTGGTAACGATGTTAATTCTCTTTTTTACTTTTTTTTTTTTTTTTTTGAAGGTCCTACCACAAATTGCGTACTACGTGGGGACTAGCGAAAAGAAATGGTGGCCTGTGTAACATGGCTTACACCCTTCGGGTGATCTTTTTGACGGCAGGGCTATAAACAACAAAACTTGACCTTGCCCTACGCTTCTTTTCTACCGCCATTTTCTCCACCGTGTTTTCCTTTTCTTGTTCCCCACGTTCACTTTATTCTTACAGTGGAGAGTTCTTGAGAGTTTTCAGGCGCAGAGACGAAAAAGGGGGGATTCCAAACGCTTTAATCATTGCTTTTTTTTTTCGGGGCGGGGTAATAAGGAGAGAAAGGATTCACATCGTTGGACCACAGCGTATAACGACAAACTGCTGCATCAGTCATGCTGTGTCCACTACAATGGACGCAGTCGCCTCCCATCGGTTATGCTCTATGAGGCAGGGCCCTAACAACTAGTGGAGACAGTCCAGTTAAAATGGTAATACTAATAACAACTCAGTATCGCGTGTAACACGCTGGGTCAGTTGTGAGTGACACGCACATTGAAAGGCAACGTCAGTTCAGACCTTTCTGCTGTTCGGGGAGAAATGAGATTAAAAACAAACCAAAGAAATCAAAATGATACAGCAGTTGGCATGCTTCCAGTGAGTATATACACAGACCCTTGAAAGGTGCGGAAACAATTTATGTCATGGATTAAGGCAAAGAACACAGATAAAAGAAGATAAAACCCCTGTAATGTAAACAACAATAAAAACTGGGAGCGGGCGGGCGGGGGAGGGGGGTGGGTGGAGAGGGGGAAATCATCATCATAAACATTAAGAGTTAGCTTTGGAAAGAAGCTGGCTTCAATAATAAAACATTTCACACAGTGAAGGATCGATAGAGGCGATCAATGACCAAGAAAAACATGACAATGATTCAACGCTGGGATGATTGACCAGCACACTGGTCAGTCCAATAAAGGGGCCAGCCCCTCAGTCCAAATCATGAATGCCATTCAGAGTCCATGCATTGATAGAAACAAGTACAATAAAAGTAGTGAGAATACAAAGCATGCTTCATGAGCATACGTAGTTTGTGCCTGTGTTTCAGATCAATGGCTCATGGCAATGTGCGTTTGTACAACCGGCAAAAAGCAGAACACAAAAGGAAACAGGAATACAAGCATCGGCGGTTGTCAATGACAACCCCCCAGACTGGACTTTCCATTATCAGATACATATTTGTGCAATTGAAACATTTTGTTTTTCAACACGAGAAGACGTAAGTGGACATCCAAGAAGAAAACAGCACATTTCAGACCGCACAGTAATGTTCAACCGCACAAAATAACTGTTGAAAAACGTCCTTTAACAAAAAGCCACACAGATACAGTCCATCAGAAGATTATTTATGTCCTCCGTCTTATACCTGAGACCCATATTTACAAAAATGCCAAAATGTGCAGCTATTGACTCCAGAAGACCTGCAAGCTTTGACCTTTGTTTCCAGTTTGTTCCAAATAGATTGGTGATAATCAGAAAAGCTCACGTGTGCTCCATATAGATTTGTTCCAGTAACACTCCCCAAGTTTTCTTCAAACTAGTCATCTGCTGAGCCGAAGAACAAGGAGACAGTTTTCCATTGCATAGCTTTCCTGTCACAGCATGATCTGTCTGTGTGAAATTTCAGTTGCTGTCCCTCGGCATCGGCAAAGAAGACACACCCAGGTTTTGTTTGTTTGTTTATTTGTTTGTTTGTTTGTTTAATTTTTCGAAGGAGAGTTGGGGGGGGGGGGGGGGGGTTGCGGCGGGGAGAGGGATTATCTATAAAAAGAAAATTGATTTTTTTTTGGTACAAATATGTAGCCATAGACGATCTTGTGTTCCTCTGGTTTGTTGTCTAAGCATTACATGCATCAAAACTGCAGACAGGACAGGACCGGGGTCAGTTGCCTTTGTCCGAAAGGCGAGCACCCAGACAACCACTTTATACCTACTCGAGAAAGGGATGGGTAGGGGAAGAAACTCCTCCTGTGTGGGACGTCTAGCATGGATCTGGATCTGTTTTTTGTTTGTTTGTTTTTTGTTTTTTCCCACAAGTCAGCCACTCCACTATGGATCCTGTGTCAAATACTGGGATACCAAAATCATTTTCTCATCCGTCCCCCCCCCCCCCCCCCCCCCCCCCCCTCCTCCCCCCTCTCCCCATGAGATACCGTTTTCTCCTCACGTCCATCAAAAGAGAGCCTCTAGTGTTGATATAGAGGCCTACTTTCACAGCAGCGACAGAACTCTCGTATAAAGTACAGTAACTCCGTATTACAAGACATGTGGTTGTTCACTGCAGCATTCTAATCGTCCCTGTCAAAAGTTCTTCGATCCATGACTTTCAGTGGAAAAGATCCATCGAAACCAGTGGAAACTCTTTAACGTTTCTGGTCTTCTTCAATCCATCATTGCCTTTTATCCCATACCTCTACCATACACTCCCTCCCTACACATGCATGCCGGCATTTGGTGTATCCATATCATAGACTGACGACACTGCACAGGGAGGCATACAGTCTGTGTCGCACATGGAATAAACGTTTTACACACACACACACACACACACACACACACACACACACACACACACACACACACACACACACAAAGGTTGGGAGATGGGATAAGGAACTTCACACACACACACACACACACACACACACACACACATATATGTATATTGTATAATATACAGAGCTGGAAGTAAAAACAGAAAAAAAGGTTTTAGATCTTGCTTTATGTATACACCGATAACAATGCCGGGTAACAACAATTCATCACAACCTGACCACAGTAGCCTGCATCAAAAATGGTGACAAACGTAACAGTCCTATTTCGTCAGTAGAAAACATCCCAAAGTGCAGCTCACAATCAGCATTCCGTAATTGCACACACACAAAAATGAGAATGTGTCACAGGCAATGAGCAGCAACAACGACAATGCAATGGAATAATAATTATGGAAAGTCTCCAAGGCTTGTAAAGATGAAGTTAAAATAGGAACTAAATATGAAGACGCAGACAGATGATCGAATGAAAATGATGGCGCCAGTTTCAACGAATATGAGTCAGAGGAGAGCGGGATACGTTGAGTCGAAGGGCAAGTTGAATCGCCCTTAATTTTTTTTTTAAAAGGTTCGTGTAATATTGTTCCTTCGTTTTTGTTCCAGTTCTAAATTTTCAAATACACAGTCCATGTTCGACGCCATTTTAAATTTGGCTAGCAATTCTGCACGCAAGTCAAGTTCCACGTCACTCACTTTTTGCCTCCAAACGGCAGGTTTTGCATGCTTCATACTGTTGAATTAATGTTTACTACGTTTTGGATAGGAAACTTAGATTTTAATATGTCGACAGCAGGCAGATTTCAGGTGGCAGTGATGTCAACAGTTCGACTGCAAGAGCGCATGAGTTTCAATTATTCTGTGATTTGTTACAGTGCAGCCATAATGGACAATGATTAGTGGTAGAGAGAAGACCTAGATCCTGCTCTGACCAGTTTTGATTGCTTGTAGGCCTACAGATACATTAGGCCTGCTTGTAGGCCTACAGATACATTAGGCCTGCTTGTAGGCCTACAGATACATTAGGCCTACTACATTTCAGCCTGAAAATAAATTAGCGTGTCCGCTGATCTCTGATGCTTCATGGTCGATTAGCGTTTTGTCGTTTTGTCTAAATTAGTAAATATTCCTTTTTAATCAGGGTCTGCCAGTTTGTGCTGTGTTAACCAGTGATTGGACCACGTCATTCAAAGAAATTCTAAATGCCAAACGGAAATCATTTTCAGCCAATCATCGACTTGTGTGACGACCCTCCAGGAATTCTCAGTAATGACGAACAGACCCAATGAAGGAAACATGTGTGTTTGATATGCAACTGAAAGATGATCCAGGCGTGCAATGACCAAACACAAATGATTTAGTTTGTTCACACCATGGCTTCAGCGATGAGCAACCGCACGGTTCCGTCTGTGATAGTCTGAAGATGTCCAGGATGAAGGTTGGAGATATTTCAGTCCTTGTTCTGCAAAGCGTGTCGTTTGATGAATTGACCAACGAGTTCATGGTGACATTCGAAGTTTTCTTTAACATAGTCACAGCGCAGCCCGGACATGAGACCGAACTATGTCTCAAGATCTTCAAAGATCTTGCTGAGAACGTGTTATCTAATCTAATCCAACAGTCTTCAGCGATTCAGACAAATGACACGAGGAATGCTGCCGATACAGGGGCATGCAAAACCCCGCTGACAACAACCATCCTGCCGCGAGGAAACAGCTGAGAAATGGACGCATCAATCAACAACAAAAACAAACAGAACAACAAGTTAAATAACACACAGAGACAAATCCAAGCTTTGCTCACTCACCAGGATGATCGTATGGTTGCACATTTTGTTGTGAACCTTTTTGTCCACTTAAATCATGGAAATTTCGAACGGGAATGCAGTGGTTGCAAAGGTCCGTGCCATGACACTGTCCAGGCCAGCTATTTTCTTGTTGATTCAGTGAACATTCGGTTTTTTCCCTCCAAGAACATATCACATGAATATTCACAGTTGCATTGTATTTATGTTTGTTTTGTTTGTGCGTGGAAGAAGGCTGGCTTAACCGAGATTGATTGCAAATGCTGCAAACGCTGGTGACACGAAGTTTTTGCGAGTTGTCGGTTGAATGTGTGATGCAGAGCGCTGCTTAATTGGTTACTCATCCGGCTGCTGGGCAGCAGGGAGATAACTCAGCTTCCCCGCGGTGTAAGGGTTGAGACAGTGTCGGTTACCATTTTGTTTGTAAATCTGTGACGTAATTTATCACGATTTTAGCTTTCTGTTCTTTAGGTATGTTCGAAATTGATTTTAGTTTCGCGGTACTTCTCATCCGCGTCAAACCTTTTGCTTGGTTTTCAAATGACTGTTTTGGCTGACTCAACGTACATCACTATCCCGAAAAGAGAAGTCGGGGAGAGGTTGACAGAGAGAAAGGGGGCTGGGGAGAAAGAGAGACAGAGAAAGAGAGGGAGAGGTGTAACTGGATCATTTGAACTTTTGATTTAGCCGTTTGACCTCTCCGTCAAAATACATACACTCGCGCACGATGCAAGCACGTAGGCATGCACAATCACACACACACACACACACACACACACACACACACACATCAGCTGAAATCGCAACCTATGACAGAACGGTACACGTGTGAAGATACGTATCCATATTACATCAAATAACATTCATGTTAGTGCACATTAACTTCGACTTGGCCCAGAGTTTAAATAAGTAATAATTGTAAGCATGCATTGAGTACAAAATCGTGTGGTCCATCAGTACAAATGTATACTTACAGAAGACAACAACAACAACAGAAAAAATACCCAACAACAAAAAAGCGAAGTGGAAGGCCAAAGCATCATACAACAAGCGTGCGTTTGGTCGTTTGTTACCTAGCGCACATGGCCACAGGACCGCCAACACGTCATCAATAAGAGCGCACTGACGTTTTCAGTAAGAACGAATCCGTGTTTGTCGATTAAAGCACAAATTATCTCTATCAAATGCCAAACACACCCACAAGCTGACATGAATTTCATTTGCTTATGCCTTAATACATGACAATAAGAAACCAAATTTCAAAGGGAAGCTTCTCAAGAATACGCTTACTGACAGTCGCAGTGCATACCTATTGAGAGTGGACCACTCGCTCAAGAGCGGCGTGCGCTTATCACATGGTGCGGAAGGTTATTACCCACCTGACCAAAAAATCATAGTCAAAGCATAACAACAATGTTCTTGTCTGACTTATTACCTTCAAGACATCCGTGTCTTTACTGGGAATCTGCTTTTACTTTACATGGCGACCATTTTTCTTTTAACTGCTTGCAGTCTTGATGTGGTCTTGGTGACCGGATAGGCTGAAACAGATCACTCTTTTTTCACACTGAAGTGTGCTGCGCTATATCGTATTGCGCTCGCTCGTTCTGAGCTGTGCTGTACTATGCTGTGTGCTGTTGTATCTTATCATCTTGCAACAGGTTGACGGTACTGTACCCACCTGAAAAAGAATCGTAGTCAAAGCAAAACATCAGTCTTCTTGTCTGACTTGACATCATTTTCAAGACATCTATGCGGTCGATCCGATTTCTTGTCACTGTGGTTTTGCCGGTGTTTCTGAGCCGCCTACTTTATCTCTTCAGCAGGACTTTCGTCCACCACTTTCCTTAGCCGACTTCTGGCGATAGTCTTGTGGTCAGTTCACCGGACATACGTGTAGAAACTTTGAAAGCGTTAATCCCAACGGGGCTTGATTGTTAAAATAGAGAGTGTGTCCAGTCTCCCTGTCCTAACCCACTGTCTTAATTTCTGTCTGCATATTCGTATGTAAATAGTAAAATAGAGTGCTCGTTTAAAAAAAAAAGAAAAAGAAAGAAAAGAAAAGAAAAGGAACAAAGAAGAAAAAGCCTCATACCAGTCTAAAAATCACCAACCTGCACTGCCTTTAAAAATTGTGTATGTTCACAGAAATAATGAACTTAAAAGGATAAAAAAAAAGGAATTTGCACGCTGAAAGTCACACATAATTATACACAAATGTGGAATTTTCGGCCCACTATTGCAGAGGGCAAAATTCAAACATGAAAGAAAACCCTATTGTAACGGAACGCCACTAGGTCGGATCCTTCGGTGGAGCAGATGTCGCTTCGCCACAAGCACAGTACCTGCCCCCCCCCCCCCCCCCTCCCTCATCAGAATAATAGTTAAGCTCCCACATAAAGTCCAGCGAAGAGCGACATGGGGGCAGGAGCAGGAGATGGAGTGGAGGGAAGGGAAAGGGACATACACAGGGAGAAATGTAGTCATCAACCAGCTGGCTCTGAACATCTCGTTCCTACATCAGCGGCTTCGACCACTGATTCAACATCTTATGTTTTTGATTCCATATCCTACGTGTTTCATCACTTCTGTGGTTGTTGTATCATTCTTGATACTTTTTTTTGTTGTTTTATCTGAGCGTTATACGAAATTCTGAGTGGGTCAGAATGTGAACATCTGGAAATATGAAAATGTATTGAAGTGATAGTCTGCCTAATAAGTAGATGAGGAGCACAGAAGGAGACTTTGACTCATACAGTACACGATACAGTCCACAATACAACACAGGAGATTGAACAGAAGACTGATATCAGGGTCCTGCATGGTATGATAGTCAAATGGTTACAGCGTTTTCCTGCAGAGCTGACGGTCGTGAGTTAGAACCCTTCGTGGAGTCGGATTCTAATAGACTGAAAACTCTCCGTTAGCCCGGCAGTAAACGGGTACCTGATTCTGTTCAGGGAAGGTTAAACCAGTGGAAGGAGAGGGGCTGGCTCTGCTTTTCTTAATGCCGTGCCCAGGGCTCGGTGAACCGTTCATAGTTCACTGCCCCTGTGGTCGTTAGGCTATGGGACTCTCTCCTTAACCGTAGCACTGTAATATTGGAGCACAGAACACTGAGTATAATGCAATACTGAGCACAGAGAACATCGCAGGACACTGCACAGGATAAGATAGCGTGCACAATGTACACATGATGCAGGACAAGGTGGCTGTATGTTATGACAGACCACCGTGACCAGCACTACGCTAGACGCTGTGCACAGTACAGTTACAGGACGCTGAGCACCATGCAGCCTCCTGGACTGAAGTCTCTTCCTACTTTTGTTTGGCGGACTAAATCACCTTTTCTTTTCTTATTTTCTGTATTCTGAATGAATCTGGCTGTTGCACGCCCTGTGTAGACCATCATACGCCCATTCTGGGTACGGCACAGCCATTATAAACTTCGCGCCCTTTCAACACGTTATGAATGACTATCGGGGGTCATTCTGCGCCAGCAAATGCCCATCCTGTCGTTTTACCTGTCTATTCTAAGGTTAGGATAAACACATGCCCATACGTGACCACTCGATGCTAACTCTTGGCCGTGTAATGCCTCGTTGTAATCGTCATTAATCATGCCGAGCTGTCCCATGCCCTCTTTGGGACCAGTGTCATGACCTACATTTTGAGGACTTTCACAGAACTACGTACGCAAAAATGCATGATCAATTCACGTGTTCACATTCTGTAACCCAACAAAAGACCTGAAAATACAAGACTGCGGTTTATTTCGCTCCACCGTGCAAAAACAGATACTTTGTTTGATCTATTGCTTGCATAATTTTTTGTTCTGCCCAAGAAGATTCAAACATGTCCACAACACAAATAACAATTACAGTGTCCATAGCCCCGCAAAACAGGCCTGGGCCTGTTGCAGCAGTCGATTTAAAGGAAACGATGTGGTTCGAGTCTGGAATAGAATTCCTCCGTCTTTGAGAATGTAGGCATGGGCTAGAACGCAGTGTTTCACTCAAAACGACATATTCTGTTGAATCCACTGTCTTTTTTTTTTTTAAGACAGACCTGGAAGTTTATTGATTTTGTGGCAGGATAGCAGTTCCCATTGTCAACACCAACTGTTCTTTCAGACGCGTCACTGTCATGGCTAATACAAAATGGGATATTTTTCCTCCATTTAACTGATGTGCTCTGACGATCCTGTGTCTTGTTTTTTGAAGATGAACACAGGTGCGAAGTTAGAAAACCGTTGAAGTTTGTGCAGTTTCCAAATGCAGTTTCTAAAACATGCCTGCAAAGAAAGGACAAAAAAAGTAACACAGGAAGATTCGGACAGATTCGATGTGCACATAACAAGCATGTAAATAAAAGGAAGAAACGGTGAACGGCGAGGTCGCTGTCATAACAAAGAGGAGTTGGGTATGAGACACGCATATTAAATCTTTTAAAGCGTTTTCTTGGGGTCACTCTTTTACTATTTCCAGTCCAACACACCAGTGTTTTAAAGGTTTAACCAGATCACAACAACGACGCTGTAATCTGTTGGAAGTTACTCCCCCTTCCCCTCCATAAATGTGAAAAATCAAACCATGGTAAGAAATCACTGGTCCCAACAACGAGACTACCTGTCTACATTTTTTTTTTTTTTTTTTTTTTGGGTATGGATTGACTTCTACTCTATACGCATCTACTTTAGTCACTTCTGTATCTACAATCACAGTATTTGTTTTTCTACAACGGTTAGCTATGGCCTTCCTGCAGGTCTGACTTTCTAACTAGTTTCTTTACAGTTCTTGCTACCAGACACTACTATGTTTTTATATCCAAAGATCAAGGCACATTTGTTCTGCGTCTCCATTCTCCATGCCATTTCATATGTAACAAATGCGTTCATGATGCAAAAGTTCTTTTTGAACCAGCCATACGTCATATAGGATCATCGTCTCTCAACATACTCCAGAGGTGGGGGCCAGGTTCGTTCCATTTATGATGATGAAAATTGGTCCGATTTCTGGAGCATTCTCTTTTTCCTTAGTGAAAGGAGATTGAAAAAAGTCATAAGTACATTTAACGAGAGAGATTCTGCTCTTAAAGTTATTTGAGGAACTGAGAGAAAGAGGTTCTGCTCATTAAGTTTTTCTGAAATGTAAATACTGCAAATCAGCGCTGTATTGTCAGCTGTATGATTTCTGCGTGTCGTTTAAACTTTGTTTACTATTCAAAAGGAACTGTGAATAACTGATCGAGCGCTTCTGAGATATTTTGTAAGCAACTGTTGACTACGTTGTACACTAAGCCACTACAAAAACGCCTCTGATGTTCTTTGTTTTTCAAATCTCACAGATCCAAAGATACAAGAACACACAAGTGTACCTCTTTCATCAGTTTGTGAAACTGATTCTTTGTAAGAAGGCACAATCTAGAACACCTTTGATTCTTCTTCATGTTTTCCTTTTTCTTTTTCCTTGTTTTCGATCTGTTCCTTGTGAATTTTTGCTGGTTGGTGGGTTGGTTGGTTGTTGGTTTTGCTTAGAATCTTATATTTCCGGTATTCTTGTATCCCTTGGGTTTCTTGATCGGACTCATCACACACGGTCCATCATTAGATGAACACCTTATGAACTGGCCAAATAATGGCAGTTCAAATAAAATCTAACAGCCGAACATTTCTTCACCCGAACAAAAAAAAAAAAAAAAAAAAAAAAATCTACAGGAAAGAAATGACGACACACAAAAAAAGTTACCTCCCATGTTAACACCATCAAATCCAGATGATGCTAGCTGCCAGGGGAGAAAATAAAACTGAAAAAAGGACTCTGCCGCAGAATTAGAAGGCCACATGACTTGAGCAGAGTGAAGTCTTTTTTTTTTTTTTTGTCTTTTTTTTTTCTTTTTTTTTTTAAAGGAGGGAAGAAAATGTGCAAGGAGAAAATGGAAAGGGAACATAAATGTACATTCATCAGTGTCAGATCAACCCATGTGTTTTCACAGGTGGCAAAATGACCCCCGATATATCCATGCATTATCAAAGCCAGATCACTGTAAACCGGAAAAGGAAGTGGAGCAAAAAGGGGAGACAAGTCACACAGCCGATGGTCCATTGCTCTGGACGTCACCATTAACAAGCTGTTCTGTATCCTGAGCCTCGTTTTCAGTTTCTGTTTCCGGCGCTTGGTCAATATGGATGGTAGGTGGGGGCGACTGCCTGTAAAACAAAGAGACAAAGAGACCTGGCTGTCATGATTAAAGCGATGAACAAGCTGAAGAGTTTTTGGGTTTTTGTTGTTGTTGTTGTTGTTTTTTGTTGTTTGTTTTTTTTAATACAGAAATACTGAAAAACACTAAACGTCAATATACAAAGTTGGTAACTGTCAAAAACTGTGAAAAATCAAAGAAACATCTTTGAATAAAGACGTAAATGAATACCACGAACATACTCTCTCTCTCTCTCTCTCTCTCTCACACACACACACACACACACACACACACACACACACACACACACACACACACACGTACGATGTTCAGTAAGTAATGTAAACCATAGAGTCTTACGAAATAAAAGGACAGTCCGACAAACCAGTCTGAGAGTTTAATGGAGTATTCTCCCTTTCTGCCTGGTCAGGCACCCCGTATTCCCTCCCATGCCCCTCCTTCAGTTCCTTCCCTTTAGAAACTGAACACTGCATTATCTACCCAACCATAAAGCTTAGTATCCATACTGTTCATTGTGCCGTGCATCTGTCATCCGTACTTGACATTATCTCACCACAAACATGGCGATGGAGAAGAAAGAACAACTGAGGCGATCATAACAGCGAATCATGATGGCCACATAATCTGAGACTTCATATCAATTTCATATTTATTATTCATAGGCAGAACCTCTTTCTTGAATCAAATTTCCCTCTTTTTTTGTAAATTAGGAAGCGCCACAGTCATTTACTTGTAATCACATTCTGTTGGTCTGGCACGCTGGGATTTTAAAATGAACTGTACGGAATCTTCAACATTTGGTTTTCAACGATGGGATGGAATTGGATGATTGCTAAGAAGTTTCTTTTGGTCTGAAACTTCATGCTACATTTAATTACTCCAGGCCCTATTTGATTCCTTCCTTAACTGTAATACATGATGGGTATCAACCGAGCCCTAGAACTAACAAAGATAAACAGCATAATTCCTGTTCAATTCAGGAATCAGTTTGGTTTCTATTCCCTTCAAAGGAGATACATGTTGCAACAATTTCATGAGCTTATCAGCCTAGTGAACTAGAGTCAGAGAAATCAGAATGAACAACTGACAATTTAATAATTGCGAAGATCTCACCGGCCACGAAGTCGAGTGAGTATCTGGATCTTGAGGTCAAATGGGTAAGGAGGGTCACTACAGGAGAGTTACAGCATTGGTGACTGGGTTACGGATCGTTGAGTCAAAAGCATTATAAGTTCTTTGGACTAAATCTCTAGTTCAGTAAAGGGTCCCAAAGGATTAAATTGTATGATACAGTTGAAGAGTCCCGAACTCCTAAAGAACAAGGGCAGTTCTGCGGTTGCTGGTGGTGGTGATTTATCCTTGATTTTTGGCAGTTCAGTTCAGTTCAGTGGTTTTATTTAACATCTTTTCATCGCGAGATGATATTAGGCATGAAAATTAATAGTTATGATTGGAACAAACAAACAAACAAAAAAAACCACCCTACACACGCAGCTTATCACCCATTTTAGTACTTTCAATCCCCATCTTATATATGCATTTTTACATAACTGAAATACGTTAGAGGAACAAGAACTTGTTGATCTTTATAAAACTTGTGCAACCTGTGACTGGGAAATAGCTATGGCAATATCAAAAACTTATGGACCAGACAGGACGGTACTGACATTATCAAAATTATTCATCACAACACCTTTCTCCTGATAAGGCAAGGTCAACATTAGGCATTCAAACAAAACACGATGCACAGAAATGTTTTCACTGCAGACGCAAGTAAAATCATGAGACTATTTAGTGTTCCAAGTATTTAGCCTTGATTTATGAATTAATCCAACGATGTGCTTTGAGCACGATGGTAAAGCAGACATTTTCTGAATACAGTTTTTTTCTTTTTCTTTTTCTTTTTCCTCTTTTTTTTTTTTTTTTTTTTTTTTTTTTTGATTGATTTTTGGCACCGTCGGTTTGGTGCAGCCTGGTATGTACCCTGTAATTTCCTCCGGTTATCTT
>CM065714.1:106684788-106697288 GCA_033310375.1 Conus canariensis | reverse complement strand
AAAACCGTCAAGGTCCACGTCGTATCAGCATGATGACATGCTTCAAGATCCACGGCATTTTGTAACATCAACAGCACGATCACAAACGTAAACATCCACGTTGCATTAAAACATTATTTGCACAATCTATTACAAACGGCAGGATCCACATTACATCACATCACAACACCATCAAAATCTCAAGATCCTCTTTTCATCAATACATCATCAACAAGACCAAAAAGTTCCAAATCAACGTTACACTGACACACCAACAAGATCACAATATCAAGACCCACTTCACTTCAGTTCATAATCAACACGGTCAGGGTATTAAGATCCGCCGCTAACCCATCATCAAAACGATCACACACGTCTAGATACACGTTACATTCCCACGTCATCAGCACTACGATAAATGTTAAGATCCAGGTTACATTGATAGTCATGATCACGACAACAAACGGCAAGCTCCACCTGACATTAGCACATCATTAGCACCATCACAAACCTCGCTATCCACGCAACATTAACACATCATCACCACGACCACAAAAACTTCCAGATGCACGTTACACAGACACGTCATCAACGCGGCAACGAAAGTCAAGGTCCACATTTCACTGGCACATGTCATCAGTATGATTATAAACGTCAAGAGTATAGCCACATAAGTACACCACCAACACAGTCACAAACGTTGAGATTCACAGTAACTAACACATCATCAGCACAACCAGAAGCGTGAAGACCCACGCTACACTAACACATCATCAGCAAGATTAGAAACGTCAATATCCACGATACCTTAATCCATCATGAAATTCAAGATCCACATTAACCAACATGATCACAGACAAGTGGGCAACGCTTCCGCGTAAAAAGAGTTATTCGTGGTCTCCAGATGCATACCCACACCACCCACCACCCATTCTCTCCCCCCCCCCCCCCCCCAACCCCTCCCCTACCTGCAGTCTTTCATCTGTAACACTTTTAAGAGACCTGTGGTGGCCTAGGTGAGCGTCTTTCGACTGAGCCGATGACCTGTGGTCAGGTGCGCAGCGTGCATTGAGCACATGTAAAAGAAACTACTTGAAGCGTTCCTGTCATATGCTTGTTCCCCCTCCCTTCACCCCCCCCCCCCCCCCCCCCCCCAACAATGACTACTTCAACACGGAAACAAGTATGTATGTACGACTAGCAGAGACGAACACTACAAACACAACAATTGGTGGTTCCGACCGATGGCGATGTCGCCTCGTAACACAAAATCAGTTAGAGTTTCAGAGTCATATGTTTTCTGTTATCTGCAGGTCTCTATTGCCTGTTGTCATAGAGACATCTGTTATTTGTTGTCACAATCGGTTGAAAAGATCTGTTTCACACAGAAAGGATTTCAGTTATGTGAATTAAATCTGTCATCACAGAAGATTTTTTGTTTTGTTTCACAGAGAAACCAATCTTCTGTCACCGAAATATCAATCTGTTTTCACAGAGGAAAAATCTCTTGTCACAGGGAAAACAGTCTGCTTTTTACAGAGAAAACGCTTTGTTGTAAAAGAGAAATCCATCTTTTGTCACAGAAAAAAGAAAGTGTTGCCACAGAGAAAACGAGCTGTTGTCAGTGAGAAATCAATCCGTTGTCACCGAGAAATCAATCTTTTGTCACAGAGAAAACAATCTGTCGTCAACGAGAATACAGTCTGTTGTCACCAAGAAATCAATCTTTTGTCACCGAGAAAACAATCTGTTGTCACCGAGAAAACAAACTATTGTCAGTGAGACATCAATCCATTGTCACCGAGAAATCAATCTTTAGTCACAGAGAAAACAATCTGTTGTTACAGAGACAACAATCTGTTGTCAACGAGGAAACAGTCTGTTGTCACCAAGAAATCTTTGTATTGATAATGAGAAAACAATTTATTGAAACGATTTATTGTCACAGAGTAAACAGTCTTTTGTCTTCAATCTGTTGCCACAGACAAATCAATCTGTTGTCACAGAGAAATCTGTTGTCACAGACAAATCAATCTGTTGTTATGGAGAAGTCAATCTGTTGTCACAGATAAATAAATTTGTTGTCACAGAGAAATATGTCGTCAAGGACAAAATCAATCTGTTGTCACAGAGAAATCTGTTGTCACAGAGAAATCAATCTGTTGTTACAGAGAAATCAATCCGTTGCTACAGAGAAATCTGTAGTCACCAAAAGAAAAAAACTGATGTCACAGAGAAATCTGTTGTTACAGAGAAGTCAATCTGCTGTCACACAGAAATCAATCTGTTGTTACAGAGACATCAATCTGTCGTTACAGAGAAATTTATAGTCACAAAGAAACAAACTGCTGTTACAGAGAAATCAATCTGTTGTCACAGAGACATCAATCTATCGTTACAGAGAAATTTATCGTCACAAAGAAACAAACTGCTGTTACAGAGAAATCAATCTGTTGTCACACAGGAATCAATCTGTTGTCACAGAGACATCAATCTGTCGTTACAGAGAAATTTATAGTCACAAAGAAACAAACTGTTGTTACAGAGAAATCAATCTGTTGTCACAGACGAATCAGTCTGTTGTAACACAGAAATCAGTCTGTTGTTACAGAGAAATCTGTCGTCACCTAGAAACAAACTGATGTCACAGAGAAATCAATATCTTGTCACAGACATTTTGTTCTGCTCCCACAGAGGAAATCTGTTGCCATAGAGATATTAATTTGTTGTTACAGAGACATCAACTGTTCCGCAGAGAAGACTGTTTGTTGCCACAGAAAAATCAGTCTGTTGTCAAGGAGTCACAGAAAAAGAAAAAAAACATTCCATTGTCACAGAGAATGACACACTCTGTAGTCACTAGAGAAATCAACCTGTTTTAACAGAAAACAACCTGCTTTCACAGAGAAATCTGTTGTCACAGAGAAATCTGTTGTCAAAGAGAAATCAATCTATTGTCACATAACACAGATATCAATCTGTCTCACAGAGAAATCAATCTGACGTCACAGAGAAGTCAATGTATTGTCACAGAGAAATCTTTTGGACACAAAATAACAAACTGTGTGTTGTCACACAGAAGTCAATCTGACGTCACAGAGAAGTCAATCTATGGTCACAGTGAAATCTTTTGACACAAAAGAACAAACTGTTGCCACAGAGAGATCAATCTGTTGTCACACAGAAAGCAATCGTTGTCATACAGAACACTGTTGTCACAGAGAAAACCATTCGCAGACACAGACAAATCAGTCTGTTGTCACACCGAAATCTGTTATCACAGAGAAATGAGTCTGTTGTAACAAAGAAATCAAGCTGTCCTCACGCAGAAGTCAGTTTGCTGTCACAGATAGAGTACACTGTAGTCACAGAGAAGACAAAATCACGAGAAAAAAATCTTTTGTCACAGGGAAATCAGCCGGTTGTCACAGAGGAATCAATCTGTTGTAACAAAAAAAAATCCTCTCTCATAGAGAAATCACTCTATATTCTCAGAGAAATAAATCTGTATTAAAAAGAAATCAAACTCTAATCACAGAGAAAGCAATCTATCTTAACCGAGAAAACGCTCTATTGTCATCCAGAAATAAATCAACTGTCATAGAGAAACCAATTTATTGTCGGAGACAAAAATCTGTTATCATGGAGAAGAGAATCTTGTCGTTGAGAAAACATTGTCGGAGACAAAAATCTGTTATCATGGAGAACAGAATCCTTCTTGTCGTTGAGAAAACAATCTGTTGTGACAGAGAAATTAATCTACAAACATAGAGAAAACAGTTTTTTTTGTGACATGGAGAATCAATCCTATTTTATTGAGAATTCAAACGTCTGTCACAGAGGCATGAATATGTTGTCATAGAGAGTATGATCTATTGTCACAGAGAAAACATTCGGTTATCACAGATTTAGCATTTTGTTGTCACAGAGAAATCAGTTTGTGGTCATAGAGTAATCGATTGTCTGTCACAAAGGCATGAATCTGTTGTGACACAAAAATCAGTCTGTTCTCACAAAGAAATCGATCTCTCACGAAGACACGAATCTTTTGTTGCCACGACGAAATCAATTTGTTCTTACAGAAAGTTAAATCTTCTGTCACAAAGACATGAATCTGTTATCACCGACAAAGCAAGTTTGTTGTCGGAGAGAAAACAATACGCTGTCACACTGAAATTTGTTCTTAGAAAACAATCTGTTGTTACGGAAAATGGACCACAGAGAAATCAATCTCCTGTCATAGAGAAAGCATTCGGTTGTCACAAAGAAAACATATGGTTGTCATAGGGAAATCAACCTGTGGTCACAAACAATCTGTTGTCATCGTGATACCAATCTTTCATTTCAAACGAAACGGTCGGTTATTACAGTGAAAGACTCTGTTGTTACATGGAGATCTGTTGCTACAAAGAAAATGTTTTGTGTCAGAGGAAACACTCTGTTGTCACACAGGAACCAATTGTCAACAAAACTTAAGCTTTTCTGAAAGAGAAATCTGTTGTCGCAGAAAGATCTATTCTACATTATGACTGAGAAATCTACTCTCACAGAGAAATCTAGTCTCTAGTATCACAGAGAAATCTGTTGTCACAAAAAAATCTACGGTCTATTGCAGTACAGAGACGTGTTGCCTCACAAAGAAATCTATTCTCTAGTATCACAGAGAAATTTGAATACACCGTTAGGCCACTACGTCACAAAGAATACTCCGTTAGGCCACTACAAAGAAGTCTGCTATCACAAAGAAATCTAGTTTCTTCTGTCACTGAAAAATCTTTTGTCACAAAGAAATCCACTCTCTCTTGTAATAAAGAAATCTGATGTCACTGAAAAAATTATCTTCTATTATTAAATGAAAATCTGTTGCCAGAGAGAAATCAGTCTGTTGTCTCAAACAAAATCTATTCTCAGAGAAAAAAAAAATCCGCTTTAAACACAGAAGCTTGTTGTCAGGGAGAAATCAATTGTTGTCCAAAAAAATCTGCGGTCACTGAGAAATTTGTCAACTTTTATAACAGAAAAATCTATTGTCACATCTGTCGCCTGTTCTCACAAAAACATCTGTCGTCACGGAGACATCTGTTCTCGCAGAGGAATCTGTTCTCTATTGCCAGAGAAATCTGTTGACCTCACAAAGAAATCTGTTCTCATAGATAAATCTGTGCCCTACTTCACAGAGAAGTCTGTTGTCAGAGACACGATGCAAACAAAAATCTTGTGTGTGTGTGTGTGTAAGTGTGTGTGTGTGTGTGTGTGTGTGTGTGTGTGTGTGTGTAAGTGTGTGTGTGTGTGTGTGTGTGTGTGTGTGTGTGTGTGTGTGCGTGTGTCTGTGTGTCTGTGTGTCTGTGTGTCTGTATGTGTCTGTGTGTGTTGTTGTTGTTGTTGTTGTTGCTGCTGCTGTTGCTGTTGTGTTGTGTTGTGTTGTGTTGTGTTGTGTTGTGTTGTGTTGTGTTGTCGTTGACTTTTGTCGGTTCCTTTACAGATCTGATACACTACAATTTGTCTATTATGAACTTTTATGAATGTATATTTTTCTTGTAACTGTTTTAATAGAATAGGATGTACACAGAACCACAGCGACATATCATCACCTTTTAATGCACATTCAAAAACGTGCCGATTTATATATCGTGAGGAACTGGAAAGGTATGAGGAGAAAAAAAAAAAGAACAAATTGGCTAAGTAAACAGAAAAGACAGCAGGGAATATGAAAATACGTATGAAACAGTTTTCTTCATTTATATATTTGTATAAAAAAAAAATTTAAAAAAAAACCATTGCCCTGTAGTTGTTCCATGCAGAAACATACTCGTTTTGATCGTTTATAACCTTAGTGTTAAATAATTCAATTTCAAATCTCTTGCTTAGCTAACTCTGAACAACCGACACATTTGGCCTACTTTTTGTTTTCAATTTGACGTCTATGAATACAAAATTAACAAGCGTAATGATAAAGTCAACGGTTTGTCATTTTTTCTGCGTGTTGATCCACACCAGAATTTACAAGATCACGTGTGATCTTAAAATAAAGCAAAACGCGTTTTGGCGTTTTCACAAAACAGGTCCAGGTTTCTTTCGCATAAGAAACTGGTTGGAGTTACGCATTCATAGAAATGTTGGACTAAATTTCTGTCTTCATCACGGAATGTAGAATTTGCCGAGTTTGTAAGACTCGTAGCATTCCAAAATAATATTCGTACAGATGGACTAATTTGTTGTGTTGATGTTGTGAGTGCCATGGACATTGATTATGTTTATCGTTTTCTCAGACGGCTTTTAAGCGCCATGCAATGTTCATCACTCAAAAAAAAAAAATTAAGAAAAAGAAAAAAAGAAAAGAAAAAGAAAAACTACCACAACCGTTCATCACATTACATGCTGTATCTTTCAAGAAATCTGTGAAGAAGGGACACTATCATCATCAGTATTGGCACAAACTTCTGGAACACCCATTGAACCATTGAGACTCATCAGTGTTGCTGACAGGTTTGGTGGACTAAAACTTCCTGGCCTGTCTTTAGGATACCGTGCCCTAATACTGTAAAAACATCGTTCACAACCAGTAGCGCCAGCACCCAAATGCAGTCATCATGACAGTATCATGAGAACATGGTTTCAACAGACGCTCGAGTTCATAGTCCAGGGATTATGTGAACAGTATTGTCTTCGAATCTTTCAGCCCTTCACTACTTAAACACCGACAGCACCACTACTACCACCACGAACATCAGTGCAGCAGGATCGACATAAGCAACACCAGTAGCATAACCAGACAATAATTTGACTTCAGCTTGATTAAAGCACGGCTGCAAAGAGTTGTATATAAGGTGGTTCATTACTGGATGCAGCACCAGCACTGCTACCACAACAAACACCAAACAAATGGAGAATAATCAATCCAAGGATTCCCGATTCTTGTTCTGCCCTGCAAAGCTAACTTCATCATGAGACATGTTCACCACAAAAAAGGAATGAAGTCCTCTGAAGGCTGAGTGTGGCCTAAACACGACCATACTCATCTTCACCTACATGAACAGCAGTCAAAGAGCTGTCATTAACTTTTGAAGGTGCATACACTCGGTGACCCCAACCCAACCCCATTCCAAACCCCAACCTGCGCTTCCCCGCCCCCCTCCCCACTTCCCTTCCCGTCCCCCGTACCTAAACTTCTCCTTTATCCAGAGTGTTGAGAAGGGGAAGACGGCTAACGATCCAAACAAGACACAGAAAGGACAACCACTCACATTCTTTTGCCAGGGATCAAGGCGTTCATCTCCGCTTCAGTCTTCTGCAGGCCCACGATGCTGATGACCAGCCCGGGGAGGAAGAGCACGGCGCCCACGGCGATCACCAGCAGCAGCCGGCGCAGGGAGAAGGTGTGAGGACGCATCACCGGCCGGGGACGTCCGGCACGATTCCGCAGAATGCTGGCGTGGACCGCTGGCCTCATCTTGCTGCTCTGGCTGCGGCTGAAGAGCTAAGTCACAGGCCTCGCCTCAAACTGCAGATGCGCGCGAAAAGGTGATCACGACAGGAGGAAAGGTCTTCCCCGGTTGGGTTTGTTTCAGGAGGAGGCTGTTCACGATCCCAGAATTCCCAGAAGACGTGTGAGGGGAGATAATGGTGGTGTGTGTGCGTAATGGGAGAATCAGCTAATAATGTGCACCTGTCCGTTTACTGGTCATTTAACACTTCCACGACACAGGTGGTGACAACATAGGGAAGACGAGGATTAAAACATTTGAAGACGAAGAAAATGTATGTACAATATGCCTAAACATCAATGGTGTTGAGGACATATGAACAGAAATAAACTGCACGAACAGACTGAACGCTCGCTCACATCTGAAAATAGTGGAAGAATGTGAAGACGAACCGCTTTTAGCGCAGATTAGTGGCAATGCAGAATCACTTCAATTCATGAACCGTTTCAAAGGAATAACAGCAGTCAGATAGTAATACTGTTGAAACCCAGCTCTCCAACAGTTATGCTAATGATCAATCTTGCCCTAGTTCAAAGGTTGCCAGTCAACATACTTTAAGGAAACACAGGTCTAATTGACGATGGGTTTTCGATGGCCTGGTAATACTAAAGGAAACAATGACCTGATTTGCTGCCCGTTTTGAGTCTTCCAGAGAAATGTCAGATTGCGAGGATCAGAGAAACATACACCAGAAACCTTACACCAAGTGGTAAGGATGTCCTCGTCAGAGGTGTCACTACCTAAACCTGAAGAACGAAGGACACGCTCTTCTTGTCTAAACTAGAGGCCTACTCTGCAAATAGCAGCCACGGCAGGAAGCAACAACAAGACGTTTACAATCTACAGCCTCTTCAAAACTTCATATCAAATCAAATCATTATCTTCACAGTCAAACCAACTACATCAAGCTTATCTTTGCGGCGACCAGTATATCTAGTGATCTTTCAATGAAGCTGACGAAAAGCAGATCGCTTGCGCTGTGAGAATCTGGCGCTGGTTTCATCCACATCCACATTCAGGCAGGTGACCCAGCAGCCAATTTCGCGCGCAGCGCCTTCCAGCACATCTACACTGCACAACTACTATCTACCTACGGGTGGCAACTAAGCGTTTTCCCTACATCTGTCTACGAAGCCGTTGAAGAACTATCTGCGAGCTTCTACTCCGCACATGACTCAGCCCATCTGGAACACAGCGGCTGTCTGTCCACTAAGACACAGGAGGAGGAGGAGGAGGAGGGGGAAGGAGTCAACGTGGAGAGCTGAGTGATGTGGGGGCATCAGCACTAGGCACGTGGGGCGCCGTCCGGGTCGGACGTAGTGCCAGAGGGTGGGAGATGGGTCCTGCTGATTACCTCCCTTCCACTGCTAGCGACGCAGGTCATGGCGAGACGGGGGGTCCTGGATGGACCTGCAGTCAGACAGACAGACAGACAGGCAGTCAGCATCGATTTGTAAGAATCGGGGCCGTATGTTGCTGAATCCATTATGGTGATCTCTCTCTCTCTCTCTCTCTCTCTCTCTCTCTCTCTCTCTCTCTCTCTCTCTCTCTCTCTCTCTCACGTAACTTGGCGTCTGCACGCATTCCAGTCACGCACATGCACACTCAGCGCACAAAGTTTTCTTTGTAGGGCTTGCGCGCTCGTTCTGTGTGTGTGTGTGTGTGTGTGTGTGTGTGTGTGTGTGTGTGTGTGTGTGTGTGTGTGTGTGTGTGTATGTGTGTGTGTGTGTGTGTGTGCGTGTGTGCGTGTGTGTGTGTGTGTGTGTGTGTCTGTATGTGTGTGTGTGTGCGTGTGTGTGTGTGTATGTGTGTGTGTGTGTGTGCGTGCGTGCGTGCGTGCGTGCATGCGTGCGTGCGTGCGTGTGTGTGTGAGTGTGTGTGTGTGTGTGTGTGTGTGTGTGGGGGGGGGTGATCGAAAACAAGAAAGCCTAGTATAAGGATAAAAGCTCTTTGTTTATCTGTCTCTGTGTCTCTCTGTCTACGCGTGAGTTCCAGCACGGAAGAAATAAAAATTAGACAAAAAGTACTGCACCACAAGCTATTAGCACAATGCCAGAGAAAGGGAGAGAGAGAGAGACAGAGAGAGACAGAGACAGAGAGAGTGAGAAAGACAGACAGAGAGATTAATTACAATGAGACAAAAATACTGCATTACAAGCTATTGGCACAATGCCAGAGACAGAGAGAGAGAGATCAGGGGGAGGGAGGGAGGGGAGAGAGAGAGGGAAAGAGAGAAAGAGGGAGAGAGAGGGAGAAAGAGAGAGAAAGAGGGAGAAAGAGAGAGAGAGAGGGAGAAAGAGAGCGAGGGGGGAAGGGAAGGAGGGAGATAGAGAGGGAGAAAGAGAGAGAGTGGGGGAGAAAGAGAGAGAGAGGGGAGAAGAGAGAGAGAGGGAGGGAGAAAGAGAGAGAAAGAGGGAGAGAAAGAGAGAGAGAGAGGGGGAGGGAGGGAGGGGAAGAGAGAGAGGGAGGGAGAGAGAGAGAGAAAGAGAGAGGGAGTGGGAGAAAGAGAGAGAGAGGGAGGGATGAGAGAGGGGGGGAGAGAGAGAGAAAGAGAGAGGGAAGAGGGAAGGAGGAGAGAGAGAGAGAGAGAGAGAGAGAGAGAGAGAGAGAGAGAGAGAGAGAGGGAGAGAAAATGAGATTGAAAGAGACAGACACAGAGAGAGAATGGTAGCGGGAGATGGGCAGTGGCTGGAGAAGAAGGGCAGGGACGGTGAGGGAAGGGGCAGGGGGCCAGGCGTGGGAAAACGAATGTCAGACAGACAAAGATGCGGCAATGAAACATACGTTGTTCACCCTTCCCTTTTCTGACCTGCTGCAAGACTACCTACCATTCAATGCAGGAAAAAAAAAAAGTTACGCCGATTCGCTGGAATGCTGTGGAACTTCACTAACAATCAATCACCGCTCTGGGGAATTCAAACCTTACACTTAAATGTAATGGTCTTTTAAGCGTAGCCAAGGAGTCTAGGACAACCAACATGGTGTCTGTTTCCTCTTCCTAAGTCGTGATGTGAAAGGAATGCAAACGGATTATGCAGTTTGCGCTGTGTATGGTTTTTATTTATGAAATCCATCCTTCTGTATGCGATGCCAGATCCGGGAATGGGCACCAGACCCCAAGAAGAAAAGTCCAAGGGTTCCCAGAATAACTGCTTCTGACAATGTTCATAACCTCCTTGGTTCCAGCCGAGGATTTTTTTTCTTCTGAACTATTCATGAACAAAGTCAGTGTTAGTGACATCGAGATTAAGGTGGATTTAGGTTTCTGTCTTATATACCTATCGCAACTGTCTGCTGGCAGATATTATTTCAGTTCCGGTGCAAAGTCAGTGTTAGTGACATCAAGAGTAAGGTGGATTCAGGGTTCTGTCTTATATACCTATCGCAACATTCTGCTGGCAGACGTTATTTCAGTTCATGTACACAGTCAGTGTTAGAGAGTAAGGTGGATTTAGGATTCTGTCTTATACACCTATCGCAACATTCTGCTGGCAGATATTATTTCGGTTCATGTACAAAGTTAGTGTTAGTGACATCGAGAGTAAGGTGGATTTAGGGTTCTGTCTTATACATCTATCGCAACATTCTGCTGGCAGAGATCATTTCAGGTCAGGTACAATCTCGGTGTTAGAGACACAAAGAATAAGGCGGAGGTCCTTTTGTTTATGACGACGTTATATGGACAGATCTGATTTCAGTTCAGGTGCAAGTCGATGTTCGTGACATCACCAATAAGGTGAATCTGCGGTTCTAACCGTTCAACTGACACTCTGCAGGCAGATATCATTTCAGTTCCGATACAAAGTGGGCGCCAATGACACAGAGTGCAGGCTGAATTCAGAGTTCTGACAACCTCACAGGGTATCAACGGAGTGAACTGTAGGTTCTAACTACCTCATAGAACGATAATAAGGCGAACTGGGGGTTCTGATTCTCATGGCATTAAAAGGTGAATTGTGCGTTTGATCTTCCTCACATGATACTTACTGGGTTACGTTTGGATTACAGCTACCTCAGATGACATTAACAAGGCAAACTCTACGGTCTAACTACCTTACAGGCCATTAGTAAGGTGGCTGATGGGTTCTCATTGCCGCACATGGAACGAACATGGTGATCTGTGGGTGTGATTACCTCATATGACATTAACAAAATGAGCTTTTTCGTTTTAACTACCTCACACAACATTAATAGAGAGAATGATGATACCAAACAAATGACACCGAAAGGCGAATTATGGGTTGTAGTTCCCTCACATTAATAAGGTCAACTGTAGGTTCTAACTACCTCATATGCCATTAAAAGACAAATTATGAATTCTGACCACCTCACTGGACACTAAACGGCGAATTATGGGTTTTGACTACCTCATGTGACTGATATAGTAAACTGGGAGTCATAACTACCTCAAATGCCATTTATAGGGCAAATTTAGAGTTTTAACTACCTTACATGCCATTCACATGGCGAATCATGGCTTCTAACTATTTCACATGACATTAATAAGGTAGCCGGTGGGTTCCAGCTGCCTCCGATGACTTAAGCAAGATGAATCATGGGTTCTGCCTACCTCACATATGATCATTAAGGTGAACTGTGAATTCTAATTACCTCTAACAACATCAACAATGCAAAGCATGGATTCTGACTACTTTATACAGCATTAGTAAAGTTTAAATGTGAGTTCTACCTACCTCAGATGACATTGGAAGGGCGAATCACGTGCTTACCTTACCTGTCACAATATCTGTAGTAGACAATAGGTTCCACCTACCTCACATGGCATTGTAAGGTGAACTGTGTGTTCTAGCTACCTCACATGACATCAAAAAGGCGAATTATGGGTTCTTTTTGTGGTAGCGGACAAGAATGTCTGGTGCAGTGGTGGTATAATGTGTAGATAAATAGACAGACAGATAGATAGACAGATAGACAGAAAGACTGACAATCAGACAGACATAGAGAGGAGAGACAGACAGACAGACAAAAGCAAACATAGGCACAGAGAGAGAGAGAGAGAGAGAGAGAGAGAGAGAG
>CM065714.1:106669788-106679788 GCA_033310375.1 Conus canariensis | reverse complement strand
TAAGAAGGACTACGGCGCGCATCCCACCTCAGTAAATCTGTGTCATTGTCTGGCAGATTGATGATAAAACACGGAAATAATCGGTACACACCCTGTCTGAATGCAGACACGTACATGATGGCTCCCTGGTAGGAAAAAAAAAACCCTCCAAGAATGAATGATCGTCTGACAGTGTGACTGATCGATGCCCGACAAAAATGCTTCTGTTCACCTGTTAAGATGTTACAAAGTGCAGAGCAGAGAGCAATATTCAATCCTTCAGCGAGGAATTTTTCTTTTCTTTTGCGGTTTGTTGGTCGATGGCATTTTATCATTTCAATTTTCCTCTTCAGAAAAAGGCCTCGACGCTATTTGCCCTCCGCAAAGGTCACGGTCGCTTTGACAAGAAACGACAGGCGCCTGCGGAAATTATTTCAGACTTTCGTTGGTACATTAAATGTAAAGAATGGACGAAATCAAGGAACGCAGTTTTGTCGGTCTAACAAAGCTTGTGCCTGTTATCTCTGATACTATTTTTTGTGGTCGCTTTGTCTGGATTATATCCGGTGCAGATGTTTTCGTCACTGTCGTATACCAAACAGAAGCAGATGCATCATTTTCTTGCAACACAGGCCACCTGAAAAAGCCTGGCCATCTGACACAAAACTTTCATACAACCGAGTTTTTTGTTGTTGTTGTTTTTTTTTGTTGTTTTGTTTTTTTTTTACAGCCGAGGTCATTTATTTTCTGGAAAAGAAAACCATGTTGTTGGGTGTTATTTTTTTTGTTTTTGTTTTGGTTTGTTTGTTTGTTTTTGTTTTGGGGGGTCTTTTGTTTGTTTTGTTTCGTTTTTTTTTTTATTTATTTATTTTTTTTTTTTGCTATAGGCGAAGTTTTATTTTAACCGGGTTCCTTACATCCGAGACGTGTCAAAGACACAAAGAATGCCCGATACAGAGAAAAAAAATTATACAGGTAACTAGCATCCAACTATCTTTGTCCCCGGCTACCGCGGTCTTACTACTCTTTTCCTCTATTTCATTCCACTTTTTATGCCCCCCCCCCCTCCCTCCATACTCCCCTACAGATGACTTCTCCCCCACCCTCCTCTCCCCCTCCCCAGCAATTGTCTCTGTCCTCCCTGTGCCGCTGTCTTACCTTCTGTGTCGAAGTTTGGAAATTCAGGGGAGGGAGACTACCTTTGTCATGCGCTTGGTCACAATTATTTCCCCTAGAGCCGCTTCAGATCCCAGCATCGTTCAGCTTCAAATTACTGTTGTATTAAGAAACGCGACTGTCTAGCACAAAAGTGATTGCTTTTGATCAGCGTATGCGTTAATGAGTCATTATGTTAAATTTAGAGGACAGATGCAAACTATGGATTTGTATTTGGAGCAAGAATACAGACACACAGAGAAAGAGAGATGGAGGGAGAGAGACAAACAGAGAGAGAGAGGGAGGGGTGGGGAGAGAGAGAGAGAGAGAGAGAGAGAGAGAGAGAGAGAGAGAGAGAGAGACAGAGAGACAGAGAGAGCTGAAGCCAGAGGGCTATAATTTCCAGACCGGGTGCAGAACAAGCATCAAAATCTGATCCAATTGAAATACATAACTTTAAAAGACAAGATAAGCTTTCAAGGGCAAGGGAACATGAGATGTAAGACTTCTCCAGTAAATGCAAGTTAATTTCATTGATTGTTCCCCAAACAGGTCAGAAGGACCAGCATCCGACATCTGTTTCGCTCTGTGGCTAGATTATCAGGCTTGCTACTTGAACCTGGTTATATGCTGCGAGATGTAGTTCCATATAGGCGAAGAGGAAACGCTTAAAAATCGAGTTATCCTTCTGCACATGAAAACAATCGCAAAAACTAAAACACAAAAAACCAAATCAATAAACAAAAGTCAGTGAAGGGGAATATAAGTATTTTAGAGAGGACAGAAGACTAAAATTTTCAATTCAAAAGTTGTAAAACACACAGTTTAGTGGGGCCAGTAATTAAGGATAACCATCATATATGTATGTACGTGCAAGAGAGAATGGGAAAGAGGAGCAGACAGAGTAGGTCACAGAGAGAGTCCTAGTGACCCAGAGAGAGAGAGAGAGAGAGACAGAGAGAGAGAGAGAGAGAGAGAGAGAGAGACGCATTTGCCTGATGAAGAGAGAAGGGGAGTAAAGGGAAGACATTGCTAGCTGCACACACACACACACACACACACACACACACACACACACACACACACACACACACACACACGCACACACACACACGATGTGGGGACTCTAAAACATCTCTGCATTGTCTAGCAGTCCAAGACAACCACAGGAAGCCGGTCGTTGCCATCATTCAGCCACCAACACCATCAGACAGACAGTTCAGCACGCAACCTGAAAAGACACACAGAACCACAACAGTCCTCCCCCCCCCCCCCACCCCCACCACCACCACACTGCTAGTCCCATTCACCCAGATCAATCAATGAAATGGTGGACTCCCCTGAGGCAGAAACAGAGCACCCATCAGAGCCGTAGAACAATGCTGCTACCCGCTGATACTAAAACCATGGCCACAGTCCGTTTCGCACCAGCCGACAATGATGTGACAGACAGGGATAACCGTCCCTACAGGTTGTGAGAGGAGAGGCGGGGAGAGCCTGTCTTTCACTCCACTGGCACCATGAGATCAGCAACACGTTACCCTGAGCAGCGAAAATGCCAGTTTTCATTTACGCCTGTCCTAGCGAGATTTGAATTCACAACCTCTTAAAGAACTCTATTACTGCGCGATATAAGCTATAAGCTTGTTGTTGCTCTATCGATGGATTATAATCCTATGCTATTGTTTTGAATAACATTCTGTTTAAACCAGCTCTCTTACTGAGCTAACTTGTCATCCAATTGTTTCCCTAGTCAGGTGTAATATTCAGAAAGACTGCAGATCATTCTATGACTGTCGACTAGTTCCTGCATGGTGGGGGGAGGGAAGAGACAACGTAAGAGTTGCTAAGTGGAGAGGCAGTTAATGGATGGTGCACTTGCTAAGGAATGCAGAGGAGGATTTGTTCCCCGTCCCTCTTTCTGTTCGGCGTTGAATGGTGGTCTGAGTGATGATCTTTCAGATCAGATGATAAACCGACCACCCGGGTGCAGCAAACACTTAACTGCACTTAAAAGTACCTGGCAAACCGACCATCTGGTGCAGCAAACATTTAATTGCACTTAAAAGTACTTGACAAACCGACCATCTGGTGCAGCAAACATTTGATTGCACTTAAAAGTACTTGACAAACCGACCATCTGGTGCAGCAAACACGTCACTGCACTTAAAAGTACCTGACAAACCGACCATCCGAGTGTAGCAAACATTTAACTGCATTTAAAGGTACCTGAATGATGGTCTTTCGGAAAAGATGATAAACCGACCACCCGGGTGCAGCAAACACTTAACAGAACTCAAAAGCACCTATGTCCAACACCAAATTCTGTTGGAAAATCCTCTTTGACAGGCAAATAAAAACCACACACAGGCAAGAAGAAAAAAACGTCGGTAGCAGCAAACAAAAGCAATACACTATCCCTAGGGTCAAATTAGTTGTGACAATGAAATTATTCATTGTGTAACACAAAGAATACTGGACGACTGAAAAAAAAAATGACTGGAGTGGCAGTTAGTGTGCACACCCTTTACAAAAAAAAGTACAAGTGTAATTTATTCAAAAACATCGATCTAATTAGGTAAAACTGGATTTTTTTTTAATGTCACGTGTGCGTGAAATTAAAAAATCCATGCGTGTGTGCAAAGCTGCACCTTGCCTTTTTACATAAACGAAGAGAGGAAAAAATCATAGCGATCAAGCGTGTGTTGACACGATGTATTGATTCTAAAATCATTGATATGGATGAGAAAATCATAGCGATCAAGCGTGTGTTGACACGATGTATTGATTCTAAAATCATTGATATGGATGAGAAAATCATAGCGATCAAGCGTGTGTTGACACGATGTATTGATTCTAAAATCATTGATATGGATGAGAAAATCATAGCGATCAAGCGTGTGTTGACACGATGTATTGATTCTAAAATCATTGATATGGATGAGCAGACTGTAAATTAAAGAACCAGCCGACCTCTTTACATTATCAACAGTTCCATTTTCTTTTCTTTTTTTCTTTCCTCCTTCCTTTCTTTTTTTCTTTCATTCGTTCTGTCAGTCTTTCTTATCTTTCTTTCTTTCTTTGGGGCTGTTTAGTTTTTACCATTCCATCCACGGCATCAGTCCCACACCACTCATTTCAACTCTCCAATACAAAGTCATACTCAGCATGTCAGCTCTAGCAATCAACAAGGACCAACGGATATCAGGTTGTCAAAAGAAAACCATCACCAGGAAAAGATTCTCACAGCTCAAAAACAAAACAAAAGATACTTCAGTGGAGCTCCATGGTGCCTGACGCAGACACCGCTATCTCACTTCCCTTACTGATGGCGGTAACTGCTTAGTGGCTGGGCCATTGTGGGTGAGCATTTCCTTCTGGAGGGCACCGCTACGTTCGCCTCTCAGCGACAATCCCCAATAACTTTGTCATGAATTTACCAAGCGTGTGACTGTGGAAATGAAATCCAAATTGAGGCCATCTTGAGAGCGGGGCCTGACTTATCACTGAATTTGAGACTTCGTTTCTTTCTTTGATTTTTGTTGTTGTTGTTTTTTTGTTTTTGTTTTTTTGTTGTTTTTTTTATAATGATCAATGAGCAGAAGAATGGTGAAGATCGTGCGACGGAGCTATAAGGACAGAGCCACCATGGCAGCACTGTACTTTACGCTTCCTTTCATACTGCATCCAAATTCCTGAGACACACGGGCACCTAAATAATCGTTCAGGAAATTCACAACACTCTGAGGTGCATCTATTCTGTAGACGAAACTGTGTGGTTCCATTAGAGTCCATGCTACACTCAACAGCTCTGGGCAGGAGCTGTCTGGAGCAGTCAAGTCCCACACAATAGCGGTCTCCCGTGGGACCTGAACTTGTGGCCTCTCAGCCCACATCCTGCGATGCTGACTGCCGAACCACGGGAGCTGGTTTCACTTCCAGGTTCCCTTCCATAAAACAGCCACCGAACCATTCTGATCACAAAATACTGTCTTTTTATGTATGAGTTTGCTTCTGTTCTATGAATACTGTAATCACCTTTCCTGGGAGTCCGATCTTCTGTAGTTTGAGGATCCGCTTGTGTTTGTACATGCACCTCCGTGTGTGTGTGTGTGTGTGTGTGTGTGTGTGTGTGTGTGTGTGTGTGTGTGTGTGTGTGGTGTGTGTGTGTGTGTGTGTGTTTGTGGTGTGTGTGTGTGTGTGTGTGTGTGTGTGTGTGTGTGTGTGTATGTGTGTGTGTGTGTGTGTGTGTGTGTGTGTGTGTGTGTGTGTGTGTGTGCTCGCGTGTGTGTGTGTCTGTATGTATGTGTGTGTGTGCGTGCGCGCGCGCGCGCGTGAGTGTGTGTGTGCTCACGTGCGTGTGTGTCTGTATGTCTGTGTGTGTGTATCTGTCTGTCTCTCTCTGTAAGTCTGGTTGTCTGTGTGTGTGTGTGTCTATGTGTATGTGTAGAGTAGTGCATGCCTCGTGCGCATGGAGAAAATGGGCGAAGAGGATCAGGAGGAGTGGAGATGGGGTGGCAGGGAGGGACTGCAAAATGTTGCTGATGTTTTCCTCCCTGGTGATGTACATCGATTTTCTGCCACCCTGATCCCTCACCACACTCAGCCCATTCCTCTCCTGTTCCTCATCTGCTTTCAAGCATGGAAACTTACGTGCATGCGTATATGCGCTTCTACACACATGTAGAGAGAGACACCGTGAGATGTGAGGGGCAGGGCAATGCTGGCCAAAGAGAGGCACGGCTGGCCAGATAAACAGTGATAAGAAATATGAGAGAGAACCAGCCGCCGTGGCGAAGTGGTTAGCGTCGCGGACTCCCGGCTGGGAGGTCGTGGGTTCGAATCCCATCAGATTCATGTGGGTGTTTCTGCCCCGACCGGCCCCTACCCAGAGTTGAGTTTGCTGCGGACTCATTTGGGAAGACTGGGACCACACAGTCGAGTTTCATCCACTTAATGGATGCGTTTTTGAGAGTGTTGCTCAAATTTCCTGACCAACACTGTAGGTGCCTGTATCTCTCGGGCCTGGTTGACGCCGGGATATATTATGAAAGGAAGCGTAGAGTACAGCCCTGTCTTGTAGTCTCAGACCGAAATGGAAATCCGTAGCATCATCTTAATCATCCTCATTCTCATCGATCAGCATAAAAAAAAATGTCTCAAATTCTGTGGCCCTTCATGCCCTGCTCTCATGGTGACCTCAGTTTCGATGTCCTCTCCACGTCTGTGGCCTTGGTTTGGTTCCGTCGGGGTCACCAGTATCGGCCAGTCCTTGGGGGCTGTCGTTGGACGGACGTGGTGGCGCCCTCCGGAGGGAGAGCTCACTCACGCCGGCTCCGCGACTAAGCAATTATTGTCGACAGTAGGGGCTTAGTAGGTGGTGTCCTGCGTTAACACCATCGAAGTGACTCGGCAGCAGTGTAGTGTCTCCTCCGGTGGGTTGCCTCTTGACGACTTGACATTGACTGCTACCTGTGGATTGCCGGTGCCGGGGCTGCGGCGGGGCCGACCGGGCTGTGGCTGTGGACGGGTGTCGGAATGAGCGGCGTGGGTGCACTGTCCCTGAGGTGGCGCAGAGGTTAGGACAGCAAAAAAAAAAAAAGAAAAAAAAAAGAAAAACATTAGAGTGGCTGCACACGCACAGGCGCGCGCGCGCGCACACACACACACACACACACACACATACACACACACACACACACACACACACACACACACACACACACACAGAGTGTGTCTCGATGACTGTTGCAGGCATACGTGGAGAGAGACAGACAGACAGACAGACAGACAGACAGACAGAGACAAAGACAGACAGAGACAGAGAAAGACACAGAGAGAGATAGAGGAGCATACAAGTGGAGAGAGAGAGAGAGAGAGAGAGAGAGAGAGAGAGAGAGAGAGAGACAGACAGACAGACAGACAGACAGACAGACAGAGACAAAGACAGACAGAGACAGAGAAAGACACACAGAGAGATAGAGGAGCATACAAGTGGAGAGAGAGAGAGAGAGAGAGAGAGAGAGAGAGAGAGAGACAGACAGACAGACAGACAGACAGACAGACAGACAGGCAGACAGACAGAGAGTAAGACTGACAGAAAGACAGACAGACCAAGAGACAGACAGACAGAGAGCTGTGTCTGGAAGACTGATGCAGGCCTGCGTGCCTTCACTGTTTCAGTCATGATGATTGTGACACGTGCTGACAGGACCAGCAACACCCCCCCACTGAAAGAGAAAGAGACAAAACAGACCTCCCTGACAAAACCCATTGCCTGGTCACCCAGATCAATACGCTGGTGGACTCCCTCGAGGCAGAAACATTGCATTCGTCAGAGCTGGGGAACAATGCTCTTGCCTGTCTGCCGTTAGCAGAAACATGCTCTTATCCTGCTTTGGGGTCTCTTGCCCATATCAGGGATACTATACTGAGAAACAGAAACCACTGGAAAAACCTATAGAATACATGTTGAGTGACCATTGCCATAAAAAAGACAGCACCAACCTCTCTCCACCCTATTTTCCGATCCATCCCATCCCCCCCCCCCCCCCCCCCACCCACCCATCCCACTCCATCCCCCTTACGCACACACATACACACATGCCTCCTCACCCCCTCCACAAAAGCAATCCATACACACACACACACACGCACACACACACACACGCGCGCGCGCGCGCACGCGCGCGCACCTCTACCCCGCTACCTCCCCCCCCTCTCCTCCCCCCCCCCAAAAAAAAAAAAAATTCAATCCATCAACCAAGCAAAAATGATCGTGAACACGTCAGAAAAGGAAATGTAGCATCTCAATCACAGCAAAAACATCAGAATGGCTAAAAGTGCAAAAGATGCTTTTGCGATACTTTTCTTCAGGTAATAGACCTTATTTATTTATTATCTATTTTTCAGAGAGTTAGTGCAAAACCGCCTGTTGACATTCGTATTGGTGATCAGTTCCTACTTTTCTAATTGAGTTTCTTTCAAAGTGAGCTGACCGCAGGTGGAAACTGAAACAGAATCAAAAGAGAATGATTAGTGGGTCCGCCAAAAACCATGGACGAACAAATCACAAGACAAAATACAACGTGTTTTAACCTCTTACGGCTTTATTTTCAGGCAGGATAAACAATATTCGGGACAATGAAAACGAAGGAATCAAATGAGATTTTATTCACATTCAAAAATTCATTTTCCCCCTTTCACGTTCTAGGGTTTCCATGTGTGCTGCAAAGGATCTGGATTGTGCTCCATAACCCTGGACACCGTTCAACTCTAAAGAATAATAAATGCAGATACAGAGGTTAACGCTGCAATCCATATGTATTATACATACCCATCCGTCCATCGTAAAATATACTGTAGAATTTAAAAAAAAAAAAGGCTCTAAACACAGCACAATTCAGCTTCAAAGTGAACTGAAAGTGCAGCAGCAATGAATATGACACCTGAAGAACCAGGACGTGCGGCGCTGTAACTGGCATAATGGGCACTTCGACAACGAAGACAGGAAAACACTGGGACTGGTCGAGTTGATCCAGAGACTGGTATACAAATAACAGTCACAAAATTAGAAAAGGATCGCTGACACTTCCGTGCTGTATGAAAACAAACTTTGTTATGATGATTTGAAGATTTTTTTTTTTTAAAGGCAAAGTAAGGACAAAAAACATTCACACAATTTTTCAGTCATTAACCATTTTTACTTTTTAAGAAAATGCCTGATCGAAACGTTGTGTGTATAATTTCGAGCCACACTGGGTCTCTGTCATCACTTCAGTTTTGATATCCGTGTGTTGTGGTGTGTGTGTGTGTGTGTGTGTGTGTGTGTGTGTGTGTGTGTGTGTGTGTGTGTGTGTGTGTGTGTGCGTTCGTGCGTGCGTATCTGTCTGTGTGTCTGTCTGTGTGTGTGCCGGCGACACTGGCATGTTCTCAGCAAACAGGCCCACAAGCACCATCATAACCAAACCTGGCAAAACAATGAATACTAACGAGATCTTTCCAGCCACTCGATGCATGCAAATAGCACCACAATGTAAACGCTGTAAATCTATTACTGGAATTTCCATCAATGTGTCCAGTGTTACGGAACTGATATTTGCTTATAGACTGTCAATATTTACAGTTACTGCTTTAGGAGCTAGTCACTGATGTGGTAAATGATATGCGCAAAAAATGGCACCACATGTAAATGGTGTATTCTATCAAGATCTGGCCCTTTAAAGCGATTTCTATCAGGCAGAAGAGCAGGTATGAATAAACATATAACTAAATACATAACTGAGATAGATCACAACCAGCAAAAGTTATCCTACTTTCTTTGTTTTTTACTGTTTACTGTTCCATGCCTCATTTAAGAGTTCCGTACATTTCAATCAAATCGAGAATACTTGTATTTGCTACTGTTCGTCCGTGTACTTGTCTGACCACATTCAAGATCAAAAAGGCTGTACCAGCCTCGAACAAATGTTAATTTGTATTTGTTCATTTCTCCATTTGTTGTTGCTGTGTAGATGTGTCGGTATATAGGCAGGCTTGGAACATCCTTTTTGGGAGGAATGTTTCCTTGTCTGTTCTGTGTGCTCTGTGCTGTCATATCTGCTAGGCAGTTTGGTGTCGTAAGCAGCATTTGCTTGGAGTTATGGGCGTGTGTTTATTTCATCATAGGAGCAAGAGTCATCCTATTTGTTTGTGATTTGCTGTTTACTATTCACTACCTCATTGAAGATTTCCTTTTTTTAAAAATTCTACCAAACATAGCTAAGTAAGACAACATGAGTCTATCATTTATGATCAGTCAAGCATCTGAAGTCATCCTAAAGTAACAAATCAAACGGTCTTCTGTCCCAATAAAAGATATTTAAAC
>CM065714.1:106659788-106664788 GCA_033310375.1 Conus canariensis | reverse complement strand
AGAACAAGTGCAGTACAGACACAAACACCAGTCCTTGTACCGTTAGGTTTGGGCGAAGGGGAAACGGAAGGCGGAGAGAGGCCATGGTGTGGGTGGGGGGGGGGGGGGGGGGGGGAGGGGGGGAGGGGGTTGGAGTCAAGAGGGGAGGAAAGAGGTGGAGGGGGAGGTGCATTGTGTGCCCGACATATTCTCTCCATCGGATGTTTATTGATTTCCTGTTTATTCTCTGGGCCGTTTAGTGCTCCTGTCCAATTTATCTGCTCTCTCTCTCTCTCTCTCTCTCTCTCTCTCTCTCTCTCTCTCTCTCTCTCTCTCTCTCTCTCTCTCTCTCTCTCCTCTCTCTCTGAGTAGCGTCATGATAGCAGAGGAAACACGTCAGAAGTAAAGAGCTTCCCCTAAGAGAGAGACACAGAGACAGACAGACAGACAGACAGAGAAGGGGGGGGGGGGGTGAGGGAGGGATGGAGGGAAGGAGGAAGGAAGGGAAGGACGCAGAGACAGAGAAAAGGTAGACAGACAGACAGACAGAGATAGAGAGACAGAGAGACTATGAGCATGCGTGGCATAGAGAGACAGATCAAACAGGCAGACACACGGAACAAAGCAGGGATTCCTTGTTCGCTTACTTCCATTCCTCTCCTCCCCCCCCCCCCCTCTCTCTCTCTCTCTCTCCTCCCAGCTTCTGCACCCCACCTCCACCCCCACCCCACCCCTCTCCCAGCGCACCAGCCATCGTGATTTTGAAATGACAACTGTAGATTAACAACACTCAACAACGGCAAACGAGGAACGACGATCAACGCCATACTATCCGCGACTTTGCACAAGATGCCATCCGTCCTCTGTTCAGCACTGATATTTTATTCTCCATGTCATTCTACACCCAGGAGGGGCACTGAGGTGAGTGCAGACCTCCATCAAGGCCGAACGGATCCCGGATCTGCTCTTTGATCCGGATCCGCCTAACAAATCTGTACCAACATGTCAACGGAATCGTCGTTTTGGCCACATTCCATTTTTGCACGGCGTTTCTTGAAAATCTGTTTAGTACACACACACACACACACACACACACACACACACACACACACACACGCACGCACGCACGGACGCACGCACGCACGCACACACACACACACACACACACACACACACACACACACACACACACACACACACACACATACACACACACGTATGTATGTATGTATGCATGTATGTCGGTAGGTAGGTAGGTAGGTACCTATTTATCTATCTATCTATCTATCTACCTCTCTCTCTCTCTCTCTCTCTCTCTCTCTCTCTATCTATCTATCTATCTATCTATCTATCTGTCTATCTATCTATCTATCTATCTGTATGCTGAACAAATAAGTAGTGCGGGAAGGGAGGGAGATGGGGGGGGGGAGGGGGAATGCAGGTTAACAATCCCTCCCGTCATTAAAACAATGACTTTGCAAAGATTTATAACTAAATGAATTGTTTTAAAGAGAAAGAAAGAAAAAGAAAAAGAAGAGACCGGGTCGAGGAAAAGAAAATCGGAATGAAAACCAGGGCGTTGGAACAGTAATATGAAACCCTTCACTGGCAGAATCTGGAGACCATAACAGCCCGTCTCTGACAACAGAACCATTTGTGTTGTTCGTTTGACGAGTCGACGAGAACCGCTTCAGTCATCTTGGTGTTGAGGGGTGGGGGTGGGGGGTGATTTGTGGATACGCAGGGGGCTGCTCAAGCGGATGCATGCACGGAATGTGCGGTGACAGCTTGGACAGGCAATGTGGGAAACCTGTTCTCACTTGCCGGCTCGGGCTTTCCTTGCCTGTCTCTTTTGTTGCACTGCAAGCTGTCCTCCTTTCTTCACTTAGATTGGCTCCTTTGTGGATAGAGTGACGCCATCTAGCTCGATCCATAGCAGATTGTTCCCATGGGTCAGCGTTGATGTTAAACGCTTCCAATGAAGTTTTGAGAGCGTCTTTGAAGCGTTTCTTCTGACCTCCATGGGAACGCTGTCCTTGTTGCAGCTCACCGTAGAAGAGTCTGTTGGGTGGCCGGTGGTCTGGTACGCGCGCTACATGACCTGCCCATCAGCAGATCAATTTGATCAGCTGCCTGGAGGCGTCTTTCGTCCGCTGATCTGGACTCGTCTGTGGGACGCGGCAGGTTGTGTTGGTCTTCTCTTGGTATCAAAGGAGTATGTCATCTATAATTCTGTGACATTCTCACCATCAAGGGTTTGAACACAGAATCCAAAGCCATCCAAAAGCAGCCAGTAAACAGTACAAAGATAAAACGAGACGAAAGCATTGTGAGGAAATAAGCTGTATACAGAAACTACAATCATTTTGTACAGTCATGAATATATGGGAATATTATTGAGCCTATACTTAAGGACCCATTTAAGGATAGAAAGGATGCTAATGTCTTTGAGCCTCTTCCTAAGGACCCATTTAAGGATACAAAGGATGCTCATATCTTTTAACTATACTTAAGGACCCATTAAGGATACAAAGGATGCTAATATCTTTAACCTATACTTAAGGACCCATTTAAGGATACAAAGTATGCCAATATCTTTAAACCTATACTTAAGGACCCATTTAAGGATATAAAGGATGCTAATATCTTTAAACCTATACTAAAGAACCAATTTAAGGATACAAATGATGCTAATATCTTTAAACCTATGCTTAAGGACCCACTTAAGGATACAAAGGATACCAATAGTTGCCAACAGTCAGAGTGCTCTTTGATAAACAACCAGAGCATTATCAGTCACATCAGTGATGATAGCAGCTAAGAATTGTGCAGAACAGCCTCTACTTGGATCATCTACAAGATGCAAGCTCCGGGTAAATGAACAATTGTGCAGAACGGCATGTACTGGTATCCCCTTAGAGATACAAGTTCCCAGCAAATGAACAATTATGCAGAACAGCATTTACTGGCATTCCCTAAAGAGATGCAAACTTTCACTAAATAAGAACTGTACGTAACAGTCTTTGCTTGGATCCCCTAAGAGAGGTAATCTCCTAGTGGATGAAAAATTGTGCGCGACAGCCTTTACCCGTATTCGCTATCAGATACAATCTTCCACTGAATGAACTTTGCGGAACAACCTTCACTTGGATCGTCATGCGTAAATCTTGTGGGGGAAAAGGACAGGGATAAAAATACAAGCTCTTTAACAGACAGGGTGTGTGCGATAGGTGCGTGACCTCTTCATGTGATCGTTCCACGTGTTTCTAGCTTATTGATCTTTGGGCAGTGATCTCTCTGGAGATCATGCTGGACCTCCCTCCCATCCCTCCCAACCCCCCCCCCTCCCCCTCCCCCTCCCCTCCACTCCATCCCCACCACACCCCTCGCATCTGTGACAGCTTGACACGTGAGTTTGAAGCAACAATCGTAGCGACACAGCTTCGACCCCCCCAGTTTGAATCGATTTTGTTTTATATCTTTGTTGTATTCTATTCTATTACTTTTTATTTACATATTTATTTATTCATTTACCTCCTTCTTTTCTTTTCTTCTCATTTTTCAATAATGGATTCGTTTACTATTTTTGCATATTCCAGGCTTTGACACGTGGCGATGTTTGTAATGAAACAGAATACACATTCAGTTTCTACTGAGCAATAAGGGAGTTGCCATTTGCCGCCGCTGGAAGAGCTCTTCTGCCATCGGAGTCAAGAATGTGTTTTTCGCTGCGGGCAGTTTTGTCTGCCTATTGTCTGTCATGTTTGTTGAAGAAACAAACTGAAGTGTAAGTGCAGTGCTGGTACTTTGGGCGATCATCCCAACTTTTACGCCCTTTTTTTTTTTTTTTTTTTTTTTTTTTTTACCCCGAACCGTTAGAAGCTGAATAAAAAAAAGAAAAAAAAAACAAACAAAACGGACAGCTGTTAGCCGCTTGCACGTGCATGTGTGGGCTACCAAGTTGAGAGGGTTTTTTTGTTTTTTTTTCTTCAAATTTCAACTTCGTTAATTCAATATTAACAATTTACGGCTTTTTTTTAAATCCTCGTACACGTTGCTTTGTCGCGCAAAGGTAATGCTCCCTGGCCAACAACTTAATGGAAGATGTCACTTTATACTACCAAGTTAACTTCTCGCTTAATAACGCAGGCCTTGCGAGAAAGCTACACCAGTTGTGGAGGATCTCGCGCAACAATGTAGAGTCACGCGAAGATATCTATTATTACCGTTATTACTGTTGTTGCTGCTGCTGTTATTTCAGGGTTATGATAATCTTAGATTCTTCTCCCCTTCCCTATAGGCACCCACCCATTCTTCCCCTTTTTCCGTTCTTCTTCATTAATGTGCACTGTGTTGTGATTTACTTATCAAAAAATGCAAAAAAATGTCATGTTTATCAAAGTAATATATTGTGATTTAAGTGATATTGGCTGATTAGCACAGCAACACCCCTGATAGTTTTAAGTGGAGTACAAACAAAAGCGCTGTCAACCAATTTCTCTTTCATTTGTATAATTTCGGCCCTGCCGAGGTCTGTTACTCTCTGTCAGGACTGTCAAAAAAGCAGAAATAAATCAACAGTAAACGACAGTAAAGGAAAATTAGGGGGGGGGGGGGGGGGGGGGGGGGATGGCATAGTCAAAAAGTTGAACTGAACAGCGGAAATTTCTAGAACAGACTTTTACAGAGGGCAAGGACACAGTTTATACTGGAAAAATTGCCGGCATCCCTGTAATAGAAAGCTCAAGCTCTTTCATCGATTTACACACACACACACACACACACACACACACACACACACACACACACACACACACACACACACACAAACAACACACACACACACACACACACACACACACACACATACACAAACAACACACACACATATACACAAACAAACACACACACACACACACACACACACACACACACACACACACACACACACACACACACACACACACACACCATGAGATAAAAGAACGAATGCTGCTATGACATGGTAGATAAACAACTAA
>CM065714.1:106649788-106654788 GCA_033310375.1 Conus canariensis | reverse complement strand
ACGAGATATGCTGCAATATATTTGGATGTGTTCAGTTCTACCCTGAAAGCATGATCTTTAAAGCGGCAGTTCACAGACACCATGGTGATATCAACATGAAGCAACAAATCAAAAGGCGAAACTAGCACGGAGATTTCCCCTCTGCCTCATCGTTAAAGTCATCGTGTAAATCCGTAGATGTGAAACTCAACGCAACTTTCGCACCAAGACCGTATGATATGTTTTCTTCGCCCGCTAAGTTCAAACTCAGACATGGACGGGGCACAGTTTGCTTGCGGCAAATTTATTTCTAACGTCTTTCCCCCATAGAATTACTATCAAGTGATTTTCGCAGGCGAATTTTGCGAGTGAGTTTCGTCCCTTTGTTTTTCGCTTCGCCGAGGCGTAAATGTTGTTTTTTCTTCTTCTTCTTCTTCTTTTCTTTTCTTTTTTCTCTTTTTTTCCCCCGGCTAAATTCACACTGTTATGGGCACGGCACAGTTTGCATGTGGGAACTTTATTTCTAACCACTTTCCGTTATGGAATTATGGTCAGGCGATTTTCGCGAGTGAATTTCGCCTCTTTATTTTTCGCCATGGCGTCTGTGTTGCTTTCGTACATTAGTGACGGGGCAAAATATCACTTCTGTCGCATGCACACTGTGCACAACATTTAATCTGTACGCGCTTTCAACCTTTCTTATGTGATATTCAAATTACCTGTCGTACATCATCAATCATCAATAATGTATTTTCCAAATAAGCGCTTGATCTTTTTTTTTTTAAGGAAACCTTTGTAACGCCAGTAGAGAGACGTTTATGGTGGTTGCATAAATTCTGACGGCCGGCGCATTCTGGCTATGACGTAAAACTAATGTTCTGTGACGAAGAGTAGTACTATGCAAGGTGGCGACTTTTCCCGTCTCCTAGTCACATTGTCAATCTCGTCACTGTCAACTCGGACGTTTTAGTTCATATTTGAACAGAACTGTTTGTTGTTAAGAAAAAAGGATACCTACAGCGAAGGTAACGAAGAGAGAGAGAGAGAGAGAGGCAAGCAGAAAGGGGAGGGGAAGAAAATCAAACGAACGAATGACAGATAAGCGGGACTATCTTCGTTATTATTATCACCATCACTGTGATCGTCGTCATTGCCATATCAATAGAGGCAGAACAACAGCAATAACAGCAGCTGTAGCAGTAGTAATAGTATTAACAGCAGCAGCAGCAATCGTTATTGTAATCGGAACAGGAGCAGCAGTAACAGTGGTATTAGCAGTAACAAGAGCAGCAGAAACGGCAGCTGCAGCAGTGGTACTCATGAGAAAGGAGGGAGGGAGGAGGGAGGGAGGAGGAGGGGAGAGAGCATACACAGCAGTACTAATGGCAGCAGTAGCGAAAGAGAAAGCAGCAGCAGAAGCAGCAGCAGCAATGGTGGTAGTGCAAGTGGTAGCAGTCTGTGTAGTAGAAACAGTCATAATGTAATGATAGCAGTAGTCGTAGTTATGGTTGCAGCGTAAGCAGCAACAGCAAAACACGAGTAGTTGTAGAAATCGCAGCAGCAGAATTAGTCGCAGCACTCGTAGTAGTAGTAGTAGTAGTAGTAGTAGTAGTAGTAGTAGTAGTAGTAGTAGTAGTGGTGGTGGTGGTGGTGGTGGTGGTGGTTGTGGTGGTGGTGGTAGTGGTGGAGGTGGTGGTGGTGGTAGCAGCAGTAGTAAGAGGTGTAGTAGTAATAGATGTAACTGTAGCAGCAGCAGTAGAAACAACAGTAGCACCAGAGGAAGTACCATAAGCAGCAGTAATACCAGCAGCAGTCGCAGCAGCAGCAACAGTAGCAGCAGCAACAGCAGTGGCAGCAGCAACAAGCAGTGGAAGCAACATTAGAAGCAAAAGAAACACTAGCAGCAGCTGTAATACCAGCAGCAGTAGCAGCAGCAACAGCACCCAACAGAAGCAGCAGTATTAGCAGCACTAGCAATCGCAGAAGAAACAGCTTCAGCAGCAGCAGCTTCAGTAGTAGTAGTAGTAGTAGTAAGTAGTAGTAGTAGTAGTAGTAGTAGTAGTGGCACCTGCTTCAATAGAAGTAGTAGTAGTACTAACAATGGTGGCAGCAGCAGCCGCCGCAACAACATTGGGAACACAAAAAATGAAACGAGAGTACAATTTTCGTCTGTCTACAGCCACAAAAGTACTACGCAAAGAGAACCGAAAACAGCAACAACAGCAGCAGCAACAATGAAAACAACAACAATAACAATAGCAACTATAACAACAACAACAACAACAACAACAACGGCAGCAGCAGCAACGAGAAAACCTGCAGTTTTTAAACAGAAGTTTAGCACGAAACGTACGGTGTTTGAATCGTCAACAGAGTCAACAAGACAGATCGATTCGAAGCATGGCTTGCACAAGCTTTTTTTTTTTTTTTTTTTTTTTTTTTTTTTTTTTACAAGGGTCAGTTTCACAGGCGCTTCAGTATCAGCTTCGTTAGCAGCTGAGGCAGCGAATCGATGGGAAGACCAATCCGACGACACGGAGTCCAAGCCAAGGGACAAAGAACCAGAATCATGGAATACATTGCTTTCTTTGTGTGTGTGTGTGTGTGTGTGTGTGTGTGTGTGTGTGTGTGTGTGTGTGTGTGTGTGTGTGTCGTCTGTCTGTCTGTCTGTGTGTCTGTGTGTCTGTGTGTGTCTGAAGCGACTTGATTTTCTGTACAATTTGTCTAGAGCTCCTGGCCGTTTCTTGGAGTTCCTGATTATCTGCAAGCGTACATGCTCTCTGTCTCGGTCTATATCTCTGTCTCAGTCTCCCTCCCTCTCTCTCTGCCTCTATCTTATTCTTTCTGTCTCTCTTTCTCTCTGTGTGTGTGTGTGTGTGTGTGTGTGTGTGTGTGTGTGTGTGTGTGTGTGTGTGTGTGTTGTCGTCTGTCTGTCTGTCTGTCTGTCTCTCAATGTTTCTCTGTATTCTTCTCTCTCTCTCTCTCTCTCTCTCTCTCTCTCTGTGTGTGTGTGTGTGTGTGTGTGTGTGTGTGTGTGTGTGTGTGTGTGTGTGTGTGGTGTGTGCTTCTCTCTGTTTCTCTCATTATCTGTTTGTCTGTCTCTCTGTCTGTCAGTCTGTCTCTCTGTCCGTCTGTCTGTCTCTGTCTCTGTCTCTGCATCTCTCTCTCTCTCTGTGTGTGTGTGTGTGTGTGTGTGTGTGTGTGTGTGTGTGTGTGTGTGTGTGTGTGTGTTACCCTGCACTTGTTTTGCCTCACTACTTATCGGTTCAAACTCTTTCTCCCTCTATTCGTAGAATAGTAATGGCAAGTATGAAAAAGTGGCTAATACTTTTCCCGTTATGAAATAAAGAACAATTGTCAATTGTCATTATCATACTCTCTCTCTCTCTCTCTCTCTCTTCTCTCTCTCTCTCTCTCTCTCTCTCTCTCCATACATACACACGCATACACGCACGCACCACACACGCGTGCGTGCGCATGCGCACGGCTCGCGCACGCACGCACTCGCGCTCGCACGCACATACACACAAACACGAATCAAACTATCCGACACCAACTCAAACCTTTTAAGAAATTCCTGTTTTATTCAACGGAAATATTCTGTTTCAGAGCACTCCTACCATTATCTCACTCTTACGCCGGCTTTCCATCTCTTCTCCCCGTTTGTGGGCAAGTGTGAGCATATGACTGCGTACGTATGCAGATACGTGTGTGTGTGTGTATGTGTGTGTGTGTTTGTGTGTGTGTGTGTGTGTGACTGTGTGTGTGTGTGTGTGTGTGTGTGTGTGTGTGGCGTGTGTGTGTGTGTGTGTGTGTGTGTGTGTGTGTGTGTGTGTTCGTGTGTGTGTGTGTGTGTGTGTGTGTGTGTGTGTGTGTGTGTGTGTGTGTGTGTGTGTGTGTGTGTTAGAAAGCGCCTGGTTCAACACAGAGAGAGAGAGAGAGAGAGAGAGAGAGAGAGAGGAGAGAGTTTGTCCGTGGATGTGAGAGAGGAGGAAAGGTGTGTAGAGCGAGAGAGACTCAAAAGAGAGCAATAAAGAGAAGGGAAAAAAACGAGGAAGCAAAACGAGAGAAGGGTGGGAGGTGGGAGCAGGAGGAAGGGGTGGGGATAGGGGTGGGGGTGGGGATGGGTAACGAGTTACTCGAGCTCGCACTTCATCCTGCTGAATTCGATTTAAAGTTCGATGATAGGATAATGGATGAGAGAGAGAGAGAGAGAGAGAGAGAGAGAGAGAGAGAGAGAGAGAGAGAGAGAGAGAGAGGGGGGGGGGAGGGAGGGAGGGAGGGAGACATACAGACAGACAGACAGACAGACAGGCAGGCAGGCAGATAGAGACAGAGAGACAAAGACAAGACAGAGAAACAGACAGACAGACAGAGACATCGAGACATCGAGAGAGAGATAAGATAAGATAAGATAAAATTCTTTATTTACGAGGATAATAGATAAGCACTGACGCGCTTTTTTTTTTTTACATCCAGTCCTCGCCCTGAGTAGGGACTACAACATGCAGTGAAATGAAATAATGTAAGAAAGCAAGCAAACAAACAAACAAACAAACAAGGCGGTCATGCAATCATAGTGGAACATCAAAGAGAGAGAAAGTGTGTGTATGTGTGTGTGTTTGTGTGTGTGTGTGGCGAGCGCGGGAAGGGGGAGGAGGACGGGGGGGGGGGGGGGGGGGGGGGGTATATGTGAAGAGCGAAAACAGACTTAAAGGGGAATAATAATGAGAAAAATTGCGAAAAAAAAAAACCGAGAGAAAGGAGGGCGGAAGGGAGGGAGGGGGTGGGGGTGTTGATGAGTTGGTATCGCTCATTACTCTTCAACCTGTGGAATCTAATTTTTAAAATCAATTACGGGGATAATGGTTGAAATGAGCTGGTTAGGTAAAGGGCAGGGCGATAGACATAAAGGAAGGAGAGGGAATAAGACGGTGAGAGGGTACGGAGAGGGGGGTGGGAGGGGGGATGGAAGGGGGGGGGGGATGCGACGGTACAAAGCCTCAGAGAAAACAAAAACA
>CM065714.1:106637288-106639788 GCA_033310375.1 Conus canariensis | reverse complement strand
AGACAGACAGACAGACAGACAGACAGACAGACAGACAGACAGAGACAGAGAGGGGAGGGGGGGGGGGGGCGAGACAGAGACAGAGAAAGAGAGAAACAGACGGAGAAACAGACGGAGAAACAGAGAGAAGCAGACAGAGAGACGGAGATAGAAACAGAGACAGAGAGAGAAAGAGACAGAGACAGACAGATAGACAGAGAGACAGAGACAGAGAGAGACAGACAGAGAGAGAAGCAGTATCATTGTGACAGTCACAGCCACAAACAATGAAATACAGTCAGCCCAGGGTCCGGGGAAAAGAACACAGTGATGCATTTTTCAGGGGCCACAACCCACGTTGGCTGGCGGCGTCATACATAATGTATGACGCACTATTCAAATTTCGTCACGGTGCAACTCTCCGGGGACGGCGCATGGTGATTGCGACACAGCTACCTTTTTGCGGTTTCCTTTCTGCAATAAATAAGTGATGACAATGATGAAGCAGAAGAGGAGCATCATACCAAGAGAGTAAGGAGAAGGAGGAGGGGAGGGAATTGAAAGGATGGAGAGAGATCAGTGGGGGGTGTGGAGGCGGAGAAAGAGAGAGACAGCTGGCGCGGCAGCTTTAACAACAATAGCAAATGTAACACCAATAGCAACGAGCAGAACAGCAACAAGATGCAAAGCATATAAACGTACTCCCAGTTTATCTTCCTGAAAAACGTCACAATCAAACATGCGTCATCATGTATTTGACGTCACAATCAAACATGCGTCATGATGTATTTCGTCACTGAGATATTCCATAAAGAAGAAAAACTGTTTTGGGCCGTTACAGCCGTTAGTAACGGCTATTCTGGTAAAATGAAACATCGGGCATCATCCGTGACCCATAATGAACATAATTACAAATGTTCAGAAAGATCGGCCCAGAAGTTTTGTCTGGAGCGAGTGGAACACATTTTGACCACGAACAGACACACGAACTCTGCTTTCCAAGCGTTCATCTCGGCATTTCAATGGGCAACGAAGAAAACTTTGTGGAGCCCATCTCCTCACTTTCAGCGCATGCTGGGTGTCTGTGTTTTGTTATCAATCCACCGAACGCAGACAAGGACCGCAAGATCTTCGTCGTGTACATCTTGTCTTCTGTTTGCATCTACACACGAACCGAATTCAGCGCTTATCTAGTCTGTGTATAGGGTACCCCAGGAGAAGAGAAAAATTCGTGTTTGACTCTATACGCACCAAGCGTTGTCACACGGATCGAACCCGAACCGCTCAGACCGGGCAGCAAACATTTAAACCACCCGACTCTCACACCCACGCAGTATTAACACCCCCCTTTCCTCCCCCCCCCCCCCCCCCCCCCCCCACCCCTTCCCGGACTCATATACCGTGCCAGTCACAACAATATTTTGTGAGTGTCATATCAACGGGTACGATCCCTTCTTTACATGGTTTTGTAAATTTCGAAAACAGAATAGCGTTATGTGCAGCTGCCTGCTTGGCGCGCGCGCGCGCGCGGTGTGTGTGTGTGTGTGTGTGTGTGTGTGTGTGTGTGTGTGTGTGTGTGTGTGTGTGTGTATGCATGAGCATTGCTGTGTAGTGTGTGTGAAACTTCTTTTTCATACTTATGTCTGTTTTTACTCCCATTCTTATGGTTCTTTTTATCTTTTTTTTTTTTCAAAAAGCAGCAAATGTATGACATTTTACTTTAATGGTCTTGATTCAGGTAAACAGAATTTTAGAGATGGGGTTAGTTACCGCCAAGGACATAGACAAACAAAGTACAGGACAAAACACAAGCGTTTCGACCTCTTGGGTCTTCTTCAGGCAAAAAACTAATAACATTTAGGACAGTGAAAACGAAGAACGAGAAACCACTTATCTTCTCATATTCGGCGCAAGATCAAAATGGGTCAATAATTATGAGAAGATAAGTGGTTTCTCGTTCTTCGTTTTCACTGTCCTAAATGTTATTTGTTTTTTGCCTGAAGAAGACCCAAGAGGTCGAAACGCATTGTGTTTTGTCCCGTATTCTGTTTGTCTGTGTTCTTGGCGGTAACTAACCCCCTCTCTTTCTAAATTTTGCTTCATTTTCCGCCCTCAGTCACTTCGTTTTGAAACGATCAGGTAAACAGGTTACCGCGTATAGCAAATATGTAGCTATATGCTGTAGAGTGTACTCATCCAAAAGACACCTTAAAACATACCTTGGAACACCCAGGGTCATTTAACTGAGTATAAAGCCAAGTTAACTGAGCCAGTCTTTTGACTGTTACGAATGTGCATGCGTATGTAAGACAGACAAAGAGAGAGAGAGAGAGAGAGAGAGAGAGAGAGGAGAGAGAGAGGAGAGAGAGAGAGAGGCAGATACAGACAGACAAACAGAGAGAGAGAGAGAGAGAGAGTGGTGTGATACATGATCCTTGTTCTGATATTATTTCCTTTATCCTGATTTCATTTATCTGTTTCTTTTAGGTGGGATTTTTTTTTTCTTTTTTTTTTTTTTTTA
>CM065714.1:106627288-106632288 GCA_033310375.1 Conus canariensis | reverse complement strand
CAGAGGTACCAATCCAGGAAAGTTACACAAAGAGGTACCAATCCAGGAAAGGTTCACAAAGAGGTACCAATCCAGGAAAGGTACATGCAAAGAGGACCCAATCCAGGAAAGGTCCACAAAGAGGTACCCATCCAGGAAAGGTACACAAAGAGGTACCAATCCAGGAAACGTGCACAAAGAGGTACCAATCCAGGAAACGCACACAAAGAGGTACCAATCCAGGAAAGGTACACAAAGAGGTACCAATCCAGGAAAGGTTCACAAAGAGGTACCAATCCAGGAAAGGTACATGCAAAGAGGACCCAATCCAGGAAAGGTACACAAAGAGGGCCCAATGCAGGAAAGGTCCACAAAGAGGTACTAATCCAGGAAAAGTACACAAAGAGGTACCAATCCAGGAAATGTGCACAAAGAGGTACCCATCCAGGAAACGTGCACAAAGAGGTACCAATCCAGGAAAGGTACACAAAGAGGTACCAATCCAGGAAAGTTACACAAAGAGGTACCAATCCAGGAAAGGTTCACAAAGAGGTACCAATCCAGGAAAGGTACATGCAAAGAGGACCCAATCCAGGAAAGGTCCACAAAGAGGTACCCATCCAGGAAAGGTACACAAAGAGGTACCAATCCAGGAAACGTGCACAAAGAGGCACCAATCCAGGAAACGCACACAAAGAGGTACCAATCCAGGAAAGGTACACAAAGAGGTACCAATCCAGGAAAGGTTCACAAAGAGGTACCAATCCAGGAAAGGTACACAAAGAGGTACCAATCCGGGAAAGGTACACAAAGAGGTACCAATCCAGGAAGGTACACAAAGAGGTACCAATCCAGGAAAGGTTCACACAAAGAGGTACCAATCCAGGAAAGGTACACAAAGAGGTACCAATCCAGGAAAGGTACACGCAAAGAGGTACCAATCCAGAAAAGGTACACGCAAAGAGGTACCAATCCAGGAAAGGTACACAAATAGGTGCCAATCCAGGAAAGGTACACAAAGAGGTACCAATCCAGGAAAGGTACACAAAGAGGTACCAATCCAGGAAAGGTACACAAAGAGGTACCAATCCAGGAAAGGTACATGCAAACAGGTACCAATCCAGCAAAGGTACACAAAGGGGTACCAGTCCAGGAAAGGTACACGCGGAGAAACAGCCAAGAACTGTAACAGATCGTGCATGCATGCGGGTAAGTTGTGCTAGGGGAAACACAAACGGACTAGGAGCTTTTTTTCAAACTCGTCAAAATCTCTAAAAAGAACCATTTCTATCATCTGCCTTTAGTGGCCTCAAAGCAAAAAATAAATGGTTTTGAGTTAGTTACTCAGTTTCAGTTTCATCAAGGAGGCGTCACTGCATGTGGACCTGTCTATATACGCTACACCACATCCGCTAAGTTTTGAGACCACACTACGGTATGGTTTTAACCTGATGGATAAATGAATTAACAACTAAGATGAGAGAATTGAAGAAGAGGGTCTTGTGGCTACGACTTAGCAGATGTCTGACCTACACATTAGCCCAATGCGCTGGTCAGACCATGAGAGCCTACCTAACAACATTGTTTTTGTTTGTTTTGTTTTGTTTTGTGTTGTTTTTACACAGACGGCCACGAGTTTTACACACACTTGTATCGTTTCAAACGTAACACTTCTCCTTGGCGCATGCCATGTAATGAGCCTCTCACGATGAAACAGGTTCTTCTAGGATGTGTTGGGAGTGACATGACATGAGCCTTACACACTTTACACAGCAGACTCCATGAAGACCTCAAACAGAATCGATTTTCGCATTTCTGAAAGACGTAAAAAAAAAATTTCGTTTGATCTTTGATTCTGTGGGGGAGATGATTTGGTTTTAAACCATTTTCAACATGCTTAGGGGAGGGGGCCCCTGTTGTACACACGCAAATATGAAGTCGATTTTGACAGTGGTAGAACAGCCCTGGTTTACACCCCTGCTGTAAAGGATTTGGTTTCAAACAATTTTTAACAAGCTTGGGGAAAAAAACAAGCCTGTTGTTTACACGCAAATATGAAATTGATGTTGACAGTGGAAGAGCAGCCCTGGCTTACACCCCTGCTGTCCGATGAGCTATAATCAACATAAACAGAGCAGCACAGAATGGCAGTTTCGAGCACCAGTGACACCTGGGTGGCTGGGGAAGAGGAGGGGGAGGGAGAGATGAAAGTGAACCAGGATTTTTTTGTTGTTGTTTTTTGTGGTCCATCTCCCAGATGTATTTTGTTGGAAGACCTGGAAGTCACTGAACCCGTTTTGTGTGTACAGACACACACAGATCTACTATGTTAGTGCAGTCATAACCAGCATCAACATTTGGCGGGTTGTCAGAAGCACAGCAATGCCCATCATGCACCCGGATACCCGGAAAGGACACGAGCTCGGGCAAACATCCCACTCCCCACTGAACTACTCTGACGAACTCAAAAATTACAGTAACATCGTTTGTTTAGGAATCTGTTGTGAAGCTCCTGCATACAACCTGTTTTGTTATGGATTGATAGAATTATTTATGAGCAGAAACGTTCTTTGATCCGTTGGGTATTTTCCGTGGCTATTTCACACTCTCTTTCTACATCCATACGTCACGCTGCCGATGAGAGTCCAGAGCGGCTGGCAATCCCCTACCGACCAGAGGGAACGGATGTTGACTCTAGAGGCGAATGACTTTCGGCGACTGTCCTGATGCGATTGGCGACTGCGCTAACGCAAATACCAAGGGACAATAGCGGGACGGGCGGATCTGTGTGGGAATACCTCGCTGAATATTGACCGTTGATCATAGGATGGATCTAACCTATGTACGTGTAATATAATGACAAGTTTCAGCATTGATGAGGCTATCAACTAACCTGGTCTTCCAGAGCAAGATAGGAAGGATGTCTATCTATCTATCTATCTATATATAACTATATGTCGATCAGAACAAACAAAGACAAAACAACAAGTTGTACATTTTCCTTTTACGTTTCGGCAATCTTGCCTTCCTCATAGAAACTTTATTCGTCACTGATCAAAAAACAGATCACAATACCCGACCACAGCTACAGGATAAACAAGGAACATCACTCACTTGAATTTAAGAAGAAGAAAAAAAAAAGGGGGGGGGGGGGGAATAAATCCCAGTGACAACTGACAACAATTCTCTCTCCTACACACACACACCCATACTGTCCCACACATAGGCCTGCATGCATATCCCCCCTCCTACATATACTTGCACGCGCGCACATGTGCGCACGTACGTAACACACACACACACACACACACACACACACACACACACATTTGCACACACACACACACACACACACACACACACACACACACACACACACACACACACACATGCGCGCGGTGTCACTTAAAGAACAAAGCGAATTGGAAAGACTAGGGTGAAATCAAGATTCAGTTTGTAAAGTAAGAAAGCCAAATGTTAACATCAGACAGAGGTTCTGAGGTAAGGGCGAAGGAGGAGGAAGGGGTGGGGAGGCAAGGGGGAGGGGAGCAATGGGCGGAAGTGGGACAGGAAAGGAGATGGGAGTAGTGGGGGGTGGGTAGGAGGGAGTGGGGGGTTGTTGTTGTAAAGGGCCCTAACCAAGAATGGGTGTCATGTCTACCGATTGATCCTTAAATAATCATAATACTGATAATAATGATATAATAATAACAACAACCACACACACAAAAAGGAGTTTTTACAGTAAACAAAAATGAAATTTTAAACACCAACATCGCCACCATCACCATCGTCATCGTCATCATCATAACAATGACGCATGTGAAAGAGAATCGGAGGAAACGGAAAGGGGTGGGGCGTGAAAGGGGAGAGGCAGCTGGAGAGGCTGGGGGAAGCGAGGGGAAAGGGAAAGGGATAGGGAATAGTGTGGAGGGGTGAAGACGGTGGACTCGCTCATTCACGACATTCGTACTCAATCTCTCAAGTCTCTCTCTCACAGAGACCCCCAGTCAGCTGTCCCCTGCTGCCCCAGGAGACGTCATTCAAGTGACCAAGAGTAGGGGAAATCGGGGGGGGGGGGGGGGGGGGCAGAAGGAAAGGGGTACAGTGATGGAAGAGGGTGGAGGCGAAAAGAAGGGACCGAAAAGAAAGGGAAAGGGGCAAAGTGTAGTAGGTGGGATGGAGATAGTGGATTATCATGTGTCCTGCATTTCACCCAATAGTGGATTATCATGTGTCCTGCATTTCACCCAACTCAGCTGTACTCTGTCGTGAAACAAGTGGGAATGAGGGGGAACAAAATGCATTTGGGGAGTGAGGGAGTCTGAGAGGTAGTAAGTCGAATTGATGTTTAACTTCCTCTACAGCTTAGTACAGTGCTTCCTGACACAAAACAACAGATCACATGCACGCACTCTCTACTGGGAGACTAGGATGACGCTGCTTGCCACACTGTATGTTCTGTCTCTTGTGTTGAGGCCATTTGGTGTCAGAGTGCATAGTTTGTCAATCCAAAATTGTTCCCTCATAAGTCTCTTGCAGAGGAGATCAGAGTTTACCTTCTCAATATCGAGACACCGGAGGTCATCCAGTGTGTGGCCAGGCAGGTTAAAATGTTTTGTTACAAGAAGTCCTTTGTTGGCTTTGATATCAGACCTATGTAGATAAAAATGTTGTTTTTGGGAGTTGTCAGTCTGTCCCACATATTGTGTGAACTTATAGGTATTACAATATAGGAGATAGATTACATTTCTAGTTTCACATGTAAACTTGTGTCTGTGTCTGAATGACTCATTAGTTGTGTGACTGAAGAATCTGTCCGTTGCTACAAGATGTTTGTCACGGATGACACACTGATGCTTTCTGCATCGGAATGACCCTGGTGACTCATCTGGTGGATCAGGGAGGATGGAAGGCATCAGGGTGGACTTCAGTGAGTGGAAGTTCCTTTTGCCGAGGATGGGCACGCGTGGTAGGACTTTGGACATCCTTGGACTGTGGCTGATGATGCTGGACTGCAA
>CM065714.1:106614788-106619788 GCA_033310375.1 Conus canariensis | reverse complement strand
CTTCTGCCACCTCATGGATTGCACCAAGCCGCTCATCCCACTCCTCGCCACAGCTGGCCCATCCCGCACAGCCACAGCTGGCCCATCCACCACTCCACAGCTGCCCATCCCGTCACAGCCAGCTACCCATCCGTCACAGCCACAGCTGGCCCATCCCGCCACAGCCACAGCTGGCCTATACCGCCACAGCCACAGCTGGCCCATCCCGTCACAGCCACAGCTGACCCATCCCGCCACAGCCACAGCTGGCCTATCCTGCCACAGCCCCGGCACCGGCAATCCACTAGGAGCAGTCAATGTCAAGTCGTCATGAGGCAACCCACCAGAAGAGACACTGCACTGCTGCCGATTCACTTCGGTGGTGTTCAGTGGCGCCTGTTCTGATCCAGCATACGCAGGACCCCACCTACTAATCCCCCCCACCCCACCCCATACTGACAACAATAATTGTTTTATCACGGAGCCGCGTGAGTGATCATCTTCCTCCGGAGGGCACCACCAAGTCCATCCAACGACAGCCCCCGGAATTTGCCTTTAACGACAGACTCAAACCAAGGCGATAGACGTGGAAAGTAATCACCATGAGAGCAGGGCATGAAGAGTCACAGAAGACTTTTTTTTTAATGCTGTTCGATGAAGATGAGGATGTCGAAGATGATGCTTTGGATTTCCATTCTGGTCCAAGACTGCGTGTACTCTACGATTCCTTTCATAATATATCCCAGCATCAACCAGGCCCGAGAGATACAGACACCTGCAGTGTTGGCCAGGAAATTTGAGCAACCCTCAGAGACGCATCCATCAAGTGGATGAAACTCGATTGTGTGGTCCAAGTCTTCCCCAGTTCCCGATCGGGGCAGAAAAATTCCGCAAGTAAATGGCTCTGACAGGTGCCGAACCCACGACCTCTCAATCGGCTGCTATGCTTGGTTTGCTTTGTTTTTAATCGTATTAGCACCACACCGAAGAACAATAAACCAGGTTCCCCCAGCCCTGTAGATTCTGTGCCAAGGCTGTGTCACTGCAGATGCCTTCCCTGTCCATTCTGCAATGTTGTCAGTCCATCGTTTTCTTCTTGATTTCTGGCTCCCTCTCCGTCTCCCTCTCATAACAGCTCCCTGAAGGACCGTTTCAGCAAGGCCACTGGACCTTGTTACATGGCCTTTCTAACAAAGTTTTCTTTTTTTTTTTTAAACTGATGTCAGCAGATGTTCACATAGTCCGATGAGCTGCTGGGTGGACTGACGCACTTGTTCGTTGGTGATGTGATCAGTATATCAGACGTCATTTCCACAGTTTAGATTCTTCTTTACAGATCCTCTAGGAAGATCCATGCCTCACATGCACACAGGAAGAGAGAACGCGGGAGCCTGATTTTGTGTTTCACTAGGGTATTGTTTCAGTCATGGGCAAAACGAGGAAGGTGTTAAAATCAGTCCAGTCCATTGTGTTGTCCATCAGGCACTTCTTCGGTCTGCCCAAAGGCGTCTACCTTCTACTGTGCCCTGCAGAAAGCTCTCGGACAGGGAGTCATATAAAGGTACCACACACGCTTGCAGGGAGGTACCAGATATATCTACAGCGAGGATACACTTACGGCGAAGTACTAGGTACACTTACGGCGAGAGGTACCAAACACACGTACGGCGAGGCACCAGACACACGTACAGCGAGGTATAATACACACGCACGACGAGGCATACACACACACACACACACACACACACACACACACACACACACACACACACACACACACACACTAACGGGGAGGTAAGAGACACATTTACGGTGAGATACCAGATACACTTACAGCGAGGTACCAGACAAACTTAGGTGATTGACAACTGCCAAAGTGAGGTTTTTGTCTGTCAGCGTGTGCGTTGGCTTGCTTCCTTAACATTGTTCTCTGTCCGATGCGCCTTGTATGACTTGCAGAGAACCAGTCTGAAGCACGCATTCCCGATTGCTTCGCATTTTAAAAAAAAATTATTATTCTTGTTTTCTACAATCAGAATCCAGCTCCCGCATCCACAGAGAAGGATGAATAGCATCGCTGACTCGTTGAGTATATCTTCACTGGAAAGCTGATATATACATACTTTTCTGGGTGACGTTTGAGTCATGTCACGGTAACACATGGCTAGAGGGATGTCTTGTCCCAAACTCTTTTGCCGAGTCACCGTCCTTGCTCTGAATAATCCCAGGGTGCTTGTAAAAGTCCATCTCACCCGGTGTCTGGTCGCCCAGCGTGGTACTGACTGATGGAATGTTGTCTGGAAATGTTGTCCAGCGTGGTGCTGACTGACGGAATGTCTGAAAGTGTTGTCCAGCGTGGTGCTGACTGACAGAATGTTGTCTGGAAGTGTTGTCCAGCGTGGTGCTGACTGATGGAATGTTGTCTGGAAGTGTTGTCCAGCGTGGTGCTGACTGATGGAATGTTGTCTGGAAGTGTTGTCCAGCGTGGTGCTGACTGGTGGAATGTTGTCTGGAAGTGTTGTCCAGCGTGGTGCTGACTGATGGAATGTTGTCTGGAAGTGTTGTCCAGCATGGTGCTGACTGATGGAATGTTGTCTGGAAGTGTTGTCCAGCGTGGTGCTGATGACTGATGGAATGTTGTCTGGAAGTGTTGCCCAGCGTGGTGCTGACTGATGGAATGCTGTCTGGACGTGTTGAATAATACTGTGCCATTCTCTCTGAGGTGACACCTCGTTAGTGTGGTGTGAGTGTAGTGCGGAGAGCGGGTCTTCTGAGATTAAGGAAGCAACGCTACTTCTTCTATACTATGCTGCTGCTGCTGCTGCTGCTGCTGCTGCTTCTGCTGCTGCTGCTGCAGTTGCTTTACTACTACTGCAACTACTACTTCTACTGCTGTTGCTCCTACCACTACTACAATCGACGCAGTTGCCGCTACTACCAAGATTAATATACAGACGATGACAACGTTGAAGAGGATTCATAAAAAGCAATGCAACCGCCCCTGCCATGTGTAGAAATATGTAGTTAAAATATCAATGCTGCAGCTACTACTACTGCTTTTGCTGTCGCCCTTTCTTCTACCACTACTGCTGCTGCTGTTGCTGTTGTTGGTGCTGCTGCTAGTACTACTACTGCTGCTATTGCTTCTACTATTGCTACTGAATATTGAAAACCTGCGATTACTGTATCATTTACTGCATGGAATACCTAAGGTGGGGAGGACAACAACTTCAGGTTAACCTTTATTCTGTCATCGTGAAAGATGAATTAGCACAAAATAAGTGTTTTACAAAGAAAAGGAGAGCAGAGGGGATGGGGGGGGGGGGGCGGTGGTGAAGAGAGGGTTGATGAAGACATTTACTTCCTTTTTAATTACACCTTTCACCGACAGTATATGACATCTACCGAACTCTCTCACACATGGACAACACTGTCCGTTGCGGCGCGGCTAAAGTCTGTTTTCGTCTCCTGGAAGTGACTCGTCAGTCATATGGCACTGGAAACGACCGTCCTCGCATGGTATCTATCAGACTTATCATCTACAATTCAGCAGTGGTCTCACCCTCACTGGCAGTGACGGACCAGCCACTGTATCTCACAGAGACATTCCATCTATAATTCACACTTTCGCCACCAAGGGAGAAAATCACAATCCAATAGCTTTCCTGAGCAGCCAGAGAAAGCAGCACTGGCAACGCAGGAAGAACATACTATAGTTAGAGAACTGTGTTATGTTTTCTCTCACAGAGAATAAAAGGTTAATATGAATATGTCCGGAGACCAACAAACAAAAAATCAACGAAGGTGTTTGTCGCTTTCTTGTAAAAAACAAACAAACAAACAAAAAACCAAAGACATTAACAACAACCACACCATAAAATTAGAGCAACACTGGGTAGAGCACTCACCTTCGCCAAGGTCTAGCGGATCTCTGATCCACTCTTGGAACCGGATCCACTTCCAAAATAAAAGGCATTGTCCTTGACCCACATTCCAGCTTTGCACGAAGATTCGTTAAAATCGGTTCAGTTGCTTTTGAGTCATTTTGCTGACGGATCTTGAATATGTTCCTTCATCCGGAACCCACAAGACGTGTATGTTTGTTTTTAATTTTCGTTCTTTGTTTTGTTTGTTTTTGTTTTTTGTTGTGTGTGTGTGTGTGTGTGTGTGTGTGTGTGTGTTAACTCTAATACATTCTATCTTTCCACCCCCTTTCAGTTAAAATCGGTCCATCAGTTTTTGCGTGGTCTTGCCGACAGACATGAAAACCCACTAGCCAACAAAAGTGGATGAAAACAAAACCTCCCTTGGCGGAGGGAATAATCAGAGCGGAGAGTGTTCGGTAAAAAGTCGATTTCTACCGTCTGAGTACCGCAGCAGACGACAGCCAGTTACAAAATACGAGTTCCTAAATGGAAATGAGGAAATTCAACACGGGGTTTTATTTTCCGCATGGACGTTTTGTGTGAAAGTTGTCTCGGGAAGTAAGCAACATTTGCCATTGATTGTATGCATAGAACTATCGACCGTTGAACAGAAGGCTGGAGAAACGTGAAATAGGCTTCTTTTGGCTTCCTCACAGTGGTAGAACCGATTGGTGTATTTTGTTTCCGAAGAGTCTCGTGTCGCGATTTGCATTTAATTATGTGTGTGTTGTGTCTGAGACAACTAACTAGCCTGAACTCTCTCTCTCTCTCTCTCTCTCTCTCTCTCTCTCTCTCTCTCTCTCTCTCTCTCTCTCTCTCTCTCTCTCCAAATGTTGAACATGCCCCTAAGTGTTGAAAACCAGTTTCTGTTCCTGTGACTTCGTACAACTCATTGAGAAATGAATATCTTACACAAAAGGACGGATTAACTCTTCAAGTCGACATTGTAGTTGATCCGTTTAGAGAGCAGCATGTTATTGATCTCTACGATTTTTTTTTTTTTTTTTTTTTTTTTTTTTGCGTATGCTTTGGGAATAAATCAAAATCACCCTACTGAATCATCAAGATTTTGCCACATCCGCATGACAAATAATT
>CM065714.1:106602288-106609788 GCA_033310375.1 Conus canariensis | reverse complement strand
CATTTCAAATGGACGATCATCGCACTGTTCATGATTTGCCGCAACTCGCGATGTTCATTATTTGCCGCAGATTTTGATATGGTGAAAAGAACCACAACAGAGAGGACAGCTGAAAACGGTAGAAAACTAATTTGTTTGTACGTGTAGCAGAAAATAATATGTGGGCTACATTTTGAACGGCAGAGCTTTAGATGACATTGCCGGCGATTAAAGAAAAATCAACTGAAATTAACCATTCACAGATAGAGCATTACAGATAAAGCATTACAGAAATTAGTGCATGTAATGACGGAAGTAAACATGTGGAAAATGCTTCACATCTCCATTCTTATAGTAATATATGCACGAAATAGTGACCCCAAACTGATCTTGTTTGTCATATAAAATCACGAAATAGTGACCCCAAACTGATCTTGTTTGTCATATAAAATCACGAAATAGTGACCCCAAACTGATCTTGTTTGTCATATAAAATCACGAAATAGTGACCCCAAACTGATCTTGTTTGTCATATAAAATCACGAAATAGTGACCCCAAACTGATCTTGTTTGTCATATAAAATCACGAAATAGTGACCCCAAACTGATCTTGTTTGTCATATAAAATCACGAAATAGTGACCCCAAACTGATCTTGTTTGTCATATAAAAACAAATGACATGAGCAAACTTCGTGCAGGTTTCAAAGCGAGGTGACTGAGGGCGGAAATCTAAGCAATTATTTTTTTAAAGGGTATTAGTTCCGCAAGACAATACAGACAGACTACAGGACAAAACACAATGCATTTCGACTTCTTGGGTCTTCTTCAGGCAAAAACAAACAACATTTGGGAGAATGAAAACGAAGAACGAGCAACCATCTTTATCTTCTCATAATTATTCGGCGCAAAATGCGTGTGTGTGTGTGTGTGTGTGTGTGTGTGTGTGTGTGTGTGTGTGTGTGTGTGTGTGTGTGTGTGTGTGTGTGTGTGTGTGTGTGTGTGTGTGTGTGTGTGTGTGTGTGTGTGTGACATCACTAATTAATTGTCATCGCGCCACATGTTGCACATGAGCAAGAGCATAGCATCATTTGTTGTTATTTTGTCACGTCCTGTTGTTTGCTGTTGATGATGGTTTACAGCAATGTCCTTTACTGCATACAGCTGCACTGTACACTCCTGTATTGCATCGCACTGTACTGAATAGTTCAGTATTATACTGCATTGTACTGTGTTGTGATTTGTTGTTCTTACGTGTACAACAGTCTGCACCGCATCACACTGTACTGAATAGTTCAGTATTGTACTGCATTGTACTGTGTTGTGATTTGTTGTTCTTACGTGTACAACAGTTCTGCACCGCATCACACTACTGAATAGTTCAGTATTGTACTGCATTGTACTGTGTTGTGATTTGTTGTTCTTACGTGTACGACACTTCTGCATTGTATTGCACTGTACTGAATAGTTCAGTATTGTACTGCATTGTACTGTGTTGTGATGTGTTGCTCTTACGTGTACGACACTTCTGCATTGCATTGCACTGTACTGAATAGTTCAGTATTGTACTGCATTGTACTGTGTTGTGATGTGTTGTTCTTACGTGTACGACACTTCTGCATTGCATTGCACTGTACTGAATAGTTCAGTATTATACTGCATTGTACTGTGTTGTGATGTGTTGCTCTTACGTGTACGACGTTGGTGTAGCTTATATTACAATATACTATAGTTCACTGCAGTGTAATGTCTTACGTTATGCTCTGATGTACTGCACCGTACTATTCTATTTCTCATGGTCCACACACATACACATACACATACAGAGAGAGAGAGAGAGAGAGAGAGAGAGAGAGAGAGAGAGAGAGAGAGAGAGAGAGAGAGAGAGAGAGAGAGAGCTTTTCGTGCTATCACTGAAGGGCACAGATTCTTATCACACTGTAACTGCTGATTATTGTCCGCAAGATTTGTAATTCGACTCCAGTGTGCCCCTGTTTCTTTTTCTTTTCCTGAGCGTGTGTATACGTCATCATTAGCTGTTTCAAGACAGAAATGGGGGGGGGGGGGGGGGAGGGAGGAGAAGGATCAGAAGGAGGAGAGAGAGGGGGCGGGAGGGAGTAGAAGGGAGACATAGAGGGAGAGAGCGACAGGTACAGACAGTCAGACAGACAGAGAGACAGACAGATAGACGCACAGGCAGAGAGAGGGACAGTGACAGAGACAGAGAGCAGGTGAGACAGACAGACAGACTCAGAGAGAAGATGGGGGGTAGAGGGGAGAGAGATTGAAATGGAGAGAGATTCAAAGATACAAAACGGGTGTTTCATTCAGTGAAATCCAAAATCCCCAGTGAAAGGATGACGGGGTTTATATAGACAGTCCATGAATACAAGAAATCAGACAGTAGAAACTAGGGACAAGGTAGTGTCAGTTACGTATATCTCATGGAGACAAAGAGAGAGACAGAGAGAGACAGAGACAGAGAGAGACAGAGACAGAGAGAGAGCACTGTCCTGCATCATAATCATACACGCGCGCGCGCGCACACACACACACACACACACACACACACACACACACACACACACACGCGCGCGCGCGCGCGCGCGCGCGCGCGCTTACTTTGAATAGTGGGGTTATCAGTCATAATCTATTTGAAAAATGATTTCTGAGGTTCCGTCCAAAAAGTAGACAAACAAATCACAAGACAAAACTTGACGCGTTTCGACCTCTCAGGTCTTCTTCAGGCACGATACACAACGCTCAGGACAACGAAAAATGAACGAGCAATCATTCATCTTCATAAGTGATTGCTCCTACATTTTCGTTGTCCTGAGTCTTGTGTCTCTTGCCTGAAGAAGACCTAAGAGGTCGAAACGCGTCGTGTTTTGTCCTGTGATTTGTTTGTCTACGTTTTGGGGCTGATCCTTATGAATTATTTTTCAAATTTGTTTAAATTCCCGCCTGCAGTCGCCTCACTTTGGAACTAGTCATAAAATACTTTGAAGGAAACTGTTGTGACTAGTTCCAACCGTTGAACAACACAACTCAAAATGTTCTTCGTTGTCTTCTGCTTTTTTCTTTTCTTTTCATTTTTTTTCAATACCCCTGCTGACGGTTCTATCTCTAAAACTATTTGCCATCAAATTTCATGTTTCAAGTCTGAAACGTGTTGTTATACATTGCAAATATTGATTCATTCCGACAATAGGTAACACTTCATAACACTGTGTCATAAAAGGTTTTATACGTGTCAAATGTGCTGCTGATTCGAATATGGTCAGTTCAATTTTCACCAAGTAGGCCTGGAATCTATGAAACCGTTAACACTTCCAACTCACTGATTATACCTGACAAGACCAGACCCATGTTCGAACAAATGGATACGTACATGCCATACCCATTGTACTGTACCGGTTATATCTGAATCATGTTGCACATTGCATGCTAAACGTAGGACTCTTTGCTCTTCCATTTGAAAAAACTCTAAACCATGCCGGATCTCCTCACGACAGCTGCCAACAGAAGAGCCTGGAGAGAAACGGCGGCTGCCTCATCACGTCCCCCCAACGACCCCAGCGGTCAGGGGAATGAGATAAGATGAGAAACCAATTGTGAATGCACTTGATAGCAGAATTTACAGCTATGGGATACTCTTAGTTTCTCCGTACGTAAGGTCATTTGGTGTCCTCATATCAGTTCCAAGGAATTACTCTTGAGCATTGGAATGCACTATCTCACAGTAAATTGCTGCAGAATCTAATCCCCAAACTTTTGCCCCGTATTGAACTATAGGCTGAGTTGGGGTATCAAATCGTTTGAAATATGAAACAAAAGAATTATTATTAAGGGTATACAGCTTTCTTTATACTACAAATCAATGCATTTTTAGGTCCAACATGCAAGATCTTCTCACGCAACTATAAAACGAAATCGGGTAGAGACAAGCATTTATCAAACATTTATAAACGTTCACAACAAGAGTTACAAACCATCATAAAACCATATTTCTTTCACACTTAGATAACCATCTTTTGTCTCACTTTCATATTTCTTTCACTCATATTAACTTTTAACTGAAGTAAAACAGAAGTTCATTGAAAATTGCTGATTTGCGTTGACAGTCCTGTTGGAGTCTCATACAAAAGGATTACGTCATCAGGTAATACAAGCATAAATAATTCAAAAGCATCAAGAGGGAGCCTGGCTTCGTGTCTCCCTTTATTGATTATTTCAGTTGCCAACGAACATAGAGAACAACATAGGACTGCATGCATCACCCTGTCTATAACCCAGCAGCATGCAGTACAATACTGAACTATTCAGTACAGTGCGATGCTTGATCAACCCGGTCTGTCAAATTCGCAGTCCATCACGCTTTTGCTTTTGCTTCATCATAGATACCGTAATTTATTTGTATATTTTTCCTCTAATCCATTTCTTAACAAGAAAAGAAACTGACCAAAAACAAAAAGGTGTCTTTTAACATAGTCGAACGCTTTGAAAATCTCTAACTGCTGCACACATGAAAAATTACATTTTGATAAGAAAACTGCTTTTGAAGAAGAGCTGACAGAGGCAACGTATGATTCACAGTTGAATATTCTCCCTTAAAATCGGACTGATGCTGGCCTGTATAATCATTTTCATGCCTCTTGATATATGATGAGAGAGAGAGAGAGAGAGAGAGAGAGAGAAGAGAGAGAGAGAGAATGACAAGACAATGAGAGATGAAAGAAATAGAGAGAGAGAGAGAGAGAGAGAGAGAGAGAGAGAGAGAGAGAGAGAGAGAGAGAGAATCCATTGTCGTGGAAATTAAACGCAAGTATTCATTGCTGCTCGTAACATACAGGGTGCCACCCCTAAGGCACCGATATCTCTTCATCATTTTGAAGGCTTGCCTAATAGACTGACCGTATGAGACACACAAAGATAAATGGGGAGCCGGTAAATGAGGTGCAGGTGAGGGGAAGGTGAGGGAGGTGTGGGTTGGGGCAGAAGGGAGGAAGGACAAGGAAGGAGAGGGGGAAGGGGGCAATGGAAGGGGCAACTCCCGGTTTTTTTCCCTCACTTTTTGTACACACACACACACACACACACACACACACACACACACACACACACAGACGCACACACAACACACACACACACACACACACACACACACACACATAAACGCACGCACACACACACACACACACACACACACACACACACACACACACAGACGCACACACACACACACACAACACACACACACACACACACACACACACACACACACACACACACATAACGCACACACACACACACAACACACACACACACACACACACACACACACACACATACACACACACACACATACGCACACACACACACACACACACACACACACACACACACACACACACACACACACACACACACACACACACACACACACACACACACACACACACACACACACACACACACACACACACACTACCCGACTCCCCCACACTGGTGTCATCCGTTCTGTTTTCCTTTTGTTTTGTTTTTTTATCCGGGCTAATTGCCACCGTGAACTGACCAGGAGTCCCTAAGGGGACAACTCTCTCTCTCTCTCTCTCTCTCTCTCTCTCTCTCTCTCTCTCTCTCTCTCTCTCTCTCTCTCTCCCTCCCTCCCTCTCTCTCTCTCTCTCTCTCTCTCTCTCTCTCTCTCTCTCTTCCTCTGTGCACGCGCGTGTGTGTATGTGTGTGTGTGTGTATGTGTGCATGTGTGTATGTGTGTCTGTCTGTCTGTCTGTCTCTCCTCTCTCTCTCTCCTCTCTCTCTCTGTGTCTCTGTCTCTGTCTCTCTCTGTCTCTCTCTCTCCCCCTCCCTCCATCTCTCCTTCCCCGCCCCCTCTCTCTCTCCCCCCTCTCTCTGTCTCTGTCTCTCTCTCTCTCTGCCTCTCTCTCTGTGTCTCTATCTCTGTCTCTCTCTCTCTGTCTCTCTCTCTCACCCTCCCCCCCCCCCCCCCCCGCCCCCCTTCCCTCCGGTGACCGTCCTCCCTCCTGGTGCCCCGAATGTATTTCGATATGAGATGGCGTTGGTGCCTGTCTACAACTTGCCATCGATCAGAAATGTCACAACCTTTACTCCTGTATTATTAACCCACGTCTGCTGGTCTGTGCATGATGTGTGTGGTGTGTGTGTGTGTGTGTGTGTGTGTGTGTGTGTGTGTGTGTGTGTGTGTGTGTGTGTGTGTTTTGTGTGTGTGTTGTGTGTTGGTGTGTGTTGTGTGTGTGTGTGTGTGTGTGTGTGTGTGTGTGTGCGTGTGTGTGTGTGTGTTTTGTGTGTGTGTGTGTGTGTGTGTGTGTGTGTGTTGGTGTGTGTTGTGTGTGTGTGTGTGTGTGTGTGTGTGTGTGTGTGTGTGTGTGTGTGTGTGTGTTGTGTGCATGTGTGTTGGTGCTCTGTGTGTGTGTATGTGTGTGTGTGTGTCTGTGCGTGCGTGCGTGTGTGTTGTGTGTGTGTCTATGTGTGTCGTGTGTGTGTGTGTGTGTGTGTGTGTGTGTGTGTGTGTGTGTTTTGTTGGTGTAGTGTGTATGTGTGCGTGTGGTGTGTGTGTGTGTGTGTGTGTGTGTGTGTGTGTTGTGTGTGTGTGTGTGTGTGGTGCTCTGTTGTGTGTGTGTGTGTGTGTGTGTGTGTGTGTGTGTGTGTGTGTGTGTGTGTGTGTGTGTGTCCGTGCGTGCGTACATGCGTGCCTGTCTGCCTGCCTACCTGCCAGCCTGCCTGCCTGCCTACGTACGTGCGTGCGTACGTGTGTGTGTGTGTGTGTGTGTGTGTGTGTGTGTGTGTGTGTGTGTGTGTGTACGTGCGTGCGTGCGTGTATGCGCGTGCGTGTGTGTGTGTGCGCGCGCGCGCGTGCGTGGGTACGTGCGTGCGTGCGCGCTTGTGGAGTCGATAGGAAGGAGGTGGAGATAGACGATGGTGCTGATGGGTGAAGGGAGGCGGGTGAGTGGGGCGGGGTGGGGTGGGGGTGGTGGGTCTGGTGCCGGGGTGGACAGGGGATGAATGTTGTGTTGTGTTGGCCTATGGCTTTGTGGCTTTGTGATAGTGAGGCTGCTTTGGAGGGGAGTTTCTGCCCGGTGTGTGTGCGGATGTGTGTGTGTGTGTGTGTGTGTGTGTGTGTGTGTGTGTGTGTGTGTGTGCGTGCGTGCGTGCGTGCGTGTTTATATGTGTGTGAGCGCGCGTGCGTGCGTGCGTGCGTGCGTGTATGCGTGTGTGTGTGTATGTGTGTGTGTGTGTGTGTGTGTGTGTGTGTGTGTGTGTGTGTGTGTGTGTCCATTTTTTCTACCTCGATGATTGTGTGCGTGTTCGTGTACATGTATTTCAGTGTGCGCGCACGCGCGCACACACATTTATGTGTACATGTGCGCGCCATACACTTGCCATTCGTCGGTTGAATAAAATTACATATTTACAAGCTCGGATACGTGTCTCTTAATTGAGAAATGACGTAGGCTAACACCCTGCACGCGCTATCCATTTGTTGA
>CM065714.1:106592288-106594788 GCA_033310375.1 Conus canariensis | reverse complement strand
ACAATACTCCTCACACCCTGAACAGTATGACTGACCACCGTAGTTTTTAACCGTTGGGTGACGGAACCCTCCGCGTTCGTTATAATTCAAACGGAATGTTCCTTCCCATGGAAATTTTGTGAAAGGGGAACACAATCGGCACGACACGCTACTCTGTTGCAATGCCGGCTTCGTGATACCCCAGCCTACTGCACAGGGCTCTTTCGTTGCAGAGATCATGCAGAAAGAAAAACGTTATGAGAAATAACACTAACAAAACCCACAACAACAACAAAACAGACATGTGCAACATCTATAACAACAACAGCTGAACAATTGACAACCTTGAGGCAGACAGACCTGAGCCATATAGAGGCCATCAGCTGCTAGACAGACCTGAGCCATATAGAGGCCATCAACTGCTAGACAGACCTGAGCCATATAGAGGCCGTCAGCTGCTAGACAGACCTGAGCCATATAGAGGCCATCAACTGCTAGACAGACCTGAGCCATATAGAGGCCATCAGCTGCTAGACAGACCTGAGCCATATAGAGGCCATCAGCTGCTAGACAGACCTGAGCCATATAGAGGCCATCAACTGCTAGACAGACCTGAGCCATATAGAGGCCGTCAGCTGCTAGACAGACCTGAGCCATATAGAGGCCATCAACTGCTAGACAGACCTGAGCCATATAGAGGCCATCAGCTGCTAGACAGACCCGAGCCATATAGAGGCCATCAGCTGCTAGACAGACCTAGCCATATAGAGGCCATCAGCTGCTAGACAGACCTGAGCCATATAGAGGCCGTCAGCTGCTAGACAGACCTGAGCCATATAGAGGCCATCAGCTGCTAGACAGACCTCAGCCATATAGAGGCCATCAGCTGCTAGACAGACCTCAGCCATATAGAGCCATCAGCTGCTAGACAGACCTGAGCCATATAAAGGCCATCAGCTGCTAGACAGACCTGAGCCATATAGAGGCCGTCAGCTGCTAGACAGACCTGAGCCATATAGAGGCCATCAGCTGCTAGACAGACCTCAGCCATATAGAGGCCGTCAGCTGCTAGACAGACCTCAGCCATATAGAGGCCATCAGCTGCTAGACAGACCTCAGCCATATAGAGGCCATCAGCTGCTAGACAGACCTGAGCCATATAGAGGCCATCAGCTGCTAGACAGACCTCAGCCATATAGAGGCCATCAGCTGCTAGACAGACCTGAGCCATATAGAGGCCACCAGCTGCTAGACAGACCTCAGCCATATAGAGGCCATCAGCTGCAAGACAGACCTGAGCCATATAGAGGCCATCAGCTGCAAGACAGACCTCAGCCATATAGAGGCCATCAGCTGCTAGACAGACCTCAGCCATATAGAGGCCATCAGCTGCTAGACAGACCTCAGCCATATAGAGGCCATCAGCTGCTAGACAGACCCGAGCCATATAGAGGCCATCAGCTGCTAGACAGACCTCAGCCATATAGAGTCCATCAGCTGCTAGACAGACCTCAGCCATATAGAGGCCATCAGCTGCTAGACAGACATGAGCCATATAGAGGCCATCAGCTGCTAGACAGACCCGAGCCATATAGAGGCCACCAGCTGCTACGCTTGATTCCCAGCTCAAATGTCTTTTAAAGCGTAAAATAAGATCAACGGAGCCAGAAACAACGTTCAAGCCATGTTCAAAAAGAATCATAAATGAGTGTGCCATACAACAGGGACAAACAAATTACAAGACAAAACATGACGCGTTTCCACCCCATGGGTCTTCTTCAGGCAGGATAAGGACAATGAAAACGACGAACGAGCAATCACTTTTTGTCAAATTAAGCGCAAGATGGGCGTTTTAAGCCATGTTGGCAAATAGAAATTTCAGAATGGACAGCCCCTGTCCACTTGGGGCAGTGCACACAAATTCGCTACGTAAACGCAGGATCACAACAGCTGGTATACTACTCACTGAACGAGATGGGAGAACAGTCAACAGGCAGCCAACAGCAAAGACAGGTGAATGTGCCAAAAAGCAGGGGGAAAAAACAACTCCACGACAGTTCAGACAGAGGAAAAAAGACATAATGCTGGGCCATAGAAAGTTGCAAAAAAGGGGAAAACTACTCGCAAAAATTTCAGTTTTTATTTTCATTTTCAGTTTTCAGTTTTATTCTAGCCTACTCTTCTCAGCTAGTCCTTACAGGACTGATGATTAGGCAGATTTGACAGAGAAGAAAAGCATAGTGCTAGGCCAAAGAGAGTGACAAAAAAGGGAGAAATTACTAGCGAAAATTTCTGGCTGTTGGGTTTTTATTTTCAGTGTCAGTTTTATTCTAGCCTCCCCGACTCAGCAGCTCGTTCTTGCAGGGCTGATGATTAGGTGGTGACATGATGTACATTGAAAAAAAACCCCGCGCCATCCCCTCGCGGCTGCTTTGCATCAAGGATACATCAGTTGCAGCATGCTGAGAGAACCCAGCTCCTCGCGTCGCTGCACCATGTCACCCCTCTTCCCCGTCCCCGC
>CM065714.1:106574788-106587288 GCA_033310375.1 Conus canariensis | reverse complement strand
ACGAGAGGCTATACCGGTGAACGACTTTCTCCCTAAATGCTTCCCTCTATCTACTGAGAGTAAACAGTAAAAACACGCTAAAAAAAAAAAAAAACTCTCCACCAACCCACCCCCATTCCCGCCCCCACTCTATCACTCTCTTTGTCTGTCTGTGTTTCTGTCTGTCTGTCTGTCTCTCTGTCTCTTCTGTCTCGTGTTCTGTGTGTGTGTGTGTGTGTGTGTGGTGTGTGTGTGTGTGTGTGTGTGTGTGTGTGCGTGTGTGTGTGTGTGTGTGTGTTTGTGTGTGTGTGAGTCTCTCTCTCTCGCTCTCTCTCTCTCTCTCTCTCTCTCTCTCTCTCTCTCTCTCTCTCTCTCTCTGCAGTTATCAAACGCACAGAAATCCATATCCAACCACTGCCTTCCAGTGTTTGAGTGGCCCCACAGAGACCAGGAAACGACCTGCAGACCAAAGAGTGCAGAATGCTGTCGGAAATACGCAGAAAACCAAGACAGTCAGGAATTATTAGCTGAAAGGAAAAAAAAAAAAAAAGAAAAGAGAGCCGGAAGGTTTCAGTGTTGTGAAGAGAACAAAGGGGACAGGGTATTAACAACGGACAAAAGATAAACAGGATATTGTCAGGATCGTATAGAGAACAGACAGGAAAGAGAATTAGCGGCAGATGAGAAGAGAACAGAATAGTGTTAATGTGTGTAGAGAACAAGGAGGCGAGAGAACTGTCAGCAGACAAAATAGGACACTGTCAGCGCTGCGCAGAGAACAAGAGGACAGGGAACTAGTAGCGGACAAAAGATAACAGGATACTGTCAGGAACGTGTAGAGAACAAAGAGGACAGGGAACTAGTAGCGGACAAAAGATAACAGGATACTGTCAGGAACGTGTAGAGAACAAAGAGGACATGGAAGGGGGAACAGCAGACAAAAGATAACAGGATACTGTGAGGAACGTGTAGAGAACAAGAGGACAGGGAACTAGTAGCGGACAAAAGATAACAGGATACTGTCAGGAACGTGTAGAGAACAAAGAGGACAGGGAAGGGGGAACAGCAGACAAAAGATAACAGGATACTGTCAGCGTTGTGGAGGGGACAGAGAGGACAAGAAATTAGCGGCAGACAAAAGATAACAGGATACTGTGAGTGTTGTGGAGAGGACAAAGAGCACAGGCAATTAACAGTGGACCAAAGATAACAGGATGTTGTCAGTGTCGCGCAGAGAACAGACAGAACAGGAAACTAACAGCGGACAAAAGATAACAGGATACTGTCAGTGTTGTGTAGATAACAGAGAGGACAGGGAATCAACAGCTGACAAAAGATAACAGGACCTGCCCGTGTTTTATAGAGAACAAGAAGGACAGGAAATTAACAGCTGACAAAAGATAACAGGATACTGTCAGTGTTTTATAGAGAACAAGAAGGACAGGAAATTAACAGCTGACAAAAGATAACAGGATACTGTCAGTGTTTTATAGAGAACAAAAAAGACAGGAAATTAACAGCGGACAAAAGATAACAGGATACTGTCAGTGTTTTATAGAGAACAAAAAGGACAGGAAATTAACAGCGGACAAAAGATAACAGGATACTGTCAGTGTTTTATAGAGAACAAAAAGGACAGGAAATTAACAGCGGACAAAAGATAACAGGATACTGTCAGTGTTTTATAGAGAACAAAAAGGACAGGAAATTAACAGCGGACAAAAGATAACAGGATACTGTCAGTGTTTTATAGAGAACAAAAAAGACAGGAAATTAACAGCGGACAAAAGATAACAGGATACTGTCAGTGTTTTATAGAGAACAAAAAGGACAGGAAATTAACAGCGGACAAAAGATAACAGGATACAGTCACAGTGTTAGGTAGATAACTCAGAGAATAGGGAATCAAGAGCTGACAAAAGATAACAGGATATTGTCAGGATCGTGTAGAGAACAGAGAGGACAGAGAATAAGCGGCAGACAACAGAGAACAGGATAAAGTCAGTGTTGTGTAGAGAACAGAGAGGACAGGGAATAAGCGGCAGACAACAGAGAACAGGATAAAGTCAGTGTTGTGTAGAGAACAGAGAGGACAGGGAATAAGCGGCAGACAACAGAGAACAGGATAAAGTCAGTGTTGTGTAGAGAACAGAGAGGACAGGGAATAAGCGGCAGACAACAGAGAACAGGATAAAGTCAGTGTTGTGTAGAGAACAGAGAGGACAGGGAATCAACGGTTGACAAAAGATAACAAGACACTGTCAGGATCATGTAGAGAACAAACAGGACAGGGAATTATCGGCAGACAAAAGAGAACAGGATATAGCCAGTGTTACATCTCTAGAGAACAAGGAGGTAAAGGAATCACCAGCAGACAAGACAAGAACGGGGGTGTTATCTATATTGTGCAGAGAACAAAGACACCGGGGAATCATCAGCATATAAAATAGCACAGGGTATATAGAGAACACAGAGAAAATAGAACTGCCAGCAGAGAAAAGGGGGGTAGGATATACTGTCAGTTTGTGCAACTAACAGAGCGAATACAATGCTATAAGTGTTGTGTCAGTGCAGTGAATCTAGAAGCTACTAGTGTTGTGTTGAGAGAGAGAGAGAGAGAGAGAGAGAGAGAGAGAGACAGACAGACAGACAGACAGACAGACAGACAGACAGACAGACAGACAGACAGACAGAGATACTATCAGCGTTACGTAAAAAAAACAACCACAGATGTCAAGATGCTACCCGCGTTGTATAGAGAACAAAGAGATCAAGATGTTGTATCAATGTTGTGTAGAAAACAAAGAGATCAAGATGCTACCAGTCTTGTGCACAGAACAAAAAAAAAACACGAAGTCATCAGTCTTGTACAGAGAACAACAATAACAACAAACAATAAAACAAGCAAAAACAGAATGCCGTTCGTCTTGTCAGAGAACAAAGAGAATAGCATGCCGCTAGTCTTGGAGAGAACAAAGAGAATAGCATGCCGCTAGTCTTGCAGAGAACAAAGAGAATAGCATGCCGCTAGTCTTGCAGAGAGCAAAGAGAACAGAAAGCCCCTAGTTTCATGCAGGAAGCAAAAGAGAGGTTCAAGGTTTCGTTTATAAAAAAAAAAAAAAAACTGATTTATCCTTGTGTAAAATCAATACAAAAACACGGAATCGCTTTATGAAATAACCCGTTGCAGTACAAATACCAAATTTACAGCGAATTCTGCAGTTGTCGGGAGTCAGACAGTAGCACAGATGCTCACCGTCATACACAATTATCTGGTAACGCCATTATGCAGAAAACGTTTATGAAATACGCTGCACGGACAGCACAGACGCACGTATATGTGTACATAGATTATTTCAAGACTTCTTCAATAGAAAAAAGATCAAAGTTCAAAAACGAAAAAAGAAAAAGGAAGGAAGGAAGGAAGAAAGGAAAGAAAAGAAAAAAAGAAAAAGAAGGAAGGAACGAAAGAAGGAGGGAAGGAAGGAAAGAAAGAAAAGAAAGAAAGAAAAACAAGGAAAGAAGGAAGGAAGGAAGAAAGGAACGAACGAAAGAAAGAAAGAAAGAAAGAGGGAAAGAGAGAAAGAAAAAAGGAAGAAAGGAAGGGAAAAAAGACAGAAAGAAATAATGAAAGAGAGAAACAAATGAACAAACAAAAACATCCGAGATAGAAAAGATACGATGCATTCTGCAAATAAATTGCGTCTGAATTTGTTCCAGAATATAATGAAATCTAGACATCCATGCCCTGATTTCATAGACTTCCAGGCGATGCCTTCTAAACATTGCAGCAAGGCACTAAGATGCCGTACTACATTTGTCAAGGACACACGTCTCATGAAACTAAACGTGCAATCAGTTTTGACATGTTCTACGAAGAACTGTTATGTGTTTAAGTAGCCAACGGTCCAAAGCCTTCCAGTGGATCTTTCAGTTCTTGTCGTGGCCTGAAAGACCAACCCAGGTACGTCAGCTTGACATCAAACATTTCAAGGCACAGCCGCCAACCTTCTGGAATCCAGAGTCTGGAGCCAGAAGAGAAAGAGAGAAAGGAGGGAGTCTGGTTTAGCCACGAAAGCATTTTTTGTTTTAATTCCCTCCCGACTGCTTCAGCTTATGGATGTAGGACATCAACATAACATGCATCGTCTACCACTACATTAGTTACCGACACTCGCGGAAAATCATCTGGCTTACTTCTGGCTATAGTTTCTTTGCACCATCTGAAAAGAAATAAACCTCTGACCCAAAACCAACACGTTACAAAACAGATCGGAAAAGTTTCTCTTTTTTTGTTGTTTTTGTTTTGTTTTGTCTGCATCAGACTTGGGATTTGTGAGAATGTTTTTCTTTTAATAAATAGGAAGTTCCTGGAAATTTTGGGAAGGGTGGTGGTAGCTAGGACTATCTCTATGTCGATGACATTCAGGTAGATGGTGTTCACAGAACTCGTTCTAATGCAGGTAGGTATACACACACACAAAAAAAGTTCGCCGTTGGAATGGCAGCAAGCAACTCACCAGCGTCCCAAGCTCTCAGCCTTTCTTCCACGCAGACTGTAGGATGGAGTTCCTCGATCAGCAATAGTAGTAGTGGTTGGCCTGAACACTGCTTATCATTATTCCCTGCTCCCCGGCCTCGTCGATGCTGACCATGACGTGACGCAGACCTGCGGCGGCCTGTCGAGGCTGCTGCTGTAGTATAGTAGTAGTCCCTCCAACCAATTGATCCGCGCGGAAATTCCAGCGTGAAAAGGCAGCATTGACGGGGCCGTGCGGAAAACGAGTCTGGCACCACCAGGGCTAGCGAGCTACCACCTTCCCTCCTCTATCTACCCACACTCCACCCCCCACAACCCTCCCCCTGCCATCCTCCACCAGCCAATCGTCGGCAGCCGCTGGCATGAAAGCGGCACCGTAGCAACCGGTCACAATGTCGAGTGTGGCACTCCACACAAAGGTAACGACACGAGCGACACTGCAGGCTGAATCGGAGAGAGGTTTTCAAAGCCGGGCAGTAGACGGAGAGAGAGAGAGAGAGAGGGGGGGGGAGAGAGAGAGAGAGAGAGAGAGAGGGAGAGAGAGAGAGAAAGAGAGACAGAGAAAGAGAGAGAGAGCTCAGCTGGTTGTGCAGCATACTCCTAAAACATTTTCAGTGTGTCGCAAGGGCTTCTTGTGAATAATTACAGCGCGGGTTTGTTTGGGTTTGTTTGTTGTTGTTTTTTCTTATTTCTTGCAGATTTTTTTTGTTTTGTTTTTGATTGTTTTTTTTTTTTGAAGGGGGGAGGGGCATTTGGTTGTTTTCTTTTTCTTTTTTTTTTCTTTTTTTTTTTTTTTGGGGGGGGGGTTAAAGGGGTTGGTGGGGGGTTGTATAAAGGTAACATGGCCTCTTGATACTGCCAACACGCAGAACTCTACATATCAGTTTTACAAAGCCCATACCACACCTGTCGATCCCCCATCCCCACCCCCACCCCCATCCCCCCCCCCCCCTCCCGTGTTTGCGCGTTCTTTGTACTGAATGGCTTTCATCTTTGAAATCCGGCCCCACTTCCAAATTAGCCTCACCTCCCTGTCTCCAAAAGGTCCTGAGGGACAGTCGTTTCACCGACAGCCGTCAACACTTCCTCCCTCCCTGTCCCCAAAAGGTCCTGAGGGACAGTCGTTCACCGATAGCTGTCAACACTCCCTCCCTGTCCCCAAAAGGTCCTGTTGGACAGTCGTTTTACCGATAGCTGTCAACACTTCCTCCCTCCCTGTCCCCAAAAGGTCCTGAGGGACAGTCGTTTTACCGATAGCTGTCAACACTCCCTCCCTGTCCCCAAAAGGTCCTGTTGGACAGTCGTTTTAACCGATAGCTGTCAACACTTCCTCCCTCCCTGTCCCCAAAAGGTCCTGAGGGACAGTCGTTTCACCGATAGCTGTCAACACTCCCTCCCTGTGTCCAAAAGGTCCTGAGGGACAGTCGTTTCACCGATAGCTGTCAACACTCCCTCCCTGTGTCCAAAAGGTCCTGAGGGACAGTCGTTTCACCGATAGCTGTCAACACTTCCTCCCTCCCTGTCGGCCTGTCTTCCCCACACCCCCCTTTCCACTTTCTGCTCCCCCTCCCTCCATCTCCTCGCTTCGTCTCCCTCTCTCTGTCTCTGTCATTCTGTCTGTCTCTCTGTCTGTCTGTCTCTCTCTCTCTCTCTCTCTCTCTCTCTCTCTCTCACACACACCCCACACACACACACACACCACACACACACACACACACACACACACACACACACACACACACACACACAAGTACGAATACATGCAACTCAGGTATGATGGGAGGAGGGAGGAAAGGGTGGGCAGGATACAGAGGCTGGATGGTGGGGGTGGTGGTGAGCTGGAGTTCACTTTTCTTTTTCTTTCTTTCTTCTTCTTCTTCTTCTTCTTTTCTTTTTCTTTTTCTTCTTCTTCTTCTTCTTCTTCTTCTTTCTTCTTTTCTTCTTCTTCTTCTTCTTCTTCTTCTTTTCTTCTTCTTCGTTCTTTTTCTTTTTCTCTTCTTCTTCTTCGTTCTTTTTCTTTTTCTCTTCTTCTTCTTCTTTTTCTTCTTCTACTTCTTCTTCTTCTTCTCCTGCTTCATACACTCAGACAGGAACCCCAGAGGCACTGACGAAGGCTTCAAAAGAAGGATGCATACTACCCTGTACCTGCTGCCCTGCCCAGACCAGACCCAGTGAACATCATGAGACTGAGGGAGGAGAGGGCACTCCAGGCTCCGACACCACATGGCTGGAGTGAACTGATATGGAAGATTAAGACCCGGAAAGTGAGGTGGGCAATCAGTATGGACGTTTAACGTACACTACTCAAAACAATTGAAGTACCACCCCTAATTTTTGTATGCAATTTTTAAAAAGCTCTGATAAACCAATTAATATTGATAATTGAATAAACTCTGCTGGATAAGCTTACCCGGTTCTCAAATACTACTCCTCGTGCATTTTTGTTATGTTAAAGTCGGTCAGCAGTTATCTACCTCGTCGCATCTGAGGCAAAAAAATCCCGAGAAATTATCGAACTTGTGTCGCTCCCAGATTTTGACACAGACACAGCAAGAAAAAAAAATGTGATGCACGTGAAAGCAATGTCTTTTCTGAGCAGAATTGCAATCAGTTAGCACATTTGACGGGTATAAAAAGTCGCGAAATTTAGGAAGATTTAACCATGCCTGCGAGACAACGACTAAGCAACACCGACAGAGGAAGAGCGATAGCATGGTACCAAGAAGGTATTGGGTTGAGGGAGATTGGTCGACGGCTTGGAGTGAGTCACCCAGTCATTCTGAGGCTCAGAGACCGTTGGCTTAACACTGGAAGTGTTGAAGAACAGCAGGGACGTGGACGGACGAGAAGCACCTCCAGACAGCAGGATCGGTTCATTGTTATCGCTTGTCTGAGAGACCGTTCAGCCAGTGCCACAGTACTCCGAGACCAGCTACGACAAGCCAGCTACGTCAACGTCAGTACCCAGACAGTTCGGAACCGGCTCCACGACGCCAACTTGAGGTCAAGGTCCCCAGCAGTGAGATCATACTGACCCCAGCGCATCGAGCTCATCGTCGGGCCTGGGCAGCATGTCATAGAAGGTGGACAAGAGCTGAATGGGCAACAGTACTCTTCACAGACGAGTCAAGGTTCACCCTCAGGTTCAACGACGGGCGGGTTCGCGTCTGGCGACGTCCTGGAGAACGTTACGTTGACGCTGCCGTCAGGGAGCATGACCGCTATGGAGGTGGGTCCGTGATGGTGTGGGGTGGGTTCAGCCTACGTCACAGGACCCCCCTACACCGTGTTGAAGGCCGCCTGACCGGTGCCACCTACCGCGACACCATCATCCGCCCCCTTGTGATGCCCGCCCTGAGGGCAGTTGGCCAGGGCGCCCAGTTCCAGGACGACAACGCGCCGTGCCACCGCGCCGCCATCGTGAATCAGTTCCTACAAGGGCAGCAGGTGACAAGAATGGACTGGCCTGCCAGGTCACCAGATTTGAACCCCATAGAGCATCTGTGGGACGCGCTGGGGAGGCGAGTGCGGGCCCACAACCCTCCAGCAGACACCGTGGACCAGCTGTTTCAGTTGCTGGAGCAGGAGTGGCAGGCGATCCCCCAGGACACTCTCCGCCGCCTGGTGCACACCATGAGACGTCGATGTGACGCTTGTTTGAACGCGAACGGTGGTCATACCCGTTATTAACATCATGACATCTACCATAGACTCTTGTTACTTTTCATTTTGGGGGTATGCCTCTTTAATCAAGTGTAAAACAAAGATAATTTTTGTCACGGTGTTTGAATAAATTTGAATGGATTGAGGAATAATAAAAATAAAATATTCAATCATTAAATTATGTTCAGCTTTGTTTTCTTTCGAATGACAGCAGTTTTCCTAAGTGGTACTTCAATTGTTTTGAGTAGTGTATGTTTTGAACTGATGTCACATGATAGTTTTTCACCGTTTGTAATGTTCTCATTTCTGGTAGATACTTTATACTTGTTTTCGCAGTTGTAATGTTTGCATGACAGATAGATACTTTTCTGATAGATACTTATCTGACAGATACTTTTCTGACATATATACTTTACACTTGTTTTCGCTGTTTGTGGTGTTTGCATTTCTGATAGATACTTATCTGATAGATACTTTATACTTGTTTTCACTGTTTGTAAGTTTGCATTTCTGATAGATACTTTTCTGATGGATACTTTATACTTGTTTTCGCTGTGTGTAATGTTTGCATTTCTGATAGATACTTTTCTGATAGATACTTATCTGAAGGATACTTTATACTTGTTTTCACTGTTAGTAATGTTTGCATGACAGATAGAAACTTTATGTATGCATCTCTCTCTCTCTCTCTCTCTCTCTCTCTCTCTCTCTCTCTCTCTCTGCGCGCGCGCGCGCGCGCGCGCGCGCGCGCGCGCGCGTGTGTGTGTGTGTGTGTGTGTGTGTGTGTGTGTGTGTGTGTGTGAATGTACAGCCAGGCAGGCAGACAGACAGACAAACCGACAGACAGACAGGCAGGCAGGCAGGCAGGCAGACAGGTAGAGAGAAGCAGACATCACACAGGTTGTACGTACCTTTGAGCATGAAAGAGATAGACACATCATAAATCAAAAGTTTGTTTCCATGCCTGTGGAGCAACTGTTCGATAAGAGAGAGAGAGAGAGAGAGAGAGAGAGAGAGAGAGAGAGAGAGAGAGAGAGGGAGAGGGAGGGAGGGAGCTTTGCATCGGTGTGAAGATTAAAAGATCAGGTGGCACAGCCAACGTAAATGTGCGTGTTAGAAACGGTAATATTGGCTGGACGTGTGTGTGTGTGTGTGTGTGTGTGTGTGTGTGTGTGTGTGTGTGTGTGTGTGTGTGTGTGGTGTGTGTGTGTGTGTGTGTGTGTGTGTGTGTGTGTGTGTGTGTGTGTGTGTGGCTGGTTGCCTGGCTGTCCGTCTTTCTGTTTGTGTCTGTCTGTTTGTCTGTGGGTGCAAGGAAAGAAAATAAGAGTGAAGAATATAAGGAAGAGGAGAGACAGAGAGACAGGCAAACAGGCTTGTAAAAGGTCAGCGGCAGAATCTTAAACAATGAAGATTAAGACAGACAAAAGCACACACGCAAAAAAGAGAAGAGAGAGAGAGAGAGAGAGAGAGAGAGAGAGAGAGAGGAGAACAGACAGACAGACAGACAGACAGACAGACAGACAGACAGACAGAGACAGAGACAGAGGGGGCGGTGGAGAGAGAGGGGGAGAGAGAGAGAGAGAGAGAGCGTGGATGGGGGGGGGGGGGCGAGAGGGACGAGTGATAGACACATGAACCATGAAACTGAAGTTACTGGTCACTTGAAAAACGCATCTTCCTTGCAGACATGTTCATATCAAAACATTTGAAAGATCACGAAAAAGCACAAAGAAACGCAGGCGAACCATCTCTTCACGTAGTTCAATAAGAAAAAAAAAATAATTGAGCCCTGTTACTTTGCCGGCAGGGGCTTTCTCAACAAGTGCACGTGAATGCCGACAGGTCTTTCTACCATTCCCAAAGAAGATGAAGGAATTCGGTGAATCACGTAGACTAACATACATCTTTAGAGTTTACAGACAAAATGGATAGAGATGGTAAACACTCAAACAGTCGAAAGAAATCTGAAATGAGACGGGGATTAGTAAACAGTAAATAACAAACAAGTAAGGTAACTCTTTCTACCATGATGAAATGAATTACACGCCCATAACTCCAAATGAATCGCTGGCAACATTCGTTTTGAGTTATGGGTATGTAGTTAGTTTCATTTACCCTGCCTGTTCGTTATTAAGCAATCTACTTTCTAATTTAACCACTTTCTCTTTAATGTCATGTCAACTTCACCACAAACAAGATCAACTTTGTTCTTAAAGGCCAGAAAGAAAGAAAAAAAAAAGAAAATTGCCCTAATGTTCTGCTGAAGTGTTGACAACATTGTTCTTGAAACCGAATTCCTGTTTTGTTGTTGTTGTTGTTGTTGTTTGTCTGTTTGTTTTTATGCTATTGTTGTTGTTATCATTGTTTGTGTTTGTGTGTGTGTGTGTGTGTGTGTGTGTGTGTGTGTGTGTGTGTGTGTGTGTGTGTGTGTTCACATTCGCTGACTGTAGTGGGGTGAAGGTTAGGCCCCAGATACCCAGTAATATAGTAGCAAGGCTCACGTTGCACCGTCTCTCCCCACACCTCCATCCCGTTTACCCCCCCCCCCCCCAATCCCCCACCCCCCACGCTACCGTTTCTCATCAGCATCATGTTTTCAAGGCTGAATTACCCAAATCTTTTGAACTTTTTCAAACCTGTTTACTGTGCCCCATTTTCGGTGTCGAATCGGTGGTTTCCTTTGCACTCCGCCTCTTGTACAGCGGAGTCCCGGGTAAGTCTGTTCAACGGCACTCTGTTCCTCCGATCCAGCAGACGTATGACACTTGCTTGCGCTTTGCTTATACCTCCACAGCGACGCCACAGGAAGACAGGCAGGTAAGGTAAGGTAAGGTAAGGTAATGTTGCTTGTAGCCCAGCCGACCGCAAAGGGCCATATCAGGGCTGTCACCGCGTTGAAGTCAACTCACAGGTCATTCATTCACACAACCCTTTAAAATACACCTTCTAAAACACACCCGAAATGTTGTTAAAATCTTCCTAATGTAAAATCTCAGATCAGCTGAAAAAAGTTAATCTCTTTCAGAAATTCGAAGATCACAGGTCATGTAGGACATCTCTGACTGAAGGAGGAAGATTGGCAACGAAAACTTGGCAGTATTAATACCGAGCACAAGCGAGATTCAGTCTTGTGCCGTTTGCACACAGGCCACTCGTTTTACACCCATTCTTATCTTTTAAAAGGTGAAGAAGCTCCGTGGTGCATTCCATGTCATGTACCACTCACAGTGAAACATATTCTTTTAGAGTGTTGGGACTTAGCATGATGTACGGCATAAACACTTCACAGCAAACTTCATAGAAAAAAAAACACCTAAGTCAGAGATGTCCCACCTGATGTGATCTTTGAGACTCTGAAAGAGGTCAACATTTTTCGTCTGAACTAAGATTTTACGGAAGACAGATTTTCAACGAAATTCCTGGTGTTGTTTTCGAAGCTGTATTTTAAAGGGTTGTGTGAATGTGGGTTGTTTGTTTGTTTTTTTTCTTTTTTTTTTTTTGTTTGTTTTTGGGGGGGGGGGGGGGGCTAATTGTGAGTTGACGTGAACGCGATGACAGCCCTGATATGGCCCTTTGCGGTCGGCTGGACTATAAACAGCATTACTTTACCTTACAAGCGACCCCAACAGATGACTGTGAGCTCAATGTTGTCACAGAGCCAATTAGGGGTCCTGTTTCGGCGAAAGAGTGGAGGGCTGTTTTATCGCCGTGTTGGCCCGTGCTTCAACACACACAGCCCCAGTTTGGGGTCAGCTTCTCTGCCTCTCTCTCCTACGACGACGGGAACAGACGACGATAATCCCACAGTCGCAGAATCAGGTAGAACAAGCGTTCCTCTCCTCACTGGTGGAGACACACAGGAGGCTTTGAACCTTGCGCCACGCTAATTCATTTCAAATTACTGTGAATGAGCTTTTACATGGGGGAGACATGCCAATATTGTGCACCATCTTTTTTTCTTATTAGTGGCCACGTGATGGTCGGACTGCAAGACAGAAGCTGTCAGGCGATTTCACACGTTATTCTTAAACTGTTGCATAAACCAGATGTTACATACATAATTGTCTCTTAACTTTTGATTGAAGAACATCGATTTTTCAAAAATGTGGTCCAATATTTAGAAGACTCTTCCAAACTGAGCCCCATTTTCGCTAATATCGGACACACACTTTTCATAGCTACTTTCGTCAGCACACAAAACAGCATTTAGGACTGTCACACGACCGTATTCACATGCATACACCATGCATGTAGAGATGCCGTGATCATCCGCACGCAGCGCAGTCTGACTCCATTCACTCAATATAAAGATCGAAAC
>CM065714.1:106557288-106567288 GCA_033310375.1 Conus canariensis | reverse complement strand
GATCATCCATATTTGTGTTATCTATCACATAGATAGTTTCAAAGTGAGGTGACTGCAAGCGGAAGTTGAAACAAACTTAAAAGAAAAAATTAGTTCAGTGGTTTATGTAATGTCTTTTCATCGCCAGATGATATTAGAAACTTATTCACAAAAAAACCCCACCTCCACACTCAACTAATCATTTATGTTAGTACGTTTACTTACAAACCCACATCTGATATATACACATTTACAAAAGTGAAATACCCTAGTGGTACACAAAATTGTTGATCTTTCTAAACATTTTGCAACATGTGACTGAAATAACCATGGCAATTTCAGCAACATCTCAACCATATAAGACAGTATTGACATTATCAAAGTTATTCATCTCAGTACCTTCCTCCTGATAGAGCGAGGTCAACACTGAACATTCAAACAAAAGATGACGCACAGAAATGTTTTCTCTGCAGACGCAAGTAATACAATGAGAATATTTAGTGTTCCAAGTATTCAGCCTTAATTCATGAAGAAAAAAAAAATTGTGCCGCCGAACGAACGAAACAAATTACAGGACAAACACGACGCTTTTCGACCTCTTAGGTATTAATCAAGCAAGACAAACAACATTCAAGACAATGAAAACGGAGAACGAACAATCACTGATCTCCTCAAATTGGGTGCAAAACGGATGCCTGAAGAAGACCAAAGAGGTCGAAACGTGTCGTGTTTGTCTTGTAATTTGTTTGTTTGTAGTTCTTCTTGTAAGTCAAATATGATAACTTGGCTACATCCATTTATAATTAATGGGCTATATTAACCAGCTTGCCACTCTCTCATGCCTTTTTTTTTTTTTACACACGATCGCTTCTTACCATGGAGTGAACTGGATAGATACACAGTACTCCCGTACGATAACATAATGTCCTGGCGGAAAGAAGCTTTCTGAGTCATTCTTGTAGCTTCTATCCGTCCATATATCATCTTCTTGCATACGGTATTGCAGATATAGCCCGTGAACCCCGTAGTTGTGAGTGATGATGTGTAGAATGACGTGAAAGGGTGACTAGCTGGAAGAATGAGCATTTGTACATCCTCCCCATACGACACCTCATTCCCGTCAAACACTGACGTTCGGTTATTGAAGTGTAATTGCAATGTATGTTCCCTTTGTGCTTGTAAGTACCCTCGATTAAAAAAAAAGTATATATATATATATATATATATATATATATATAAAGGCAGGGACTATGGTTATAGCGCCATAATCATAATTGCGAGGCAAATGTTTTCACCAGCGTGTTTTTGAAATTGTGTTTTCTGCATATCCGCCTCATGCTAACGTTCACCTGAACCTGAACCTAACCTCAAACTAACCCCGACCCTATCCCAATATGAAAAATAAATTCATAAAATTGAGCGAGGACCTTCTTGCTGTTTGTAATATGTCTAGCATTTCATCTGAAAAACCAAAAGCATAGAACACATATCCTAGCTCAAGGAAAATTCATAGCGCATTGTGGAAAGTTTTAAGACAGTCTTAGGATGCTTAGGAAAGAACTTTTCTTCTGCATGAGTACTTTCATTCAATTAAAAAAAAGAAGAAGACTATTGTTAGCAAGCTAAACAGAACTCATTCTTGATCTTAATATTTTTAATGTCAGAGTTATAGCACAGAGAAATGAATATAATTTTCGGAGATTTATAGGATAAAGTGTGAGAATGTTGAGGGGAAAGAGTTTTTACTTTATAGGTTCTTTAATTTCAAAAGGTTTCAGAAAAAGGAAGAAAGAAAGAGATCAGAATTACATAAGAAAAAAAACGAACAGCGATGTGAATTCTCGCTGTCAAGTCAGAGAGAAATGAGATAAATCAAAACGGTTTTGTTTGTTTGATTTTCAAAGTGATTGCTCGTAATTAAGAAAATTATATTCAAAATTCAAAATAACTTGAATTTACTGGATTGATCGGTTAAAATGGACTGGACTTTAATTTTGTTGTTGCTGTGTATTATACATATAACAAACAATATACAAGTATTTCGCTGTCATTGTCTCTTTTTGGAAAAAGGAAAAGATAACTTTAAAAAAAGCACAAGAAAATCCTACGACACAAGCAGATAGCACTATATCATTATGCCTTAAGACAGCCTTTCCAGACTTACGTCAGCAACAACCAAGTGGAAGAACCTGTAATATAAATCTACAAATACATATTGCAAAACATGTCAAGTTGTGATTATTCTCTTTGTTCTGATCACGGTATGACCATTGAGAAGTCTTACTTCACTTGACCACTATCGGTTCAGACCCGTAAACACTGCCCCAACAACAATTTCGGTTTCCTACAGCGGTATTCTTTGGGAACGGACCATGGCATGGAACGTCGTTTCCATAGAACCGCAATGAACACAGTGAATGAACGATTAGTTGCATAAATGGTGGCATAAAATAACGTCATTGGTGTAAGTCTACAAACGCAGATAACTTGACGCAGCTTGATAATGAACACTGACTGCCGTTATCCAATTTTTTTTTTTTTTTTTTTTTTTTCGAAAAATCGTGAGGACTAGGCGCCGATTTGATCAAAACCTTTGTCATCTTTATGAGCGATTGGTTCAGCGCCCGATATCCGACGCTCATCCGTTTGTCCATGTTTGTTAGAGTGACTTCCCCTGATCGTGCCATTTGCACTCTGGCGCACCGTAGCCACTACTGCTAGAAACCAGCGTGACTTTGATTTTTGACGAAATGACTATAAAGAAGACCTTTGTACGAGAACGGGGAAACAGACGGGAGGATGGAGGGAGCGAAAGGAAACCTTTGCGGTAGGTTACCCAGTTCTCAAGTTTCTATCATGGCTGGTATACAGGATCTATCATGTGTAGCATACAGGACCTAACATGTGTGGTATACAGGATCTATCATGAGTGGTATACAGATCTATCAGCAGTATCAGTCGTGACCACGGCAGCCTGTGATCGACGGAGTTGCACTCACTCAGTTATAAACACTGTACACCCTGAGTACCTCGCATGTCGAGCACATAAAAGAACCCTGGTCAACACGGGAGTTGTCCTTCGCAAATTTCTGCAGCCTAAGAAAAATGAACTTAAATGATTAGACGAATTTACACAAGCACGCGTGCTCTCTCTCTCTCTCTCTCTCTCTCTCTCTCTCTCTCTCTCTCTCTCTCTCTCTCTCTCTCTCTCTCACACACACACACACACACACACACACACACACACACACACACACACACACACACATGTGAAGATCTAGAAGTCAGTCTTCAGGGTTGGCCAGAACTGTGCGTGGAGAAATGTTTTGACCGTAAGATTATACAGTGCAACCTAGTGATGGACATTCTGACCACAAAGAAAAAAGTCACGATAGATTTTTTTTATGAATTACAATGAGAAACAGTGCAGGTCAGTTTTGATTTAGAGACTAGTAGGGTAATCAGTTAACTGTGGGGTTTTTTGTGTTTGTTTGTTTTTTAACAACCCTGCCAATCACACAAGGCATTTTCAGAACTGTCAACAATTTGTTTTTCAGAAAGGTAGCTCCTGTCTTTAGCAACAAACTAAACAATAACAACAACAAAAGCAAAAGACAAATACACACAATTCATGATAATACACAAATCATCTACTGATTCACAAGAGAAAAGAAAATCGGTCTATTCAGGCTCCTGTTTTGATTGTACGTGTGGGTGGATGGGTGTGCGAGCAGACGCGCGCATATGTGTGTGTCCATAGTAAACTTTTATCTTCTTCTTCTTCTTGTTGTTTTCCACCAATCCTACAAATGCTAGTATGGCCAAACAGAGCAAAATGGCAACTGTTGAAAAACGACCTTTCCAGCCATTTCTTGCTTTAAGATGTCGCCAAACAGCGAAAGCCTTTGGTCGGAGGATAACGTTTGCAGGAATATTTTCAGTATCAAAGAATTGACATTTGCTAATAAGTTACAGTTACTGTTTTTATACAGTAATACAAGTAATGCTACTGCCTTTTACCACGATCAAACCATTTGAATGCAATATTTGCAAAGCGAAGATTTAAACAGCATAATTCTAAATATAGAAATATTGCTGTAGTCAGTTGAACTGGAGAAGGTTGGTTAAACACACACACACAAAAAACTTCTTCTGTCTTAACGTAGAACTTTTTTCTTGTCTTGATAAATACAAAGCGAAAATGCGCCACGTATAGATCATCTTGCAGCACGCCATACGTGAATCTCATGAATTTGTGCATATGTTGTAACGTGTCTGAATTTGAAAGAGAACCTATTTTACAAGGGGTGGTAAACATTTACAAATAACCGACCAATATGTTGAATTGGGTCCTTTCTCGCCTTTCTTACCAATGTCTTTATTCATATCCACATCATGTGCATTCGCACCTAGGCTGGGGATTGAACACTGAAAATGAGCCTGGGGAAAAAAAGTATATATATATATATATATATATAATATATATATACATATGCGTGTGTTTATCTATTTATATATTTATAGTTAGATATGTATGTATGTATTGTATGTATATCCAAATTTGCAAAGTAAGACTGTACATCATATATGGCGAGTCTAGCGTATAAAGCTGCTTGAAAACGGCATGTAAAACAGTCTCACTTTGTTCAACAAGACGCGATCTTTCTAAAAAAAAAAAAAACTGCACTAACATAATGGTACATTTCATATTGCTGTCAAAATACAGAAAACAGCTTGATGCGTTGTCTGAAAACCAAATACAAGGTCATCAAACAAAATAAGAGGTGGTGTGTTTTATGTACAAAAAGAAAAGTAGGCCTACGTCACAAGGCAGGTCAACTTTTATTGATGCAGCACAACGAGCAACTTTTCTCAAGTTGTCGTATTCTCCAAGCCCCTCCATAGCGTTACGGTTCTAAGATTCTCCCGATGTCAACAACTGTAATGGCGGTGGTCGATCGTGTCACAACGTTCAACAAAACTTTACTTTTTTTTTTTCACTGTGGATATGAAGACTTCCCATGGTAGTGTGTGTGACTTCTTGAGCTTCCAGAGCTGTGCAAGAAACTTGGAGACAGATCGATGAGTGATGATGAAAAGCCGATGATATTGGAAGGTAACAGGATGACAGTGAGTGGGACCCTGCGACTAGACGTGAGAACTTGGTTTGATATAGAACTTACTGAGAAAGCTGTCGTGCTGTCGTACTGACCGAGTCTGGAAACTATCAGGAGTAAAATAAATATCTTTCATCTGCACTCTACAGAACGATTTTGTTCTTGTTTTTTTGTTGTTTTTTTTGGGGGGGGGGTTTGTTTGTTTGTTTGTTTTTGGGGGGTCGCAAATGCCAGAGTAAGAACGCATTTCCCTTCCAAAATTCTACCAATCTAAACTCTGCAAGAAGAACATTTGCTAGAGAAGGAATTAGGGACAAACTGCAAGATTGTCTTTTTTTTTTAATGGGTGGGGAGATGGGGGGGAGGACAAAATACAAGTGAATGCACAAAACAAGGTGTATATAAACTCATATTTAATGTACAATGCAAAACAGATTGGTCAATTTTTCGACACAAGCGTCTTCTTGAGATGTTACAACGAATCAAAACAAGCTCTGAACAACACTCCCTTGGATGAAGTCAGCGTGAGAATGACTTTGAAGGAGGAAGGGCAGCGAGCGCTGCTCAGAACAGCCAGAGAGTGGAGGGAGAGTCACAGAGAATGAGAAGAAAGTGGAGGTAGGAAAAAGGAGGGTAAACACTGAGCAAAAGGAATGTGTGTGTGTGTGTGTGTGTGTGTGTGTGTGTGTGTGTGTGTGTGTGTGTGTGTGTGTGTGTGTGTGTTTGAGAGAAAGAAAGAGAGAGAGAGAGAATGAAGAGGGACGAAGGAGGAGAGGGAAGGTGGAAAAGGGGAAGAAAGGTAGGATGAAATAACGTATCCAAAAGTCGGTATGAACACTGTGTCAGAAAGTCAATATAAACACTGTTAGAAAGTCAGTATAAACACTGTTAGAAAGTCAATATGAACGCTGTCAGAAAGTCAATATGAACACTGTGTCAGAAAGTCAACATGAACACTCTCAGAGTCAATATGAACAGTGTTTCAAAAAGTCAATATGAACACTGTGTCAAAAAGTCAGTTATAAACACTGTGTCAAAAAGTCCATGTTAAAATGTCAGTACGAATATAACTTTTACACCGAATTTTTAAAACTACCAGTGTGCCACATGTTATGCCAGTGAACCTTGCGTAGTATATTACACCAACCAGGATGATCTTTGAATTCCTGCGTTACCAAGGATGCAAAGATGGCAGCGCGGAATGCCTGCATGCACTGCACCGTTCACACTTCTGTAGAAGCCGGACAGACACCATAGCATTAAAGTCTGTCAAGGAGACGACATTTAACGCGTGTGTGAACTCCAGCAATTTGCTGTATGGAGAGCGAATGTTGTCAAAAGGACATTTGCGCATACTTTGTTCGTTCTCATCTGTTCTATTCTGGATGCACTTATGCACCGACATCCGGATTTGCCTTTCACTGATGAGATATTGCTATTAATGCTTTATAGAGAAAAGATCGGTACACGGAGCATTTTCACACGAAATCTGAATGCGCACTATTGTGAGCGCTGGGTAAATGATGGATCGATTGATTGATTTCGGTGTGAATAGTGTGTTTTCCTGTCTGGGGCTGTATCCATCCATGTTTGGGCCCTTACCAGGTCGCTCGCTCAGCGCACGTTTTCATCACGCCCACGTCTATTACTGTTATTCTTCGTCCTCCGATATCATCATTATTATCAGAGTATTTATTTAGCGCCTGTCCATGGTTACAGACCAAGCTCTAAGCGCTTTACAATCCATTTTCTCGTTCTACACAAGACACTGCCTACCTGGGTAGAATCAACTGAACAGCTGCCTGCCGGCGCTACATTCATCCCCCCACCCCCACCCCCTACACACACACACACACCCACCCACACACACACACACACACACACACACACACACACACACACACACACACACACACACACACACACACTCCTTCATTCAGTCTAAAATAAGTTACTTAGTCATTCTTTCATTTTACATCAACGGAGAGTGCATGTTATGTGTATATGTATCATCCGTACCAGCGGCCAAACTAGTCTTCTCTTCCGAATGGGATTTTACGTTGTCTGGAAGATGTTACGCATGCGTTCGCACACGGAACCTCAGTTTATAATCTTGTTCGAATGACTTTTCGGGAAATGAAATCAGAACTGATATTAATTCAGAGGAAAAAATTCCTCTTGATAGATACAGATATGTATGTATCTATATCCCAATTTGCAAACTAAGCCTGTATATCATTTATGGCGAGTCCAGCATGTAAAGCTGCTTGATAACTGCATGTAAAACAGTCTCACTTTGTTCAACAAGAAGCGATCTTTCTAAAAACTGCACTAACATAACATTTCATATTGCTGTCAAAATACAGAAAACAGCTTGATCCGTTGTCTGAAAACCAAATGCAGGTTCATCAAACAAAATAAGACGTCTTGTATTTTACGTACAAAAAGAAAAGTAGGCCTACGTCACAAGGAAGGTCAATTTTTATTGATGCAGCACGAGAGAATAATTCAGGAGTACTCTTAAATATGTGGAAGAGACGTACGTAATTTCTATAACTAGTTTTAAGAGCCCATAAAGTCAAGTTTATTACAATTGTGAACTTCAGTGCCATTATACCGTGTGTATCGTGTGTGTGTGTGTGTGTGTGTGTGTGTGTGTGTGTGTGTGTGTGTGTGTGTGTGTGTGTGTAACTAGTTTTAAGAGCCCATAAAGTCAAGTTTATTACAATTGTGAACTTCAGTGCCATTATACCGTGTGTATCGTGTGTGTGTGTGTGTGTGTGTGTAAGAGCGTCTTATATTCTGTCTTTTTAAATCAAGTAAAAACAAAAGTTAAAACAGTAATGTTTTAAAACGCTGCATTCTTCCATTGCAGAAGCTGAGTGACATTTCCTGGCGGAAAAGTACTAGGTTCAATCTCAAACATTTGACGCATTTTTATTTAGTTGCAAAGTGATGCAACTGCAAGCGGAAATCTAAAGAAATCTTAAAAAGCGTTTATAATAACTCTGCCAAGCATCGTGGACAAACGAATCACAAGACAAAATACGACGCGTTTCGACTTCGTTCAACGCCCATCTTACATCTAATTTGCACAAAGGTATGCGATTGCTCGTTCTTCTTTTTGTTGTCCTGAGTGTTGTTTATCTCGCCCGAAGAAGACCTAAGAGGTCAAAACGCGGCGTGTTTTGTGTTGTGATTCGTTTGTCCAATTTGTTTAGCGGACTTATTATAAGCATTGTTATTTCGTCATGTGGTTTTTCAAGGGCCCTTCAGTCTCGGTCTGGAAGGGGAAAATTCCCGTTGTGTTTCAGCATGCTTTTAAATAATGTATTTACTGTAAATAGCTCAGGACTGTTTACGTACAGTCGGGCTGTATTGGCGTTATTCAACTCATTTACAAACAAAATAGGGATGAAAGCGGTCCTAGCAATTATCATGGTATAACTATCCTTAAGTGTTTTGCCAAGTTGTTCACAAGTGTCCTCAATAATCTAATAATTAAATTCTTTCATGAAAATACCACCATTGGCCCTAAACAGCTTGGGTTCAGAGCAAAATCACTCAACTGTGGACCATATTTTTACATTCATTTGTGCTGTTGACTTTTTTTTCCTCATAACAAGATGAAGACTGTTGTCTGTTTATAGATGATGAGAAAGTTTTTGCTAAAGTTGATAGAAGCTTTTAGCGGCAAAAGCTTTTAAACAGTGATGTTCATTGAGAGTTTTCACAAAATCGCTGGAGACGTACGCTCATGCTAAGTCATATGTGAAAGTTGGTAATATTTCCTATGTTTCGCTAGAGTCTACCAAGGCGAGAACTTCTCTTCAACACTATTTGCAGAATACTCAAAGGATTTATACACATTCAGTTCTGAACAAATGACGGGCATGATCTCCCTAGGATGATCCCCTAGAGACCCTTGTGATAACATCAACGAAAGTATAATGCTGAAAGTGGTTGGTTTTTTTTTATTTTTATTTTTTATTGTTATATGCAGATGACACTAACATCAACAAAAGTGTAATGCTGAAAGTGTTTTTCATGTTGTATACAGATGACACTATGTTTTGTGCTGAAAGTGCAGAAGATTTACAGAAAGCCCTGAGTGCAATGTCCCAATACTGTGTTTTATGAAAGCTAAACCAAAGTTGTCATTCTTTTAGTTATAATGGTCAAAATGTGGAAGTTGTTTCCAGTTTCAATATCTAGGTATTTACTTTAATTACAATAACAAGTGTAACGTTGCCCAGAAATATGTGTATGATAAGACTTCACGAGCTATGTTTGTACTTATGAGAAAATGTCGGAAACTCATGTTGCCACTGGATACTCAGATAAAATTGTTTGACAGTGTAACTGTATTCTTGTATGGTTGTGAAGTATAGTGTCCTAATATGACGAACCTAGTCAGTAAGCTCCGGCTCCGTTTCTGTGAAGTAATTTTAAAGTTGAATAAGTCATCCCCAACACATACGGTTTATAGTTAATGTGCTAGTTTCCACTTGAAGCGTATGCAGAAGGTAGAATGCTTGCATACTGGTTTAAGCTGTAAAGTGCTATGTACTATTCATGTGCAACTTAAATCGCAGTGGAGATTACCAGTCCACTTACCTGTGTACGATAGAAAAACTATTGACTGACTTAGAGCTCTCAGGAATTTGCCACAATAAATCTAAACTGTCTTTTTTTATGTAGAAAAGTTGTTAAAATGAAAATATCGCGCTGTTTGAAACACCAATATGTCCAACAATGGATAAGTGACATTTACACAAGTAAATTATACTATAATTCTTGACTTTTTTTTTAGGAATGTCTTCCACCCAGAAAGCTATCTGCTTGTTTGTAATACCGTTAAAGTCATTATTGGCATTTTTTGCATTTCAAAACATTGAATCAAA
>CM065714.1:106549788-106552288 GCA_033310375.1 Conus canariensis | reverse complement strand
GCGTGTCTCATATAGGATGGTGCTCTCTCTCTCTCTCTCTCTCTCTCTCTCTCTCTCTCTCTCTCTCTCACACACACACACACACACACACACACACACACACACACACACACACACACACACACACACACGACTATAAGGATTTAGTATCAAACGCATGCATTAACACGAAGTTAAAATGAACAGACCACCTCTCTCCCTCTCAGACACATACAAACGCGCGCGTGCGCGCGCGTGAAGCTTCAAAATAACGCATAATTATTTTAAAACAAAATATGAAACAGACAAGTCACTTTTCGACAGATGTCCCTTTTCTTTTTCAAACGTTTAAAACGAGTCATAAAGAACGCAAAAAGCAGTACTCCTTAGATCACAGTCAACATGAAAATTTTGATTTCTATGCTGACTGGACCTGGGGATTGTTGTTTTGTTACTTTCATGCTGACTGTAGTCTGGGGAGTGTTGTTTTGTTACTTTCATGCTGACTGTAATCTGGGGAGTGTTGTTTTGTTACTTTCATGCTGACTGTAGTCTGGGGAGTGTTGTTTTGTTACTTTCATGTTGACTGTGACCTGGGGAGTGTTGTTTTGTTACTTTCATGCTGACTGTAATCTGGGGAGTGTTGTTTTGTTACTTTCATGCTGACTGTAATCTGGGGAGTGTTGTTTTGTTACTTTCATGTTGACTGTGACCTGGGGAGTGTTGTTTTGTTACTTTCTTGCTGACTGTAATCTGGGGAGTGTTGTTTTGTTACTTTCATGCTGACTGTAATCTGGGGAGTGTTGTTTTGTTACTTTCATGCTGACTGTAATCTGGGGAGTGTTGTTTTGTTACTTTCATGCTGACTGTAGTCTGGGGAGTGTTATTTTGTTACTTTCATGCTGACTGTAATCTTGCGAGTGTTGTTTTGTTACTTTCATGTTGACTGTGACCTGGGGAGTGTTGTTTTGTTACTTTCTTGCTGACTGTGACCTGGGGAGTGCTGTTTTGTTACTTTCATGCTGACTGTAATCTGGGGAGTGTTGTTTTGTTACTTTCATGGTGACTGTAATCTGGGGAGTGTTGTTTTGTTACTTTCATGCTGACTGTAGTCTGGGGAGTGTTGTTTTGTTACTTTCATGCTGACTGTAATCTGGGGAGTATTGTTTGGTTACTTTCATGGTGACTGTAATCTGGGGAGTGTTGTTTTGTTACTTTCATGGTGACTGTAATCTGGGGAGTGTTGTTTTGTTACTTTCATGCTGACTGTAGTCTGGGGAGTGTTGTTTTGTTACTTTCATGTTGACTGTAATCTGGGGAGTGTTGTTTTGTTACTTTCATGTTGACTGTGACCTGGGGAGTGTTGTTTTGTTACTTTCATGCTGACTGTAATCTGGGGAGTGTTGTTTTGTTACTTTCATGCTCACTGTAATCTGGCGAGCGTTGTTTTGTTACTTTCATGGTGACTGTAATCTGGGGAGTGTTGTTTTGTTACTTTCATGCTGACTGTGACCTGGGGAGTGTTGTTTTGTTACTTTCATGTTGACTGTGACCTGGGGAGTGTTGTTTTGTTACTTTCATGCTGACTGTGACCTGGGGAGTGTTGTTTTGTTACTTTCATGCTGACTGTAGTCGGGGGAGTGTTTTTTTGTTACTTCAATGCTGAGTGTAATCTGAGGAGTGTTGTTTTGTTACTTTCATGCTGACTGTGATCTGGGGAGTGTTGTTTTTTTTTATTTTCATGCTGACTGTAATCTGGGGAGTGTTGTTTTGTTACTTTCATGCTGACTGTAATCTGGGGAGTGTTGTTTTGTTACTTTCATGCTGACTGTAATCTGGGGAGTGTGTTTTTTTTTTCATGCTGACTGTAATCTGGGGAGTGTTGTTTTGTTATTTTCATGCTGACTATGACCTGGGGAGTGTTGTTTTGTTACTTTCATGGTGACTGTAATCTGGGGAGTGTTGTTTTGTTATTTTCATGCTGACTATGACCTGGGGAGTGTTGTTTTGTTACTTCTATGCTGACTGTAATCTTGGGAGTGTTTTGTTACTTTCATTCCGACTGTAATCTGGGGAGTGTTGTTTTGTTACTTTCATGCTGACTGTAGTCTGGGGAGTGTAGTTTGGTTACTTTCATGCTGACTGTGACCTGGGGAGTGTTGTTTTGTTACATTCATGGTGACTGTAATCTGGGGAGTGTTGTTTTATTACTTTCATGGTGACTGTAATCTGGGGAGTGTTGTTTTGTTACTTTCATGCTGACTGTAGTCTGGGGAGTGTTGTTTTGTTACTTTCATGCTGACTGTGACCTGGGGAGTGTTGTTTTGTTACTTTCATGCTCACTGTAATCTGGGAAGTGTTGTTTTGTTACTTTTATGGTGACTGTAATCTGGGGAGTGTTGTGTTGTTACTTTCATGTTGACTGTAATCTGGGGAGTGTTATTTTGTACTTTTCATTCTGACTGTGCTCTAGGCAGTGTTGATTTGTAATTGTCAAGCAGACTGTGGGCTGGGGAGTGTT
>CM065714.1:106532288-106539788 GCA_033310375.1 Conus canariensis | reverse complement strand
CCTCACCTTGATAACAAAGCGTGCAGGAAACATCTACTCGACAGTATCATGTGTTCTGAACCTCACCTTGATAACAAAGCGTGCAGGAAAGAACTGCTCAACCATATCATGTGTCTGAAGTTTATCTAGATAACCGAAGCGTGCAGGAAACATCTACTCGACAGATCATGTGTTCTGAACTTCACCTTGATAACAAAGCGTGCAGGAAAGATCTTGCCAACCATGTCATGTATTCTGAAGTTTTTTAAATAACCAAAACGTGCAGGAAAGATCTACTCGACATATCATGTGTTCTGAACTTCACTTGATAACAAAGCGTGCTGGAAAGATCTACTCGACTAGTATCATGTGTTCTGAACTTAAACTTGATAACAAAGCGTGCAGGAAAGATATCTCGCATAATTCATGTGTTCTGAGTTTACTGATAACCAAAGCGTGCAGGAAAGATCTACTCGACAGTATCATGTGTTCTGAACTTCAACTTGATAACAAAGCGTGCAGGAAAGATCTACTCGACATATTCATGTGTTCTGAAGTTTAACTTAGATAACCAAAGCGTGCAGGAAAGATCTACTCGAATAGTATCAGTGTTCTGAGTTTATCTAGATAACCAAAGCGTGCAGGAAAGATCTACTCGACATGTATCATGTGTTCTGAACTTCAACTTGATAACAAAGCGTGCAGGAAAGATCCTCTCGATAATATCAAGTGTTCTGAAGTTTATCTAGATAACCAAAGCGTGCAGGAAAGATCTACTCACAATATACATGTTCTAATTACTTGATAACAAAGCGTGCAGGAAAGATCTACTCGATAGTATCATGTTCTGAACTTCACTTGATAACAAAGCGTGCAGGAAAGATCTCTCGATAGTATCAAGTGTTCTGAACTTCACCTGATAACAAAGCGTGCAGGAAAGATCTGCTCGACAGTATAATGTTCTAAACTTCACTTGATAACAAAGCGTGCAGGAAAGATCTGCTCGACAGTATATGTTCTAAACTTACCTGATAACAAAGCGTGCAGGAAAGATCTGCTCGACAGTATTAATGTTCTAAACTTCACCTTGATAACAAAGCGTGCAGGAAAGATCTGCTCGACAGTATATAGTGTTCTAAATCTTCACTTGATAACCAAAGCGTGCAGGAAAGATCTACTCGACAGTATACATGTTCTAAACTTCACTTGATAACAAAAGCGTGCAGGAAAGATCTGCTCGACAGTATAATGTTCTAAACTTCACCTGATAACCAAAGCGTGCAGGAAAGATCTGCTCGACAGTATAGTTCATTGTTTCTAAAGGACTTTCAACTTATTATACAAAGCATACAGGAAAGATCTGCTCGACAGTATAATGTTCTAACTTCACCTTGATAATCAAAGCATCAGGAAAGATCTGCTCGAACAGTATAATGTTCTAACTTTCACTGATATCAAAGCGTGCAGGAAAGATCTGCTCGACAGTATAATGTTCTAAACTTCACCTTGATATCAAAGCGTGCAGGAAAGATCTGCTCGACAGTATGTAATGTTCTAAAACTTATCACCTTGATAACAAAGCGTGCAGGAAAGATCTGCTCGACAGTATAATGTTCTAAACTTCACCTTGATACAATGCTGCAGGAAAGATCTGCTCGACAGTATAATGTTCTAAACTTCACCTTGATATCAAAGCGTGCAGGAAAGATCTGCTCGACAGTATCATGTTCTAAACTTCACCTTGATATCAAAGCATACAGGAAAGATCTGCTCGACAGTATAATGTTCTAAACTTCACCTTGATATCAAAGCGTGCAGGAAAGAGCTTGCTCGACAGTGTCACCTTAAAATGGGACCTTAGTATGCGAAATCATCAACATCAGTGCATATGTGAGACTGCAAAGAAAATGCACAGTCATCACTGTTTTGTGTGTCTGTGTCTGTGTGTCTCTGTGTGTGTGTCTGCGTGCGCGGTGTGTGTGTGTGTGTGTTTGCTAGCGCGCGCATGCGTGTGTGTGTGCCCGTGCGTGTGTTGAATGTGTGTGTGTGTGTGTGTGTTTCTATGTGTGTGTGTGTTTGTGTTTGTCTGTATGTGTGTGTGTGTGTGTGTGTGTGTGTGTGTGTGTGTGTGTGTGTGTGTGTGTGTGTGTGTGTGTGTGCGTGAGTGCGTGCGTTCGTGCGACACGCACGTGTGCGTGCGTGTTCGTGCATGCGCGTATGCGTGCTTACGTGTGCTGAACGTGACTGTTAACACTCCAAAGCTGTACATGATCTCGGCTTTCACCGTTTTCTGTCGGCAGCATCACACGCTCTTTAATTATTTCTACCCTTTCTCTTACCCCCCGCCCTTCCACGCCCTCCCCTCCTCATCCCTACCCCTCATACCCACCCAGTTCACCCCTGTCCTCCCTATGGGGTTCAGCGCTGGCTGGATGTGTTGTAGTGGATATGGACTGGACGGATCAATAGCTGGCACAGGATGCGGTCTGTTTGTATGGCCTACTATAAGCGGCAAAAGATGTATTCATGTAGATGTGTGCCTTAAACAGCTGACGTTACACTTCAGCATCATACGATACCACACTTTAATACCATGCCATGTCAGAACACGCCATAACAGATTTTCCATACTATACCAAACCATACTATACCATACCATACAATACCATACCGTGCCATACCATGCCGTACTAAACCATGCCATACCGTGCCATACCAAGCCATGCCATGCCATACTATACCATAGCAATCTGTATCGTGCTATACTATACCATAACTTACTGTACCATACCATATCATACCATATCGTACCACACCATACCGCATCATACTGTGCCATACCATACCGTACCATGCCATATCATACTATACCATACCCTACCCTACCGCACCACACTACACCATACCATACCATACCACGCCATACCATACCATACCATACCATACCATACCATACCATACCATATCATGCCATGCCATACCATACCGTACCATGACATACCATACCATACCATACCATACCGTACCGTACCATTCCATGCCACACCATACCATACCATACCATACCATACCATGTCATGGCCTTGCCATGCCATACCATGCCATACCATGCCATACCATACCATACCATACCATGCCATACCATGCCATACCATACCATGCCATACCATACCATGCCATACCATACCATGGCCATGCCATACCATACCATACTATACCATACCATACCATACCATGCCATACCATACCATACCATACCATGCCATACCATACCATGCCATACCATACCAGACCATACCATGCCATACCATACCATACCATACCATACCATACCATGCCATACCATACCATACCATGCTATACCATACCATACCATGCTATATCATACCATGCCATGCCATGGCCATGCCATGGCAATGCCATACCATACCATACCATACCATACCATCCATACCATACTATACCATGCCATGCCATGCCATACCATACCATACCATACCATGTCATACCATACCATACCATACCATTCCATGCCATACCATGCCATACCATACCATGCCATACCATGCCATACCCATACCATACCATACTATACCATGCCATGCCATGCCATACCATACCATACCATGTCATACCATACCATACCATACCATTCCATGCCATACCATGCCATACCATACCATACCATACCATACCATGCCATGGCCATGCCATACCATACTATACCATACCATACCATACCATACCATACCATGATGCCATGCCATGCCATGCCATTCCATACCATACCATACCATACCATGCCATACCATACCATGCCATGCCATACCATACCATGCCATACCATGCCATACCATACCATACCATGCCATGGCCATGCCATGCCATACCATACCTACCATACCATGCTATGCCATGCCATGCCATACCATACCATACCATACCATGCCATACCATGCCATGCAATACCATTCCATACCATGCCATACCATACCGTGCCATACCATGCCATACCATGCCATGCCATACCATGCCATACCATACCATACCATGCCATACCATACCATGCCATGCCATACCATGCCATACCATACCATGCCATGTCATGACATACCATACCATACCATACCATACCATGCCAACCATGCCATGCCATACCATACCATACCATACCATGCTATACCCTGCCATGCCATGCCATACCATACCATACCATACTATACCATACCATGCCATACCATGCCATGCCATGCCATGCCATGCCATACCATGCCATGCCATGCCATGCCATGCCATACCATGCCATGCCATGCCATGTCATACCATGCCATACCACACCATACCATGCTATACCCTGCCATGCCATACCATACCATACCATGCCCTGCCATACCATACCATGCCCTGCCATACCATACCATACCATACCATACCATACCATGCCATACCATACCATACCATACCATACCATACCATGCCCTGCCATACCATACCATGCCATACCATCATACCATACCATGCCATACCATACCATACCATGCCATGGCCATGCCATACCATACCATACCATACCATACCATGCCATGCCATGACATACCATGCCATACCATACCATACTATACTATAGCATGTCATGCCATGCCATACCATACCATACCATACCATACATACCATACATCCATGCCATACCCATAGCATACCATACCATACCATACCATACTATACCATGCCATGCCATGCCATGCCATACCATACCATACCATACCATACCATACCATACCATACCATACCATACCATACCATGCCATACCATGCCATACCATACCACAAGTATGTAGAGTCGAGGAAGCTAGCCGTTATATTCTTACCATCGACACATACTGTTGGGAAGTTCTAGCCCTTTCCATAATCACCACACACACACACACACACACACACACACACACACACACACACACACGCACGCACGCACGTACGCACGCACGCACGCACGCACGCACGCACGCACGTACGCACGCACGCACGCACGCACACACGCACACACACACACAACGCACACACACTCACACACATTCATACACACACACACCCTTCTCCATCTCCACCGACTCCTCTCTCTCTCTCTCTCTCTCTCTCTCTCTCTCTCTCTCTCTCTCTCTCTCTCTCTGTTATTAATGCGGACCATGTCTGTTGTTGATTCTTTTTGATTGGATAAAGAGTTATTTGGGTTAGGCAAAGATGTTTTATATGTTTGTACATATATACACCCAGAAGGATCTCCTTTCTACACTCGTTCTGATATTGACAATGGAATTAGCAGGCTAGAAGAATGTTTAAGTGATTATCTGTTGCAGAATGACGTGTATGTTGTTTTAAATGGTGATTTGAACAGTAGAACTTCTCATATTTCTCATTACTATTCTGTTAAGAAATATTATCCTCATCCACAATTCCATAATTTGCCTCTTGATTTGACCCGACGATCAAATGGCCATACTCTGAATAACTATGGGCAGTTATCGTCGAAAATGTGTACTGCATTAGATCTGAGCATTTTGAATGGCGTGTGCAAAGGTGACTATGAAGGTTGCTACACATTTATATCTGACTACTTCGTTTTTTCACACGAATTTTTTGTGATTCTGTTTGACTATTGTGAATTTTCCGTAGGTGATCGTATTGATTCTGACCATTTACCAGTGACAGCATGTGTTGTTTTTCCGAAGGTGCAATTTCCTTATATCTGTATGCAAGAAGAGGATTATGTCATGCACAAATTTGTAAGGGATGAGATGTGTGCGGATATCAATACCAGTATTTTGTACAGTGGATAAATACACACCAAAATTGGTATTACGATTGATTTAACTGACGTTAACGTGAATGATGTGTGAAGGTTTTTAATGATTGTATCAGAGAAAGTGCTGAGTCCATGAAAAACGAGCATCGTTTAATAACAATGGAAGTTCAGGTGAATGGTTCGATTTAGAATGTAAACTATATAAAAGAAACACCAGAAAGACTACTGTGGGGATTTCGTCGTGCACTGAAATCTCAAGACAAAGTAGAATCAATAACTGAAAAGAAAAATGAATATGTTATTGCTAAACGCGAGTACAACAATAAATTAAAGCGGAAGAGAAAACAGTTCAATCGAGCATTATTAGACAAACTTATAATGACAGTTGAAAGCCAAAAAGAATTTTGGGACGTTGTTCATACTGCATTTTTCAAAAGAAAGCAATCTAGAAATAGCATATCTATTGATTCCTGGTTTCAACATTTTAAAGCATTGCTGGAGACCGATACTGACAATACAGTAAATGGGGATTCAGTCAAGGATGAAACACAAGGCTACATGAATCGTCCGATCTCAAAAGAAGAAATTCTGCTTGCTTTTATAAAACAAAAACAAACAAAAAAAAACAAACGTAAAACAGTCGGTCCCGATGGCATTATTGCAGAGCTCTATAAGAATTCTCAATAATGGCGAGCAGAGTGAACATGTTCATTTTGATTTTGATGTTCTTATTGTTGTTTACATCTCATAGATTTGACCCCCTTCAGATGGGGCCTTAGCCTTGTTCAGTAAATCATTCATTCATTCATTCTATGAGAATTCAAACGATCGAGTAGTACCTTTTTTCCTCAGATTTATCAATAAATTATTTGATAACGGTGAATTCCCTGATAGCTGGTCGGAATCTGTTATTCAACCTATTTTCAAGAAAGGTGATATTAATAATCCAAACAATTATAGAGGGATTTCTTTGAGCGATCTTGACGGTAAAGTATTTGGTATAGCGATAAATAACGGACTGCAAGAATGGGTGGAAGGAAACAACGTAACAGGGATCATCATCAACTGGATATAAGAAAGGATACTCAACAGTCGACCATATGCTTTCTTTACTAGCTCTCATTCAGAAACAGTTTTGTTACAACCGGAAATTCTATGTTGCAGTTAAAGCATTTGACACGATCGATCGAAATTCAACACAATTCTTTAAAATACATCGAAAAACCCATCCGAAAGTTTGTTAAAAATCTTTCAACTGTAAAATCTCAGATCCGATGAAAAATGTTAATCCCTTTCAAGAACTCAAAGATCGCGTCAGGCGGAACGTCTCTGAACAAGGTTTTCATGGAATCTGCTGTAAAATGTTTGTGTCTCACATCATGCAAGTCCCAACACTCTAAAAGAACGTTTCATTGTGCGTGGTACATAACATGGAATGCACCATGGAGCTTCTTCACTCTTTAAAAGGTATGAATGGGTAAACTGGTATGTCCCTTCATAGGCATTGAAAGAAAAGATGGTAAATCAACTTTCAGACACGATAAAAATTCTCAAAATAATTCAGTTGTGCCTGTCTATAAATACTTGACTCCTTAAACAAGGCCTCGGCCCATTAACTTTTGGTGTGCAGCCTCGGGCCTATATGTTTGGCCGTGTTTTTTGTTCTTCCCCTCAGACGACGAGAAGAAAGGAGAGTGAAAGCGTGACGGGAAAAAGAATGA
>CM065714.1:106519788-106522288 GCA_033310375.1 Conus canariensis | reverse complement strand
CAAGAGGCGTTACATAAAAGTGGCTACAATTATAAACTACAATACCATCCAGACAACGATACAAAAAGATGCAGAAGGAACAGGAAAAGGAACATCATATGGTACAACCCCCCCATATGATGCAAGAACCAAAACAAATGTAGGGAAAGAATTCTTTAAAATTTTGACATCATCCTTCCCAAAAGACCATAAATTATTTAAGATATTCAATAAAAATAACATCAAATTATCATATTCATGTATGCCGAATCTCAAAAATGCCATTGATTCGGCAAATAAAATGAAAAATAACACAGAGAAAAATGAGGGTGACAAAAGGAAATCTTGTAACTGTACCAAAAAAGAACAGTGCCCTCTAAGCAACAAATGCCTTTACAGCAACATTGTGTACCAAGCCACTGTAACATCAGAGAACGCAGAAGAAACATATGTAGGTATCACTGGCAACCAATTCAAAACTAGATACGCAAACCATAAACAATCATTCAACAAAGAAAAATATAAAAACCAAACAGAACTGAGTAAATATATCTGGAAACTTAAAGACAAAAACACAGACTACAACATATCTTGGAAAATCTTAAAAAGAGCAGCACCATACAACAACACTTCAAAAAGATGTAATCTATGCCTAACAGAGAAATACATCATACTATGTAAACCACAATTAGCAACTTTAAATATCAGAACAGAAATGGGTAACAATTGCAGACACAGATGGAAGTTCCTAACAGTGAACAAAAACACCTGAAACACATGTAGCACGGGGAAAAACAGCAGCAAGCTATATATACACACAACACTGGCAATACAAGCTCACTACACCCTGACGACCGCACTGACAGCGCGAAACAGATCTGTAGGTTTTAAGCCTGAATTTTAACTTGCTTTTAATACAGTATATATATATATATATATATATATATATATATATATATATATATATATATATATATATATATATTATAAACAGTATTAAAACGTCCTTTAAAAATCTGAAAGAGCTCGACCCCTTGGTGAGCAACATTTGCTATATATATATATATATATATATATATATATATATATATATATAATATATATATATATATATATATATATATATATAAGCTACACACAAAAAGTTAAGGATCACTTTCACAAACATTCATAACTGTCAAAATAAGAAAGTCAATGCGTTGAAGTTTGGCCAACATTTAATTCCATTCTTTAGTGATAATGATACACAATTGCCTTCAATCTCGAGCAATCGTTTGGTGTGTACATTTGATTAAAGTGGGTACGTATCCAAATTTGATTTCCCAAAGTCATTGAAATCACAAGACAGGGCATACTGATGCTCCCAAAAGCTCAGTAATGCGTGTAACCACCATGGCTGTTCTGGCACTCGACGCAGCGAGTCCTCATCGAGTTGACCAGGTTGGTGAAGATCCTCTGTGGAAGCGCCTGCCACTCAGCCTGCAGCATCTGGTAGAGGTGTTGGGCATCCCTGGGAGGGGGCTGGCTCCTCACTTTGCGATCCAGCTCATCCCAGAGGCTCTCAATCGGGTTGAGATCGGGACTGCATGCTGGCCACTCCATTCTGTTGACTCCAGACTGCTGCAGGAAGTCGTTGACCACCCTTGCCCTGTGGGGGCGAGCATTGTCATCCTGGTAGACAGCCCTCGGTCCCATCTGCTGCAGTGTAGGCACAGCCAGCGGTCGAAGGATCTCATCCCGGTATCGGATGCCAGTCAGGTTACCCTGTACATGATACAAGGGTGTTCTGTGGTGAAGGCTGAAGGCCCCCCAGACCATTACAGAACCTCCACCAAAGGCCACCTTTTCTTGGACAGTGGCGTCAGTAAAGTGTTGCCCTGGGCGCCTCCAGACCCTCAGTCGGCCGTCGTTGTGGTGAAGGGTGAAGCGTGATTCATCACTGAACAGGACCTGGGACCATTGCTGACGTGTCCACCTCACGTGACGTGCGCAGAAGGCGCGGCGTGCTGCCCTATGGGCTGGAGTTAAGCGTGGCCGTACTGCTGGGCGACGAGAACGGAGATTAAACCCATGTAGGCGGTTCCGTATGGTCGGCTGGCTGATGTTGATGTTAGTAGCCACCCTGAACTGCCTTTGAATTATGCTGGAAGAGGCTGTTCTTGTCTGCAGGGCTTGTCGTTCAATGAGACGATCGTCACGTGGGGTTGTCTTCTTCGGTCGACCAGATCTGCGTCTTTCATGGACAATCCCAGTGGCTGTGAAGCGTTGAATCAGTCGGACAATGACCGAGATGGACACATGAAGTCGCCTGGCCACTTCTCGCTTGGGAACACCATCTTGGAACCATGCAACAGCTCGTCCCCTATCCAACTCGCTTAATTTTCGTCGTGGAGGCATTGTCAGATCAGGCCTACTACTGGTGGAATGTCTTCTTACATAGCCAAGCGAGCGACAGCATCTCACACATAAACAGCAGTGCTTGCATGTGCATAATGGTTTTTCCATCTGGCAAGTGCAATGT
>CM065714.1:106492288-106514788 GCA_033310375.1 Conus canariensis | reverse complement strand
GATGTAGTTGCCGTTGTTGTTGTTGCTATTGTCGTCGTTGTCGTCGTCATAGTAGTAGTAGTTGTTGATTTGTTGTTGCTGCTGTTGTCACTGCTGTTTCCGACCCAGCGGACGAAAGGCCTCGGAGCAGGCAATACAAATATGTCTGCCTTCGGGGGGGGATTGCGATGGTTCCCTTATGCGGCTAGTGAAGAGTTTTCGTGTCTGTAATATATATTTTCTTGGTTTCATGTTCCTAGCTTCTCCATCTTCAGGCTCCCCCCTTCAACCCCTTCCTTGGGTCCAAGTCTTTGCCAAGTCATTGCTGTGAGGACATTCAGTTGTTGGCCTGCGCTTGCTTTTTTCCCCCGCTGTTAGATTGTTCGTCTGTGTGTTTGTCTGACTTTGTTCAAGTTTAAAAGGCTGTGCCAGTCTTGAAAAAAAAGTTACTCTGTGTTAGGTTTTCTTATGGGAGCAAAAGTTACCCACTTATTTACTGTTTATTGTTTACTGTTCCCTACCTCATTTCATTTTCAATTTAATTTTATTGTTGTCATCAACTTTTAAGAGCTTGGAAATCACACACACTCACACTACTACCACCGCCACCACCACCACCACCACTACCACTAATAACAACAGCAACAGCAAACAACAAAGCCAGTCACCGCCACGACCATCACAACAACAACAACAATAACAACATCAACAGCCACAGCATCAAGAGGGCAATCACCGGTTCCCTACACAATCTAAATAGCCTGTGTTCTTCTATCGCTCATAGAGCGGAGTGCGCGCTCCATGCGACTTTGCCCGCCATTCCTCACAGGGCCTAGCTTTGTTGATCAGCAGAGCGTGTATGGCCGCAGGGCTAAAGGCTACATGCCACAGCCCACCGTCCCACCCACACTTCCACCCTGCCCCTCTCCATTCTTCTACTTCTTGGCCAGGTGGTCCGCTTGACGTCCCCGTCCTTCCCCACACTGAACACAGAGAGAGAGAGAGAGAGAGAGAGAGAGAGAGAGATTACTGAAGCCTTGCGCAAGTCTGGCTTTTCCCGACAGTGCATGACTAAGCAGCAGAGAATAGAGGCTAGGACGACTGCAAGGTTCCCTCCCTCACCACCACCACCACCATCAGCAACAACAACAGCACTGTCGCTGCTGCCGCCCGTCCTATTCACGTGCTCTCCCATCTCAGTCCCGCTCTCATATTTCATTTCCGTCCACTATTGCCCGACCCCCCCCCCCCCCTATTCTCTCCCCTGTATACTAACTAACTCTCTCTCTCTTTCCTCTCTCTCTCTCTCTCTCTCTCTCTCTCTCTCTCTCTCTCTCTCCACACACACACACACACACACACACACACACACACACAAAAAGAGAAAGAGAGAGCCTCAACGGGCAGGAAACACAAAAAGCTGTAGGTTGTAATATTTATGAAGGAGGTTTAGTTGAAGAAAATGACCCGAGAGTGAAGATATGAATGGTAGCATGCATAAAAGAAGGGGATGAAGAAGTGGGGGAGGTTTAGTTTTTATAAAGTACGAAGAGATAGAACAAAAAAGAACAGAATAGAAAATATGCGAAACTGTTCCTTTTATTTACCCGAGCCAAGCAAAAGCCCATTGACATACTCAAGACTGATTTTTAAGGACGCAACATCGTGTCGGCCAACTTGGTTAACCGCGCAGCACGTAACAGCGGCGGTTGATTTGGAAAACTACCAAAGGTGGAGTGCGTCTGTGCTAGCATCTCTCTCTCTCTCTCTCTCTCTCTCTCTCTCTCTCTCTCTCTCTCTTTCCTTGTCCTGCATGTAGACACATTATTGATGACGAAGAACACTTTCTGTTCCACTGTACTGCTTATAATGAAGTGCGGACAAATTGTTCATTTTTTCCAGTTAGATATAGCAAAAAGACAAAATGTCGCTGACGTGTTATCATCAGATGATGAACTTGTGATTAAATCAGTTGCGAAATTCATCGCGGAAGCATTGAAAATCAGGCAGATGAAGGATAGTGAAATTTGAGATAATGCATTATAAAAGATACATGAATGAATATCATCATTCATCGCATGTGGAAGAGATCAGTAGGATACAATGTCATCATTTGAGTGGATGGTCGAGTCAGTCTTAAGATTTTTTTTTTAAACCTTACTGCATTACTCCTATGCGTGAGAACATAAGGAAATGTTACGAATTTATTTGTTTTCGTTAACCTTTGATTTGAAACACACTAGGAATGAATATGTACTATTTGTTTGCAGGAAAGGAAGAGGGAAATGTTATTGTTCTGTTACCCCCTCCCTCCTTGTCAAAAGACCTCTTTGGTAACGACAATAAAATATCAAAGTCTCTCTCTCTCTCTCTCTCTCTCTCTCTCTCTGTGTGTGTGTGTGTGTGTGTGTGTGTGTGTGTGTGTGTGTGTGTGTGTGTGTGTGTGTGCGTGCGTGCGTGCGTGTGTGTGTGTGTGTGTGTGTGTGAGAGAGAGAGAGAGAGAGAGAGAGAGAAAGAGAGAGAGAGAGTGCGTGCGCATGTGGGTGCATGTATTTGTGTATTTTTTTTTGGTCTATGAGGCTGGGGGGGGGGAGGGTTCTCTCTGTATGTGTGTGTGTGTGTGTGTGTGTGTGTGTGTGTGTGTGTGTGTGTGTGTGTGTGTGTGTGTGTTCGAATGACCATGCGTTTGTGTGCTTGTACATGTGATGTGCAGACACTCTTCCAACCAGTAGATCTGTGTCGTCTGCCTTTCAAGAATAGCTAACCGTGCATGTCAAGCGATATGCATCGCCTCGTACACATTCAACAATTCAGAGTGCATGTGAAAAGGAATTAGTACTTCAGGTGACCATAACCCCCCCTCTGACCCCGGCGGGGAGAGAGGGGGGGGGGGGCGGTTGGTTTCCATCGTGTTTTTCTTAACGTTTAGGCCATATGCCATCATCATAGGATGTCAACAAAAGATTGGTTGGAGCTCTTAGGAGCAACAGGGTCTGGAAGAAATCACCCGTTTCCTACTCCAGAAAGAGGGGTAAGGGTGAAAACATGCTAATAGTCATAGTATAATGCCTTAAAAATCAAATACAAGTTGTTTTTAAGTGCGCGGATGCTTGCTCTACATGGGCATACCAAATCTGACGGTTTGAAGCACTATAGGAGAATCGCATCCAAATAAACATGACACATGCGTTAATTTGTCAATGTTTTTTAACGCGTTTAGCGCACCAACTTATTACTCTTTAAATTGGTTTTGAAATGGATACAGTTGAACGAAAACTGTTAACCTGTTTCAAAATGGTGTCAAGGAAATGGTTAAGTAGAGTTTTGGCTAATCTGCTTATAAACCATGACCAAGGCATCTGTCTCAACACAAGCGAGTGATGACTGAGTGTCGCAGTATGCGCCCGTCCACCAGTAAGAAGATTGCACCTTTACACAGAACTGTTGACAGCAGATTCTTCAGTGTCAAACCCTTCCTCTTGAACAGCATCACAAAAGTTCACAAGTTCAAAGTCACCGTTCTCCTCCTCAGGAGTTGGCTGGTCACAAAGGATACCAACAAGTATATCATCCTGACACCAGTCGATCTCCAAACCACTGTCTGTTGTCTTCCAGCCTCTGCCTGACGGCCCATCAATGGCTGGTTGGGCACAATGGGCATGCTTCCAAACCTCCACCTTAGAACACAATATAAAAGGGTAAAGATGATCAAATCTCATAGCCGTTTTATGGCCTTGGCAATGACTAACTTAGGCTTCGGTCTCAGGACTCAATCCTATTTATGTTCAAAATGTCATATTCAGGCTATTGTGTTACTCCTGGTCAAGTCAAATAGCATTTGTTTAACTATAGTTATCAACAACAATACTGCTGTAGGTCTCTGTCGGTTGTAGCTGACCATGGATAGAGTATATCCAACTTAAGATGTAGCTGTCTGACGTGGCTGTCTGCTCGGCCCAAGCAGTGTCACCTGTGGCTGTAGAGTTTGATGCGAGAGTGGCAGTCTCTGTCACAGCGGTCACATCTGCATGTTGACAATAGTTTGTTTTATGCCATCCCCTTTCTGCATGTTTGCTTTTCTGCTGGAGCAGCTGTCAGTTTTTCTTCATTAATCAGCACAACAGCATGAGATCTGGAGGAATGATAGCATTCCTCCAGACCTTATCAAACACTGCAAGACTGCCTGCAACAACAATAGCTACCATGTTAAACCGCATTAGAGGCATCACAAACATGACTGTATATTCTGCAAAGATACGAAAGCACACAACAGTAACGGATCATGTTGTCAGTTTATTTCTTGAATTAACTAATGTAACTAAATGCGGTTCACTGATTTCAATTTTTTTTCTTCCTGAAATTGTATACTCAGGCCTTTGGCCCATGGCCCAAATGAATTGGACGAACTGATGTCTTATTTGTCGCAGTGTTATTGCACGACAAAATATTACATTGCGACAGGGCTGGATCATGTTATGAGTGGGGGAGGAATGGGGGAAGGGTAATGCAGAGTCTGGCGGTCTTCCAACAGTTGGGGTATAAATGCAGCTGAACATGCCAAAAATTCTGTTTATGCCGGCGGGGGTGGGGGGGGGGGGGGGGGGGAGAGATCCTGGAACCCCTGGCCTCTCCGTCCCCTTCAGTCAGGAATGTAAGAAGGCTCAATTACATAGGCTACAGCCACTGTCCCATTTTTCTCACTACACGCACTTCTTTGGCCCAGGGATACTTGTTCTTTGTTCGCTGTGCAGAGGGAGGCCAGGGGAAGGGGGGGGGGGGGGGGGGATACAGAGCTAGAATGCTAGAATGGAAAAGAATGCTTGATCTTCTGCATATACGCAGACAGGTACCCCAGAGGCACTGACGAAGGCTGCTGTACGGCGGGGGCCCTCCAGTGATCCATAGAGTTTTTCCCTCGTCGATGTCTTGGCAGGCCAGGTTTCTGCTCCTAGCTTTGTATGTGTAGGACAGTCCTGCAGGAAATGTTCCACAGTCATCAGGGTTGTACCACGTGGGCAACTTGAAGACTCGCCAATGTTGAATTTTGTGAACATGTGATGTCTCAGTCTGGAGTGCCCTGTCCTCAGTCTCACAATACTTGATAAAACTGAACGTCTTTCTCTGGACGACTTTGTGGACGCTATGTTATCTGCATATTGACTGACATCATTTGATCAACAAACAGTCCTTTGTGAAACCAACTGTTGATCAATTCTAATGTAGTCTTTCTTTGCCTTTAATCGTCGACTGCAAATACTTTGGGGGTTGACTTTGGTTTCTCTCCTACAGATGATCTAAACAAGTTTGCTTCGCGCCACTGAGTTCTGTTCAGAAACAACAACTGTCATATAGGCTACGATGTGTTCCTTAGTATCCTGTCCTAATACTCAGGATGAAGCAATAGTAAGAAATCACGGTTGTTCAAATGACTATGCATTCACCTGTCCTCTGGATAAGAGATATTAATCAATGTTATTGATTGGAAATATTTTCATGAGAAATCACTAAGAAATTATATATTGGTGTAGTGATGTATAATTGACAGCCACCACCACCTCTCTCTCTCTCTCTCTCTCTCTCTCTCTCTCTCTCTCTCTCTCATCCACATACCTTAGTGTTACCAGTTTACATCATTTTAAGATTCCAAGCTTCACCCCCTCTCCCTTCTCCCTCACACTCCCTTCCCTACGTCTGTCTGGCTTACTTTGTTCCAAGCCGACACGATCGTAAGACACGACTCTGACGACAGTGCCAGAGAGAATTCTGACAGAAGTGCAGCTCGGAACGCCACGGGTAACATTGCTGCGATAATAGTGTTTTCCTCCGTCTTATCAGTTGCTACGTAAATCCCATGAACTGCGTGTCTGCACGTGTGGCGCACCTGTCAAATTCCGTAACTTCATGGATCACACCAAAGGCTGAAAACCACCAACGTCTGAGAGATAGTCATCTGTGGTCCAAACTGAATTTTGTCACGCTGTACATGTACATGTTAGTCTCTGTCTCCTGTCAGATGGCTAATAATCCCCTGACCCCCTTTCATGGTGATTTTCATTGTACATCATGTTCGTCTTTCAAGCTGTCAACCGGTTATTAGAAACACTAAGGCAGTTTACCGAACTAAAAAGAGAAAACAAGAAATGTCACTGATCCACTATGAGAATTTCACTGATCCACCGTAAGAATTTCACTGATTCACCGTAAGACAGATAACAGTCTATATTCAGTGTGGAAGACACATTATTGGTGTATGCCAGACTCTCTCTCTCTCTCTCTCTCTCTCTCTTAGCTCTCTCTTCCCCATCGCCTTTATCCCCTACCCCCTCCCCCCTCTACTTCCCATCACTTCCCAGCCCCCTTTTCATGCCAATGGGAAAGGCGTAGGCGAAGACGTCACAATCCCCTGTTTCGCGGAGTTCGCATGGTTGGTTATAAAAGTGAGCTTTCCCAGGCGTGTTCGTAAAGACTACCGTGAATGAAAGACATGTCCCTAAAAGCTTTCGCTATGAGGACGTAAATCTCAACTATTTTCGGCGTGTTCGTGTTATAAAAGTGAGCTTTCCCAGGCGTGTTCGTTTTTAAATCCAATGACACCAAAGACTACCGTGAATGAAAGACATGTCCCTAAAAGCTTTCGCTATGAGGACGTAAATTTCAACTATTTTCGGCGTGTTCGTGTTAAGTCCCAAGTGGTCTAGTGGTTAGGATTCCGCGTGTTCGTGCTGCGCGATCGCGACACACAGAGTTGTGGCAGCTGTGGCCAATCAGAGTGGTAGCACAGTCCCCGCTTTAGCAAGTCTTCAAAGACCGACACAGTGCGGCGCAGTTACCAGCATCGCAGGTGAACGAGATTCGTTTTTGCCTGCATTTCGGGATTTTGAGAAAACGCCGTGTATTGCACAATGTCAGCGATAGTCCGCACCGTTGCTCTGGGTGTGATGGTCGTTGCTGTCATCGTCCACGTCGTGGGTTTTGTAACGAATGCCTGGATATCCGCAAAGCTGGACACTCGAGGTATTGGTGATGTCATGTCTGCCAATGGCATGGGTTCCCAGTCTCCGGGCATGACGGGGATGAAGATCAGCCTCGGGCTGTGGAAGTACTGCATGCATGTGGACCTGGGCCCACTGGGGGGAAAGACAGACATGTGCCAGGCCGTGAAAATGAAGGATGTTCCAGGTGAGTATCATCTTGAGTGTGTCCCGAATATTAAACTCGGAATCAACTCGTGCATGAAGTTGATCAGAATCAAACTTGGGCAAACAACCCCCACTCCTACCATCTTCATCCTTGTAATTAAAACCCAACTGTAAAAGCCTACTACAATGGAAATATGCCAACTTTAAGTGTTTCTTTGTGTGTAGAATATCCAGTGTCTTGTAGTTTTCTAATATTTTTCATTGATTCGGTCTGGCCTTCAGCATTGAATGTTGACACCCTCCCAACACTGTAGGATTGGCGGCACTTTACATTATTATATATATATATATATATATATATATAATAATCAGGTGGGGGGGGGGGGGGAGAAAACTGGACCCCAAAACTGCTTGGTTGTCTTTTTTTGTGTGTGTGCCTAATATTTCGGTCCGGAAAGGACATTCTGGGACAGGAGAGCTGCAGACATATGCACAATGCTATCAAATAACATTTTATCATACTACTGAATGAAATTGAAATTTCATACTATCGAATAAAATTTACTGTTAATTAAAACTGGGCAGGGAGGAGTGGGAGGGGAGGGGGAGGGATTCAAAGGGAAGGGAATATCCGGTGTGAGGGGAGTGACAGTCACTTGTCATTTGTGACAGGACAAGATACTGAGATCGTAAAGGAGAGAGACAGAGATGGTAAAGGAGAGAGACAGAGATGGTAAAGGAGAGAGACAGAGATCGTAAAGGAGAGAGACAGATAAGGAGGGCAGAATGGAGCACATGGGGGAGTAGGGTTGAGATAGGAGTAACTGTAATTTAGGGGTCAGCGAAAAAGGGGGGGGGGGGGCTTGGGGGGAAGGGCGGGATATGTGGAACGAAAGGGGGGGGGGGGGGGGAGGGGACAAGGGAAATAAGCAGGAAGAATTAGCATTTTCAGGTATGCACACACATGGAATAGAGGCAGAGAGAGAGAATGAGAGGGGCAGATGGAGTTGAGTTGAAGGTGGGAGGAAGAGTGGGAATAAATGTCACCGAGCAGGTGCAGGAGCAGAGTACAGATGTAAGAGAAGCAGAAAAAAGAAGGGGGTTTCTCTTGTGTAAAAAGGTATTGAGGTATCAAAAAGGTTTTTCATTAGAGCTTTGTTCCATACGTCCGATCTTGAATTCCAAGTCTTGTTTCAGATGTCAAACTCAACTTATTAGAGTGCACTGGAAAATAATGGGGAAATCGGAGGTGGATGGGGGAGGAGGGGGTAGAGAAAGGAAAAAAAAAAAGGGGGGGGGGGGGTGGAGGACAGAAAAGAAGGAAGAGAAGGAAAAAAACAATTGAAGAGAGTGTTAGGGGGAGAGAGGCAGGGGAAAGGGAAAGGGAAAGATGGGGTTTTACAAAAAGAGGAGCGGAGGTAGGAAAGTGAAAGAATGTGAGGGGACAGGTGTGAGGGGAGGGAAAGAGGGGGGGGGGAGAGAAGGGGGAAAAGGGGATGGGGGGAAAGAGGTGTGACAAGGGGGGGGGGGAGAGGGAAAGGTGGGTTGTAAGGGAAAGTAGAGGGAACAGGCTGGAGGGGAGGGCGGGGGGAGGGGGAATGTGGGATGGTGGGGAAATCCTCATGTATTGGTCCATGAGGTGGGTTGTAAAGGAAAGTAGTGGGAACGGGGGGGGGGGGGGGGGGGGGGGGGGGGGATGTGGGATGGTGACGAAATCCTCATGTATTGGTCCATGAGTATCTAAGGAAACCTTGCAGATTTTTCTTTTTATCCTTTCTCCACTCCCTTCCCCCCCCCCCCCCCCCCCCCCCCCCCCCCCCCCCCCCCCCCCCTCCCCTTCCCCTGTCCACTGCCAATTTCCATATATTCTTTCGCACATTCTAATACACTGAGTTTGACATCTGAAACGGTAGAATTCAAGCTCAGATGTATGGAACAAAGCTCTAATGAAATACCATTTTGATATCAGTACCTTTTTACACAAGAAAAAAATGGACCAACCAGCAATGAGATAGTGGTGCTGTCTGGAGTTACAAGTTTTATAGATATTGCTTTAATAGAAACCTAGGTAACATATATAGGATGTTTACGCCACCAGACTTGTGTGGGACAGGTACACTTAAAGTGAATGAAGTCCTTTGTTGTCCATTGAAGGAAAAAGTGATCTCCAGTCAAATCATTCTTCTTGCCCTTTGAATATGGTTGAAGGTGCATTGAAAACCCAGATCAGTTAACACAGGACACCTGAATCTCTGCTGCAACATTTGATGTACATGTACTGAATGATAATATTTTCAGTGTTTGCCTGGTGATGAGATGATTTTTTTTTTTTTTTTTTTTTTTTTTTTTTTTTTTTTTTGCTTGTAGTAGAATTCCTGAAAAAAGAATGGCAATTCATGTACAGGACAACTATCCACTGTGGGTCATGCATCTCAAAGAGAGACAGACAGACAGAGAGAGAAAGTCTGATGACAGTTTTAAAGTGCAGCTAGTTTTCTATGAGCCTGAAGCACCATGCCAGACCATGATAGTGGTTTTGAAGACTTGGAAACGGACATGTAGGATTTGATGCCACAGGTGAATATATTGCGAGAAGTGGGAGTTTGTGCGGGTGCGTGGTATGAGTGGGGTTTTTTTTAAGTGATAGGTGAAATGGTTTGGCCTAAAGCCAAACACTGACCTACTCCTCAACTCCCAAATTTTCAGTCAGGAACTAAGAAGGTTGGCATGTAGAATGTATTTTGCGTTCAATTTTTCTAACTTACCACTTATATATATATATATATATATATTATATACGTGTGTGTGTGTGTATTATAAGATATGCACAGTGGCTTGCAACTTACTTTGATGCTTTTCTTTCACCAACAGTTTTGCAGATTGCTTCAGTATGATTGTTAATTGAATATGGTGGTCACCAAATATTTGATGTTAATTGAATATGGTGGTCACCAAATATTTGAGAAAATCAAGTGCTTCAGGCATAGACAACCTGGTAAATAGGCTGAATTAAACTTGCAGCTGGATTTTTCCACATTACGCTTGATTTCTTTTAAATATAACATGCGAGTGTTGTTGAGGGTTGGCTAAACATACATTGTGTTGGTATGGTTAGTCACAGAAATAGGGGCATTGCTCCAGAAAAAGGAGAGTTGTCATGGAAGTTCTCTTGAGGATAGTACCAGTTTCATTGTTTTGTATTGCATCATCATAATTGATAAATGTCTGTGTGGCGTTCAAGCTGCTGTTGTTGGGGACAACATGTTGTCATATCATACAGGACCACCACTCCCCTCCTCCCCCCTTTTTTTTTTTTTTCTTAAATGTGAGTATTTGTACGACTTGACCTAAAGGCTTGCCCCACTTAGGTCCAAGTGAAAGAGACAGGGTGTTGGTGAAAGTATGGTCAAACTAGAAACTGAAGCCGTGAGACCAAGTTTGTCTTCCTGCTGAGGGAAATGCATGACCCACATGATGTGGCATTGTTCAGTGTGATGATAAATCATGGCGTTGTGACTGCAACAGAAGAAGGAAGTGCAGTGCTATGGGCGTGATAGTTGTGCCATGATACAAGAGAAGAGAGTCCGGCTGTGTCATATCTGATAGAGTGATTGTGGTGTTCTGTTGATGATGATGTTGATAATCACATCAGTCATGTGCGCCCGCGCGCGCACACACACACACACACACACACACACACACACATACACACACACACACACACACACACACACACACACACACACACTTTTGTGTGTTCTGGGCATGATTTACAAGACATGGGCTACATTCCACATTATGGAAAAAAGCAGGGAGGTCATAGGTCATGGGTTTGATTTCCATCGGAGCCATATATATGTTCTTGGGATTTTTCAGCCCATGACCTGGTCTCCCTAGAGTTGAGTTTGCTGGGGGGGGGGTGGGGTGGGGGGGGGGGGGGGAGAAGAGTGGAATCACACAGTAGTGTGTCATTCTCAAACTGGATATGCCTTGAGTGTGTTGCTCAAAGAGCCTGACCATCACGTCAGATGTCAGTATCTCTTGGGCCTGATTCATGGTGGTATTTTGAAATTAAGCATAGAGAACAGCCCTTTCATTCAGTCTAGAATCAGAATGGAACCCCATAGCATCACCTTCATCATCCTCATCCTCCTCAGTCAGTATGATAAAAAAAAAAAAAGGCATCGGACTCTGTGGCCTTTGATGCCCTACTCGCTGGTGACCTCAGTTTCAATTTTCATCTCCACACCTGTGCCTTTGGCGATTTGTGTCAAGATGGCTTATATCGGTAAGTTCATGCAGACTGTCAGACAGATGTGTATTTTCTGGAGGGAGACGCGACCCCCCCCCCCCCTTTTTTTCTGGAGGGAGACGCGACCCCCCACCCCCTCCCCAGCGAGGCAGTTGTCATTGGGGGGGGGGGGGGGGGGGGGGGCTGCATGAGTTAAGTCAGGATGAACAGCACTAAATACCATCACTGACTCATCAGTAGTTCAGTGTCTCCTAGGATGGGTTGCCTCATGGCGCTTGATATTGACTGTCCTGGTGGGTTGCCAGTGCTAGGGCTCAGTTGGACAGGTATGACTTGATGGGGAGTGAATGAGCAGCATGGGGTGGCAGAGAGATGATACAGCAGGTAAAAGAGGAGGAATGTGACGAGAGTTGGGATTGGTTGGTGGGTCCTCTAGGGGAAGGACTTGGAATGTTTTCTCTTTGAGAATTATATTAAAATTTCACTGCCACCCTCTCTCTAACTAGTGGTGGAAGGAACAACTTTCGGGTACTAGTCATCGAAAGAAATTTATATTTGTTCCCGGGACTGTTAAAATACTCAATAATGGCTCTGAAATAAGTTTCCTGAGGCTTGTACTCAGAAAAGTATTTGTAGCTCCAAGAGACAGAATTAGAGAGAAGTTCAAACATTCGGTACTGATTGAACAACAAAGACTTGACACAAGTTAAGTGCACTTCCTCACATCAGCTTTACTTGCTTACACCCAGTGCAGTAGTTAAAGTTTGAATACAGTGGACATGTCAGTGTTACTTTTTAAATGCGTACTCTTTTACACATCAACGTCACTTGTTTACACACAGTGCAGTAGTTAAAGTTATAATCATAGACATGTTCCCACTGTTTCATCATTACGTGAGGGGAAGCTCTGGATGAGTTGAATTGAATTAAGGTCCACTTGGATTAATGGAACTTGGCTAGAATCGGAGAGGTTAGTTGGTCTCTCTCTTGTGGCTGGTGACTGATCCTGCTGTGTAGACCTGTTGTTGTAGTGCTGGGCTGTGGTTTGTCTTCACAACCTGTCTTGCCCAGAGTTTGTAGCTTAACCCTGGTTTATGGGGGGGTAACCATGATGTATGGTGTAACCACAGTCCCAGGTCTAGGATAAAGAGAACCTGGTCTGTAGTTAGGTAGCTGAAAGTCTGGCTTGTCGAGTTCACACATTTGCCCTCTGTCTTTCAGAAGAGGTGTGAGAACTCAGCCAGCAAAGAATGACTCTTTTGTACAGTTTCTACTATAATTATCAATCTCTTTTGTTTAGAGGCTGAGTGGAGCTTACAAAAGGGTAGAAGACAGTAATAGAATGCTAAACAGTTTCAGTCAAATAACTCTTCAATGTTTCTTACGAGTTAAATTACATTAACTTGGATCACCCTTAGCCCAAGTAAACATGTGGTGTAGACTTAAAGCCATACACTACACAGCATTCCAACAATCACCAGTATTTATAAATCAACTGAACAGTCTTCACCTAGTACAGACATACTGTTTTTCTGATCAAAGTTTATCATTCAGTTATCATCTTAACAGATAGAATTGCGAACTGGCAAAAGTCAGAGTGAACACAAAGAAGGGTGCTTAGATTGTTAACAAAGAATCGTAACCACATGGTAATAGCTTTAACCACATGGTAGCAAGCAAATTATTACAACAGAATACTCATACATCATTTTTATGAATGTCACCAAGTATTGGCACAAAGTTACACTGCTAAACCACTTAGCTTATATACCATCCATGCATAGATTCAAAATGTAAACATAGTATCAACTTATGTTTCTGGGAGAATCAGTAACTGACAGACCGAGTCAAAGAGTGGAAGAGATAACTGTGCCTCATCTCCTGGCGTCTGTCATGTTACTTAGTTCTGATCTACAGGTGGTCTTCGGAACAGTGAAGGGGAAGAGCTCTGTGTCCCTTTTTCACACGTTAAACTATGTATTTTAGATTATTCCTTGAGACAGGCTGTCACTCAGGTTAATGAGAGGGAGGGGAATTGTCTGTCAACGCCCTCCCCCAAATCGTGGATTTGACCAATCACAAACCATGGAAACTGCATTTGCTTTTGATCGAAATCAACGTGTGATAATTAATGCACACCTCTGTAGAACGAATACTAATTAGCCAAGTGCTGGCAAACATACTGGCATATTCCACCAGCTGTGTGCATGGTGCATGAGCATGGCTACAGACAGCATGCGGACGGTGGATATGGAGGGGGGGGGGGGGGGGTTGTAGAGAAGGAGGGAGGTGATTAAGAGAGAGGGAGAGGGTTCTCTGTAGTGTGCCAACAATTAGTGGATCGCAGGTGAAGTAGATACGAGAGAGAGCGGGAAAGGGGAAGACAGGTGACGTCTTCATGGCGTGACGTAAACTTTCCTTGTTTCGTGTTAAGCTGGGCTGCTCATGCTGTAGTAAGAGGGGGATGATGGAGAGAGGAGAGTTGGCATGGATTTGAATAGATTTGTTGCCGTGTGTGTGATACACTGGAGAGAGAAAGGGGATGGATGGTATCTGTGTTTGTACAATTTGTACAAGAGAGTGGGTGCTTGGGACCGATCAGGTGGACTCGTCAAGTGACTCGTCACAAGGAGAAAAAAAAAAAAGAAAAAGAAAAAATCCTATTGCCAAATAACAGTTAAGAGGTTCACTGTGTCTGGAGCATGGCATGATGGAAGGAACAGCCCATACAAATTGAAAATTAACTTTATTTGTTGCAGCTTTACTTCTTGTCATGATTCACTTGGTGAATTTCGTTAATTCCTGGAAATTTGAGAGCAAAAAAAAATATTCATGGTTTTGAAAGTGTCACAAAGCATTGGGATCATTCCATCGGTGACTGTTTACTTCAGGAGAAGGCAGTGTGTTACTTTCATATCCTTTTGTATTTGCACAGATGTTGTGACAAAAATAGTCCATTATTGTACATTATAAGAAAGTGGAGAATCCAACAAAGCAAAATAGTCAAAAACAGCTTTCCTTGAAAAATAGTCAAAAACAGCTTTCCATGAAAAATAGTCAAAAACACTTTCCATGAAAAGTAGTCCAAAATAGCTTTCAGTGAAAAATAGTCAAAAACAGCTTTCAGTGAAAAATAGTTTTAAAAAAACAACGGCTATCAGTGAAAAATAGTCAAAAACGGCTTTCAGTGACAGGCGTCCTAGTTTAACAAGTGTCAGAAAATGATTAAAAGTTTATCACCACTGAACTTTGTAGTCCCTTTCATTATAAACACAGTATGTTGATTGTGAGAATGCCACAAAATATTATGTGAGAATGCAACCAAATGTAGCATTATGAAATGATGCGAATGAGCAGATCTTAAGAATTGGATGTATCCCTGAATCAGGTCTGCGGTGTGATACTGTACTAGTGTCTGCTACTAGTAGAACCTATGAAGATAAGGAAGCAAAGGATGACAATGATTTAACTATGATGTGCAGGCTGGATGAAGCAGTGCAGGCTCTGGGAATCCTGTCGCGTTGACAGCAGTGGTTGGCATCTCGGCCATCATCTACAGCTTCATTGGGGACAGCAAGGGTGACCGTGCTCGACTGATGCCTCAGATCATCGCTGTCATCTGTCTTGTGGCCGGTATGACCTCTTGCTAGCTGTAAATGTTTTTTAGGCTGGACAGTTGTAACACTGGAGTACAGCTGCCTTGGTGCTATATTGGGCCAGTGTTTCCCCCAGGTTATCGCAGTATTGAAAATTTTAGTCATTAATACTGTATTCTTTATGAAAAAATGGGCTTTTGTGCTTGGATACACATGTGCACACACACAATAGTGACTCTCACTCACATACACAAACACACACTCATACACACACACACACACACATGCACACACTTACTTACACTCACACACACACGCACGCACGCACGCACGCACGCACGCACCACACACACACACACACACACACACACACAATGCACACACACACTTACACTCACACACTCACACACACACACACACACACACACACACACACTACCCCTCCTCTACTTACTTCTCTCTCTCTCTCTCTCACACACACACACACACACACACACACACACACACAGGTATCAGATCAGTTACCATGTCAAAGGCACATTTAATTGTAAGTTACTGTAAATTTATTTTATTGCTATGTTGTGTACAAAAGTAGAGGCACATGCTGGCTTATTACAGAGGGATCACAACAGGAACCATGTAAACTGACTCTGTGGCATGTCATACAGTTGTTGATTAAAATTTTAGAAATTCCTTAAAACATCGGAGAATGATGTGTACCGAAACTTTCAGTGCAGTGTTTTCAATAGTCTTCACTGTCAATGCATGAATCAGAAAGGTGTCTGAGAAGAATGCCTGTTGGTTACACACAAAACTGTGAGTATTAGCTCATGGTAATGGTGGTAGAGGGAATGGTAATGATAAAGGTTATGATTAGAATTGTTATTATGATTGTTATTATTTGTATTGTCTGTCTCCTCTCTCAGCGCATTTCACCACCATCCCTCCACTTCCCACTCTTTGCTTTCCACCCTGTACACCTTCACCCCTCCCTCCTATCCACTCTCTTTTCTCCATGACTTCCTACAATTATTCCTCCATCCCCTATCCTTCAGTGAGCTTTTGCTAGTGAACTCTTTTGCTCCAATGAACTCTTTTCGAGGTGACTCTTTCTCAGGTCCACAACCACAGAATTCTATGCGATTTTATTTGTCAGTTGGCCAGAGTCACTTGAAAGAGGTTGAAAAATAAAATAAACTGAAATATTGCAGTTAATTCATGGGTGTTGTGCGGCTTCAACTTTCTGTCCTCAAAACTGGGTGTTGTCAGCACCACAAGGGGAGTAAATCATACTGCGGGCCATGACTGAAAACGAGGCAAAACACAAATGAAGTCACAAAGTAAATGTAAACTAAAGTAAAGCTGATGTAATGCAGGACATGAAACATGTTTCGACAAATAAGTCTCCCTCAGACATGGCAAACAAGACATAACAAATTTATACTCGGAACAGCATTTCCCGGATTGGTGTTCAGTTGAAGAATGACTAATGTATTAAAGAGCAGTGGGACAGTTCCACACACACGCACACGCACACACACACACACGCGCACGCAAACACACACACCACACGCACACCACGCGCACGCAAACACACACACACACACACACACACACACAGCATGAAGGTGGGGGAGGGAGAGAAGGATATTAAAGTGAGAAGGGGGGATTTGCGTGGCAGGGAAAAGGTTCAGAAAAAATGGTGTCCAAAATGCATGTGCAGGGGTTTTGTGGTTTGAGGGTGGTTTTTTGCTTGTTCGGTTTTGGGTTTTGTTTTTTTTTTAAGGTAACTCTTGTACGTTGGATTATTAGGTGAGCAAGTGTGATGATCGATGTGTATTTGGTGTTATATCAGTAGCGTGGATGAACTTTTAGGCATAAGTTACGGACTTCACATGCGCCCATGCAGGTAAAACACCACCACCTTGTTATCACAGACAGCCATCAAGTGTATAAATTGTACAGTTCCCATGTATCTGTATACTGGAGGCTCAGAGTAAGTCGGATACATTTGCCTGTGGAGTCACAGCATCAAACCGAGTGGATTTAGTTTATGGATTTAGTTGCCTGGATGCTGAGCTGTCGCGCACCTGCTGAGTGAATTTGACATGCATGAGAGAAAATCCGTTCAGCTTTAGCCTTCAGGTGCTGCATTTCATTTTTAAGCACATTGCCTGTCTAACAAGGTACACAAGATCAGACTTGCTTCAGTGTCGCTTTACGAGTGCTGGTTTTCACAGCAGACATGGGGCCTAGACTAGTGTTACAAAGCAACGACGCCAAGCCCTCTGTCCAAAACCTAGTATGGCAGTTGTCCTCATATGAGCAGATATCGTCTTTTTTTTTTTTTTTTTTTGGCTGTTTTCCTCTTTTTCACAGCTGATTTCACTATTTTGTGCTGAAAATCATTAGAACATCAGCCTCACTTCCTATTTTTTTTTCTTTACTGATTATATGAAATCTAAATTAAAAAGTTGTTAAAAATAGTGGGTTCAGAGCAACAAATCTGTCTGTGATGTAAAACAGGTGCTCTGGAGCACTGCCTTTTGTTGTTGTTTTTTTCACGCCATCCATCGCACCTTCAGCTCCTCGATACAACAGTCTTAATTTTCTTTTCCTCTCCAGAAAGTGGACATGCCTGAAAAACAAAGTGCTTTTCATTTGAAGTTAGTGTAGAACCACATTTCTTATTCAAAAAAAAAAAAAAAAAAAAAGGCCTTGTTTCCAGAAAATATGTTAGGCAACTTCAACTTCCAAGATTAAGAGCAGGGTTGAATCTTTGATTTGGCTGGCTAAATCTCAGCACTATGTAGAATAGTCGGTGCCTTTTCTGTTTAAGCATCATGATTTTGTGGAAGTAATTCTTTGTTTTCTTTGGTGCAGGGGTGCTGCTGCTGGTTGGAGTTGCAGTGTATGGGGCCGAGTACACCCAGATGATGCGGAACCAGATGTCCATGATGGGAACAGATGACCCTTCCTTCGCCTCCCTGGCGAAGAATATCAAGGAAAACACCGACTTTGGGTACAGCTTCATCCTGGAAGCTGTGTCTGGCGTGCTGATGGTCTTGGTCTCCCTGTTGCTGTTGGTTGCTGCCAGGATCTCTGGCAGTCCTCACAACATGACTGTGTAGGTTGGTGGCATATCCGAAAGCCAAAGGGAGGGTGTTTGGGCATCCCAGCTTGAGGAAGGCATCTCGAGGTAGTTGTTGATTAGTTACCATTAATATGTTGATAGTTGAGTCCCAAATTTGTCTTTTTTTCTGTGGCTAGGTGTACCCTAATGTCCAATTGATCTGATGTTTTATTTAGATAAATAGACCTCAGCTGATCTGGATTTGCATATATTGCTTCATAGTGAAGGATTTCATTGTGTATCAGGATGCTTGGTTGATCTGATGTCTTGAAGTGTTTTCGAGACTGCACAGTGCCTTTCAGATCCTTGGATTTGATTGAAGATCATGTTTTTGCAAGTTGGTCCTTCGTAGATTGCAAGTGCTTGTAGGTGCTTATTTTAGGCAATTGAAAACGTCTGTAATGTACTACATGGCTGTGAATCACCAGTCTTGGATAATTCCACTGTTGGAATAATGGTTGTAGAGACTACAATACGAGATTACTTTCAAAAGGAAAACAAACATTTCTGATGCAACATCATAAAACATGCGTATCATATATTAAACACAGCATGTGGGTTATGTTTGTTCCAGAGAGGCCCGAGTTTATCTAGGTGAATTCTGATGAAATTAATTTTTGTTCAGTTCATGAAAACATTTTCGTTACTGCTTTATAGCTGAAATTTGTTACGTCGATGATCCCCATATAGTCTGTTTCAGATGAACTGGGTTGTATTTTTTATGCAGAGACAACTGTATAAGATGACTCTGAACTCAAGAATTCATCAATAAGCACATGCACAGCTGAAAAAAAAATTATGAAAAAGATACACGCATACACTGTCTCTCACACATACAAAGGTGGTCGCATCTAGGTTGACAATGTTTGAGATCACCTTGTTGATGATGAATAGTGAACAAACAGAAAAGATATAATTCAGCTTAGATTTTTGTTCTGATGCTACAAAAATCACTTCTTTTGACATCAAAACGTGTTTTTCCAGGCACAAAATCTCAAATGACTGTTCTGTACATTAACGAATCCTGAAAAATGTCATTTTTGAATTTTTTTCTGTTCTGAAGGGTGTGTGACCTGATGAGAGCTGACCTAGTTCTGAATCATTTCTCAAAACAAACTCAACCCTATGGGCTGCCAATAAAGAAAACACAGAAAAACCTTGGCACATAGAGATAGTAACCCTCTACAAATTCCAGTGCAGAAGTTGTGCACAGGAGATTAGAATATAAGTGGTGTTAACTGAAAATATTTGGAGGATTGGGGCCACACTCACTACTTCGAATTATTTTGCAAGATTGCTGATGCAGCCACCATCTTGTTAAGTGCTATATCATGAATTGACTGAAATGAGTTAAGATTGAAATACAAGAGTAAAACGATGCAGCATGGGGTGACTGTTGGGTATTTTCTACGGTAAAACAGGACCACGTTAGTCTCCGACTACCACTTTTTGTTTTTATACTGTGTCCATTATTTTCTTTTCATTTATTTCATTTATTAAATCTATAATTTGCATATAGTTTTTTTTATTGCCTCTTTATTTGTGTGTTCCATGTTCATTAATTTTTTTGCTCAATGTAGATTTTTTTTTCCCTCTGTATATTCCGTGTTTGTTGTCTGTGTGCTGTTTTTCTCTATGTGTATCGTGTTCATTATTTTTCCCATTACTGTGCATCTTGTTCAGTGCCTTCCATTGGTCAGTGGTTGTCTGGCACTGGCTGCGTAGCAAGCTAATATGTGACCTGTTTTGCCAGCACTCTAGTTATGTTGTGCTTCTTTGCACCCAGTTGGGCTTGCTTAGAACTGAGCAGAGATGGTTTCTTTTAATTAAGGAACTTTTCAAACTTATATATCTTTTTGTGGATTTTCCTCATACTGGTGGTTGCTGTACATTTTTGTTGCATTGTACTTAAGAAAGGATCTGAAACTTGTTCACTTTTTTTTCTTCAGAGATATAATAAAGTACCGGTGATGTCTTTTGCGTTTCTTTTTCTTGTTTTCTTTCTTTATTTTTTTCTGTTAGTTCTCGTATTTGGAACTTCATTTTGTTTTTCTAGCACATTTTGAAAACCACATTTGCTTTTTCATTTCACAATAAAAGTAACATTTTTTTTATGTTAACATTGTGGGTAGAGCATTGAGTTTGAAATAAACAATTATTCAAGAAAAAGGAATTCTGGTCTCGTGTGCTCCCTTTTGGCTGTGGATGAGTGTGTGTATATATGTGCTTGTGTGTGTGCGCGGCCTCGTGCGGCACAGGACCATCACCATCCGAACATGAAAAAGGCCACATGTAGTCCTGAAGACAGGCCTTTGAGGAGTCGGAGGGGGAGGGGGGAGAATCGAAGATTACCGACACTCGCAGTCGGTCGACCAAAAACCACAAAATGGACACCATTAATTTTAGAAGGAACCAGAACCAAAGTGCTGACACCACCAAGAGCACCCGGATTCCAGTCGGGGCGACAGCCAGAACAAAATAGGACAGCCCCTATCTGGAACCAACTGAAAGACTTCTCAGGCCAGTAGCTCGTAATCCTGCCACCCAACTACTGACTTCGGCCTGGGACACCATGTCATTAAGGGCCGCCAGCCAATAGGGCGTACATGTAATCTCATCCCTTCGGCGTATGGTTGGTCTGAAAGGGCTCACAGGTGATGAGGTCGATCATATGGGCGAAATCAAAGCGAAGCTGACGAGCTAAGTTATATCATAAACGGAGAAAGAAAAAAAGGCAGAAAGAAGGAAAAAAAAGATAAAGAAAAATGAACCTGCACTCGACAAGGCATCTCATGATCTCAAAGATGTCACGAAAGCAGAAGGCGGCTTTCTGGCAGCGTAGGCCTATATATGCGTATATAGACAACGCGCAAACAGAATACGTAAATTATGAATAAATGGATAAAATTCACGCAGACCTGGGAACAGACATTTTGATGACACCCAACTGCTGTCTTAGGCATCCCCTCGTTAATTTTTTTTGGTTTGTTTTGCTTTTAGATTATGCAGTAATAAACCACACACTGATGTGCGCAAAAATCAAGCTCGCGTATAGGTTACATGGACAAAGTGCACTAACTGTGGTTGATTCTGCGCATGTTCTTTTCGTCTAAGTTTTTCCTCCAATGCACGCTCGCTCTCTCTCTCTCTCTCTCTCTCTCTCTCTCTCTCTCTCTCTCTCTCTCTCTCACACACACACACACACACACACACACACACACCTGTCTCTAAAACTCTTCAGTGGTCACATTTCACATTCTTGTGGACCACACTGATGTGACAGTATGCTAACGTGACAGGCATACGGTAACTCGGTTTTTCGGCCTGGCAGCAAACGAATAATTATGTAAATTTGACCCCCATAGGAACACCACAGCACTGTACGGTGTGCTGCGAAATGAACCGACAAAAGCGCGCCATCCCTCAAAAGCTCGCTCCATGTTAAAGCATGCACTTAAACGTCAGATTGAAGATGCGCCTATTTCATCCACGAAGGCGCTCTTTTAAACAAATATTTTGAATGCTCATGAAGTGCGCATATTTGAAGATTACTAAAGTGAGAAAGCGCACTTTTTTTTTCTTTTTCTTCTTTTTTTTCTGTGTCCCCGACCAATCGATCGATCTGCTCATTCTATGTCACTGTCACAAGTTATCATTCAGTTGTGATCTCTCGCTCTCTCTCTCTCTCTCTCTCTCTCTCTCTCTCTCTCTCTCTCTCTCTCTCTGTTTCAGGACCAAATGTGTCTGAGACCACGTTCACACGCGCGCCACACACGTGTGTGTGTGTGTGTGTGTGTACATATATCTATGTATACACATGTAATATAAATGTGTGTGTATGCGCGCGCGCTCGCCCGCGCACGCCCACGTCTTTTCTTGAATGTATTGTCATTAGCTACATGCCTTTCAAATAAATTATGCATTTGAGCCTGAATGCTAGCGTGTGTGGGTACAGATTCAGTTCCTTCTCCAACTTTACCACACATGTATTTGCACGAATGTGTGTGTGTGTGTGTGTGTGTGGTTTCAGCAGATTCAGACTGAGGGTTAATGCTCTAAAGAAAAAACAAGTGTAAGCAATGGTTTTTAAATGTGCAGACGATAATGATCTGCCCATCTTGTAGAAGTGAATGTGAAACCGAAGAACACGTTTCATACTACTGTACTGTGTATGCTGACAAACGTAAAAACTACAGCGAGTTAAATTCTTTTTCTTACTTCCCAAACAGCTCAAGTGTTGCTATGTTATCATCTTAACATGTTGTAAAGGATCTAGCTAAACAGATAGCTGAAGCCGTGTATGTGAGAAAGCAGATCTTCGCAAATTATACCGGTTAACTTGGGGGTGATCCAGTGGGTGTGTGGTGGAAGGTGGCAGTGTGTGTGTGGTGGAAGGTGGCA
>CM065714.1:106449788-106482288 GCA_033310375.1 Conus canariensis | reverse complement strand
CAGTTTCTGCAGGGTTTGTCTGGTTTGATTGATTTTTACTTTTTTAACTTTATTTATTTCATGTTTTGGCTTGCTTGTTCTTATGTATTTAAGGTAAGTATGCTTGTATGTCTCTGTGTGTGAGTAGGGATGGTAATATGGTTCTCAAAAATTGGACAGAAGTTCAGACCATAGTCAATCATCGACCCAGGATCCTTTCAAGCATATTTTATAGTGGAGATCTATCGACCTGCATCATCCTGCACGCTGCGAAACTGTCAAACTAATTATAAGGGAGACCTGTTGATGCGGAGATCAACCAACATCTGTATCTGTATCTGTTATATTTTGTTGCTACATCCAGGAATCTGGCGTCGACGCAACGGGTGGGGTGCGCAGCGAAAAAGTTAGTGGCGTTGGACTTTGGCCTGCTTGAAGGCCTCAGTATTATCTGAGTGCACAATACTATTGTCTAGTTGGTTCCAGCTGATAATAGTTCTTGGGAAGAATGATTGTTTATACTGCTCTGTGCTGCAGTTTGGAACTTTGTAGCACCTGTCGTTGTTGCGTGTGTGGCTCTCCACTGGATTTTTTACCACAAAGTCTGCTCTTCTTGTGCGGACGGCGATGCGTCGGTCAGGTTGATGAGGCACAAGGAACTGCTCAGGAGGGATTGCTGGCACCAGCTCCTCAACCACCCTGTAAAAGAAGGTCAGCCGCAGGCTCTCGCGTCGTTCCTGAAGGGTAGGGAGCTCATGTTTCCTCAGGAGGCCCGTTACAAAGCCAGGTTTTCTAGATTTGTAATCTTTTGCGATGAAGCGTACTGCCATTCGCTGTGTACGCTCCAGCTTGTCGATTTCCTGTTTCTTGTACGGGTCCCAGATGATCGCTCCATACTCCACAGGGGTCTAACTAAGGCGAGGAAGGCGTTGCGTTTGCAGGCTGTGGGGCAGTGTCTGAGGTTACGGCGTAGGAAGCCGAGGGTACAATGGCTTTCTTTGTGATGTAGTTGATGTGGGTTGACCACGAAAGATCTGCAGAGAATTGAAGACCCAAGTTGGGGTTGGTGGAAACTTGTTTGAGAATTGTACTTTCGAGGGAGTAGAAGGAGGTTGCAGGGTTCCGCGCCAGGCTCATGACGTAGCATTTCGTGGCGTTGAAACGCATGCCCCATCGCTCTGCCCACTGTTCCAGACTCTTCAGGTCCTCTTGGAGGTGAGGTGGTCACTGAAGTCGTTGATCTCCCTGTAGATGAGGCAGTCATCTGCAAAGAGGCGCACTTGGGAATTGACTGCCTCCGGGAGGTCGTTGATATGGCACAAGGGAACAAGAGTGGGCCTAACACGGTGCCCTGCGGGACTCCCGAGTCCACTGTCGTAGAGTTTGATGAGGTGCCCTCAACCACAACATGCATGGTGCGTTCCGTAAGGAAGCACTTGAGCCAGGAATGGATGGGGCCAGTGAGCGATCGCCCTTTTAATGCGCAGGTGACGTTGGCTTCGAGCCAATCCTGCGGAAGGCGTCCAGAGTCGAGAGACGGACTTGGAAATTGTGGTCAGGAGTGGGATGCTTCGGCGAGGGTCTTCAAGCCGATGTTGGCAAGTATGTCTGGTCGGGGCCGTGTTAGACCTTGAGGCACGGCACTTGTGCCACGCCAGGGGCGGAAAATGTAATGGGCTGTACGTTGGGTGGGAGGAGGTTTTAGGTTGGGTGGTGTGGTATTTGGTGGTCTTAGTAAAGACTGACTTGAATTGGCGCAGTAAGATATCGGCTTTGGATTGACTGTCCGCTGTGTAGCTGGTCCTTCTCCTTCAGCGGGGAAACTGTATGGACTGTCGCTGGTAGTGGTCCTTTCTTCAGTGGGAACTCCTGTATGCTGTCGCTGTGTAGCTGTCCCTTCTCTCAGTGGGGAACTCCTGTATTGACTGTCGCTGTGTAGCTGTCCCTTCTCCTTCAGTGGGGCAACTCCTGTATTGACTGTCGCTGTGTAGCTGTCCCTTCTCCTTCAGCGGGGCAACTCCTGTAGAGTCCTGCTTCCTGGACTTGATGTAGCGCCAGAATGGCTTGGTGTTATTCTGGTCGAGTCCCTCCTTAATGGTGTTATTTATGTACTGCCACTCTGCACGCCGTAGCTCGTCTCTGCAGTACTTCTGGAATTTCCTGCAGGGGGACCAGTCCTTGCGAGCTCTTGCACGCTTGAAAAATCTCTTCTTACGCTTCAGCAGCTTCCGAAGGGGCGCTGTCAGCCATGGCAGGGAAGAAGACTGTTTCAGCATGAAGGAGGGGACGTTCCGATCTATGGAGTCAGCGAGGCGGGTTTTGAACGTAGTCCACAGGGTGTTCACATCTTTCCCCGCCCTGAGTTCCTCTTCCACGGTGTGCGCAGCATCGTCCATATCCTTCTTCATCTGCTCCCAGTCAGCCTGCTTGAACTTGAGGCACTTGCGTGCTTTCTGGCGGGTGACTTGCGGCTTGGTGTTGAAGTCGGTACAGACGATGTCGTGGTCGGACACATCTGGGATGCTAACAGAGGACTTGACAAGGGTGGGGTTGGACGTAAAGACCAGGTCGAGTATGTTCTTACCGCGGGTTGGGGTATGCTGGACTTGGCTAAGGAGGGAGGATGAGGAGATGTCGACCAGGGACTGCTGGATCTCATTGTCTTTCCCTGAAGAGTGGGCGGTGTGCATTGACCAGTCGATGTCAGGGCAGTTGAAGTCGCCGGCTAATATGACCTCGCGCTGCTTTTTGCCATCTTCAGTTAGCAAGTTTAGGGAGCGTTGGAGCTGGTTTAGGTCGCGTTGGTTCCGCTCTGCCATATAGAACGCGCCTACATGGAGGTCCTTCTGGTTTTTCAGCTTGACTTTCACCCACTCGATTTCGCAATCCGTCACAAGCTGGGGTTGTTCAGATGAGGTGAGCGACTTGTGTACGAGGATGAAGACGCCGCCTCCATTCGTGGCGCGGTCATTCCGGTACACGTCGTATGAGTCAGGGAACACCTCCGCTGATTTGATGTGGTCTTTGGCCGGTAGTTTTCCTGGTTTAATGCCGCGGAGCCACGATTCTGTACCGCATACGATGTCAGGCTTGACGTACTGTAATACAGCTGCAAGCTCTTGCTTCTTTGCGTTGATGCTCTGGCAGTTGACGTTGATGCTCTGGCAGTTGACGTTGATGATACCAAGGTTGGTTTTCTTGGGGAGTTGAACACTGATGATCCAGCAGATCTGGCGCGAGAGGACTTAGGGGTAGCGTGGTTCGACGAATAGATGGACGAAGGTCGACTGTCAATTTTGGGGCTACTGGCACGGGGAGGTGAGAATAGATCAGACGAGGATAGAGAGTCAACGGTTGAGAGACGTTGCAGGGGAAGATAGTGGTTGGTGCAGTCCAGCTCATAGCTTCTGAATGTGAAGCTGTCGCAGTTCACACTGTCACAGCGAGGGCAAACCCAAGCTACTGTAGGGCGACTCAGCGCTTCATACTCTGAGGATCCAACATCAACGCAGTCGTGGTGGAACCATAGGTCACAAGAGTCGTAGGCGATCCCTTTACAGTCCCATGTGACCGGGTGGTCACACAAGCCGCATAGGCTGATGGTGGTGTTTGGCCCTGGGTTGTAATGGACATCGCCCGACAGCAGTATGGTGATGACGGCAATAGAGGGGTTCTGGAGACACCGGTCTAGTACTGTGGAGACGGAGCGACGTTTGGTGGCGAACACTGCTTCTATCCCGCAGGGGTTAAGGGGCCATGGCTTAGACAAGTTAGAAACAGTCATACTCACTGGTAGGAGCGACCATGGTGAAGAAGGTGGTGGTGGTAGGAGTCTGTCAGTAAGCTGCAACAGTAGGAGGGCGAGGAGAATTCCCCTCAGCATGGTGGTCGGGAGATCACAAGACGGGTGGAAGTAATGGTACAGGGTGATATATTAGGACTGGTGCCGAGCAGCTGGTTTTTAGCACATGTCGAGTTTGCTGCAGCACATCGTTACAGCATGGGGCAGACTACACGGGAGAGTACGTTTGAGTGTGGGAGAGTCAGTTGTCAGCTATGCTGGCTCAGCGGGATATTATAGTATTTAGATGGAGAACAACACTAGAGGTGGCTACAATTCCTGGGTTAAACTGGCGATGTTTATTTAAAAAAAACACAACATTACTGGGAGCTAAAATGTGAAGGCCAAGATGGCGCCAACTACAGCGCAAATTTTCTAACTCCAATTTGGAGACAAAATTACAGTTTTTCACAAAAACTATTGCACAGATAATTCACTCAAGTCTTCTAGAAGACGTTCCAACACAGATTCACTAGAGGTTGGCTCTAAATAACACAGAATTCCCACTTTGAGATGGTGTTTTTTGTCGCTGATTTTCCAAAACACGTCTTGGCACTTCCGGCGCATGCGCACCCCTGTCATGGCTGTACATGGCTGTACCCATCCTGCATGCCACCAGAGCCAGATACTTTTGCTAGTTTATTTTAGATAGGCATATTTTTCAAAACACATGCAAGGTTCCAATAATGAAAGTTTACTGCCAAGTCTTAACTTTTCATCAAAAGCACACCCTTGTAACATTTAATGAACTATCATTTCGTGTAAAACATAGTCTGAGAGATCTTATTGATTACTGCATAAAAATTCTTTGATTCCTTGTTTTCAGAGCTCGGTTGCTGAACTTTTTGGCTTGAGCATAGACTGACTCAGCTAATGCCTTGGCCGTGTCGGCATATTAGAAGTCCTGCGACATGTTCCAGTCTTCCCTCTATGCGCTTTTGTCGTAACTTCACAGTCTGAAAACGGATGTCGTTTAGCCGACAAACGAAGCTGTGCTCCTTGCAACTTGCCGCAATGACAGGACTTTGACCAGAGACCGCAATAGTGGTCATGATCTGTTCGTTTCTACTTAATATCATAATAACAATCTGCATAAAACAGTGATAGTTGTAGAAAAAGCATCAGCATCAGCAATGAAACAAACAAACAAACAAAAATCCACCACCAACAACAAAAGTGATGATGATGATGATGATGATGATGATGTTGACAGGCGCAGTTCCAAATGAATTTAGCCCAAAGCGCCGTGTGCTAACCCAACACACACGCTCACGTCAACATGTGCATTCACACTAACAGACAATTATAATGACATACTACTACTACTAATGTTAATAATAATAATAATAGATAATTTTGAAATTCATCGACTGAAACAATATACAAATTAATTAACCAGTGTGTTTTATAAGAAGAATATTGGGATGGATGAATAATTATCAAGATACGTATTTGTACTTACAAATCAAACATAGTAGCAACTAAAATTGACACAGGAGTCATTTTTCTACGGGAGTCAATATTCTCCGTAAACATGGGAGTCAATATTCTACAGAAGGAGTCAATATTCTCCGTGGAATATTGACTCCAAAACCTGTAGAAAACTGAACGGTTCATTTTTTCTCCGGAGAAAAAAAGAACCGGGGTGTCAAATTTCTACGGAGTCAATATTCTCCGTAACAGCGTAACACCGGTACCAAAAGCCTTGCTGATGAAGAGGGAGCACAACATTAGTCTCGAACCCTGTATCTGCATCGTCACATTGATTTGATAAAATCAGTCCACTTTCTCATCAGTTCGCAACCTGAATGGGAACCCATAAAAGTTGTTTTAAGGGACTAGAGTAAAAACAGAAAACCATTTCAATTATATTTAGCCATTTTTGTTTATCCTCCCACGCACACACCAACCAGTCTTCTTTTCGGTCTAGGAATTTGAAAACGCTTTGGCCGTTTCGCAACTGTAGACCATGGTATACTAAGAAGGAAAAATCACTCTGAGCTGTGGAAAAACTTAACCCACTTCGAGCGCTACATTCGAAATTGAAGTCGTCTAATATATCATCAACATGACAAATCTAGCTGAAATTTCTGATTATTTTATGCATTTTGAAGAACAGCGTCTCAAATCTTTTAAAAACTGGCCGTTTGAAGGTGGAATCTGCAGCGCTGAAAAGGTGAGATACTCACTAAAATCAGTTTCCTTTTAACTAATCGGTTTTACTTCATACATAGGCCTAGCCGAAGTTGAGGGTTTGATGATTAACTCTGTATAATCTGATACATGCCGAGCTCACCGTCTGCAGAAAAGGGCCCCAACTAATTACAGTCCGGCTAATATGTGTTTGTGAAATCTTTCTTCGTGTCTTTGTCGTGTGTGCATGTGTTTCACGAATTCACAGATCCTACGAAAGCAAACTCTTGAGTGAAAAATAATGTACACAAGCAGAAACAGGGCTCAAAATACCCACCCGTCCGATTGTCCGTAACAGCTAACTCTTTAGTCGAACAAAGAGTGCAAAATTTTGTCAATACTTGTCCGGGCAACCGTTTTTAAATTTGTCAACTGTACAAGTGTGGTTGAGAATAATAATAATGAGAAGTAAGCTTCAGACCAGACCATTCGTGCTTCTCTCTTTCCCAGCTTAACTGCTACCACTTGTCTACCCCCCACCCTCCCCACCCTCTTCTGTTTTTTTGTTGTTTTTTTTGTGATGGAATCTTTGCAGAGAATGCAGAATGCAGTTTTGCTTGATTGGATGGTAAACCTGGATGACAACATACCAGTTGATGCAGTTTATTTAGACTTGCAGAAAACCTTTTGATACTTCAGGTTCACGTTCAGGTTCAGGTTTAGGGGCGACGATTATTTCATCATAGCCTCGCGGCTTTATATGCCCCTTCTTTGTGTGCTCTTTCATTTGTCAGGTCGGCAGCAAGCCCAGTTTTTATTTTCGACTATCAAAGTCGAACATGATGTCAGTAATTATTTTATGCTTACCGATAAGATTTTTAAAAGAGTTAGTATTTGGTGCACGTTTGATGTTCAGAGTTAGTTTATTCCAAACTGGTGCTATCATCTGGCTGAAGGAATGTTTCCTTATATTAGTATTAACTTGCTGTATTTGTACTTTGTCACAACTGTTACGGGTTATGTTGGTTAGTGCAGGTTCAAAAAACATGCTTGATCAATATCATCTAGATTATTGAAAATTTTATAAGTTTGGATCAGATCTCCTCTTATCCTTCTGGCTTTGAGGGATGGCAACCTTAGGTACCTTAATCTTTCTTTATATGAATAATCAGAAATGTCCGGTATTAGCGTAGTTGCTCTTCACTGCACCTTTTCTATTTCTATTGACTGCCTTTTTAATCTTGGAGACCATATCACATTGCCATATTCAAGAATCGATCTCACCATTGCCTTATATAGTCTAAGAAAGGTATCTTTGTCCAAGTATGTAAAAGTTCTCTTAATAATACCAATCATCTGCATGGCTTTCTTGACGGTCTGTGCAATGTGTCTGTCAAAAAGTAAGTCTTCATCAATATTACTCCCTAGTCTTTTTCCTCTTCACAGCACGTTATTTGAACTTCTTGATCCCCAACTTTCATACTGTAATTTAATGTAGGGTTTCTTTTGCTGATATGTAATACTTTGCATTTGGATGCGTTGAAGTACAAATTCCATGAGTTAGACCAATTAATGAGTAGCTCAGTGTCGTTTTGCATTGCATTGTGTTTGGATGGTGAACTGTACAACTTAGTATCATCAGCAAAGATCTTGCATGTGCTTTTTAACCCGTCTGGTAGGTCATTTATAAATATAGTAAATAATATAGGTCCCAGTATGCTGCCTTGGGGAATTCCACTAATGACATTAGCATTACTAGAAACAGGAGAGCCAACTCTAACATTCTGAACTCTATTTCTCAAGAAGTCTTCAATCCAATCTAAAACTTTTCCCAGTATACCATACAATTTAAGTTTACTAAGTAGTCTGGCATGTGGGACCGAATCGAAGGCTTTACGAAAGTCCAGGTACAAAACATCAATGCTATCTCCACTATCAATTAATTTAGTAAAGTCTTCTATTACCTCAAGCAACTGTGTGATACAAGATCTACTTTGACGAAAACCATGTTGACATTTGGCATACAACTCATTATTCATCATATGATCTACAATAACATCTCTTACAATTGACTCCAGTACCTTACAAGTCACACTTGTCAAGCTTACAGGTCTGTAGTTTCCAGGGTCAGTTCTTGTTCCCTTTTTGAAAATAGGTATTACTGTTGCAGTTTTCCAGTCTCGAGGTAGAGTTCCTTGCTCTATAGATTTATTAAAAAGAATACTAAGAGGCTTCGCTAGTTCTGTGCTTAGTTCCTTTGAAACGCGAGGTGGAATAGCATCAGGTCCTTGCGCTTTATTTGGATTTAGATTATCAAGTTTCTTTTTAACCAGTTCCAGGGTAATAATTACATCATAGACAGCTTTACCATTTGATTTACATTTTGGTATTACATCTGGTATGTCCCTTTTATCCTCTCGTGTAAACACACTAGCAAAAAAAGTTTAGAATCTCAGCTTTGTCCACATCCTTTGTCTCTATATTTCCATCTTGTGATTTCAAAGGACTGATTCCTACTCTTGCCTTTGTTTTTGACTGCACATATTTTCAAAAAGCTTTTGGATTAGTTTTGCATTCTCTTGCTAACTTTTGCTCGAATTCCTTTTGACTTTTTCTGATTTGTTGACCACACACATCTCTTACTTACTTTTATGTATTCTTGGTAATCTCTGCCTTTTTTTGTTCTCAAAAATCTCTGATACAGGTTGTATTTCTTTTTAATAATTTTCAACGATTTTCTATCCATCCATTTTGGTTTCAGTTTTTTGTTTTCATTTTACATTTAGGAATGTTTTTTACCATAGCTTCATGAATTTTCTCTTTTATTCTCCCCCAGCCTGTGTCAACATTCAATTCTGTCAGTACAGACCAATCTGTTTTGTTAAGATCAACCTTCATGTGGCAAAAGTTACCATTTTTCATATCAAATTTTATGTCTTCTGTCTTAGTTTCTAGTTTATCAGCCAAGTATAATTTAAAATATAAAACTTCATGGTCACTTTTTCCATGAGGGGTTAAGTGCTCTACTTCTGAAATAAGGTCTTCATTATTAACGATCACCAGATCAAGAATATTTGCTTTCTGTCCTTCTCTTCTTCTAGTTGGTTGTGTCACTACTTGCATCAAAAATGCATCTTGAAGACTTTCGATAAATTCCTGTTCTCTCTCACCAGCCCATCTCCCTTTCCAATCTATGTTTGGAAAGTTAAAATCCCCAGTTATGCACACACAGTCAAAAGTTTTTAAAATTTCCCTTTTCAATAGTTTAATCAGCTTATTTTCATTTTCTAGCGTACCACTGGGACTCTTGTAGATGCAACCAAATATGACTTTCTGTCCATCCTCTGTAACAAACTGAATCCAAACACTTTCTTCGAAATCATTTTCATTTATTTCAGTACACATTTGTGAATTCAAAGACTCTTTTACAAATAACACTACAGCTCTCTTTGGGTTTGGGTTGAAAAATGTATCATACCCTGGTAAAGAATATTCCGCAAGGTTAATATTTGTTTGATTTTTGGCTATCGCCTCTGTTATTGCTACAATGCTTGGGTTAGTGTCCTCCACCAATGCTAATAGCTCGTCTTTTTTATTCAAAAAACCATCCACATTACTGTACAAAACAGCGCGTTCAAAAACACAGTCATCATCTTTAGAAGTATTTGTAAAACTATGAACATTCTGTTTCTCTTTAGAGGATTGTCAATCTCTGTTTTGGCCATCCAGGTTCGACCTGTCTGACCACTTGACCCGAACGATTTTACCGTTTCTGATCCCTATGTCTGTCTCTCCTTCACTGATTCTTTTTTTCAGTTCCTGACGCACTTCTTTGTTTTTCAATCGTTCTGCAGGGGTGTAATCAGGATTTATGTAAATTCTTTTGGCCTGATCTTGTACTCCTCTGTTAAGCTGGCGAGCGTTTGTCAAGATTTCTCTTTTGATATCTGTTGTTCGAACCTTTATTCGCAGTAATCTGGGATGTGAACCTATGTTTACTTTTCCCAATCGGACAGTTTCCTCAATTGGTTCCCCCTCTAAGTCCGGACAGATTTTCTGCAGTATGTTCTTCACTACTTCAATGTCATCCATTTGTTTCTCTGCTCTATCAGTCTTGTCACTTTCCTTCAGATTGCTTATAATCAGATTCAGTTCTCTTTTTTCTTTCTCTACTTTTTCATCCCACAACTCTGTCACTTTTTTACGCACAACTTCTTCGATCTTTTTATCAAGGGCTTCTCCTGTGCATCCTGATTCTAGTCTGCAAAGCCTCGTGTCAACAGACTCAAAAAGTCTAAAATAAATGTTAGCGAACCGCCCAGAGAACGTGGACAAACGAGTCACAAGACGAAACACAACTAGTTTCGACCTCTTAGGTCTTCATCAGGTGAGACATTAACGAATAAAACAATGAAAATTCACTTAGCTTTGATCGCTTCAGATCACTTGGTAGGGTTCAGCGCAAGGAAGAAGGCGTTGAACGCCTTCTTCCTTGCGCTGAACCCTACCAAGTGATCTGAAGCGATCAAAGCTAAGTGAATTTTCATTGTTTTATTCGTTAATGTCTCACCTGATGAAGACCTAAGAGGTCGAAACTAGTTGTGTTTTGTCTTGTGACTCGTTTGTCCACGTTCTCTGGGCGGTTCGCTAACATTTATTTAAGATTTGTTTAGATTTCCGCCTGCAGTCCTCTCGCTTTGCAACTAGATCAAAAAGTCTAATCAATCTGTCAAGTTTTGCTTCCAAGTCGCCCTTTTTTTCCCCCTCCCCTGCATGGCACGTCTCACAAGTCCATTCAATGCCTGCTTTAGATGCTGAATCCTCAAACAGATAACTGAAATCTCTGTAAGAAGCGTACAATCTTTATGAAACCACTGCTTACAGTCATGACAGTTGACACCATCTTGGTCTTCCTCCACAGCATTTTCACATTTAGGGCAAATGAAGAACTTAGTTCTCATTGCTTGTTTGGGTGTAGAGACTGCGGCAGCTGTATCTTTCTTTGCCACTGAACTGTTTCTTCCATTAGAATTTGAATGAGGTTTTCCACTTTGCCCTCCTCCTCTTGTTCCCCTTTGGCTTCCTCTCATGGTTAATCAACAAAGAAAACCAAACTTTCAAAACTTATAAAAATATTGTTACTTACCTTTGAGTGGCAAGAAAAAGTTAGTAAAACTGATGTAAAAGAATACAAGGGTGCAACTAGTACTTAAACTTCAACAACTTGTCTTCAACAACTTGTCTGACTAGTAACCACAGAACAAACACTGTGCAGTCGCCATTTTGAACAAGTGCGTTTATGTTATCACCAAAAAATCTTATCGTGACTGTCCCTTTTAAAAGCAGAGCACTACCACTCCAGCCCAATTTTGCTTGTGGACACTCCCCACACTGCCCGACACAACTGACCCGCCACACTCAATAATTTTTCCTCATTTACTTCATTTTTTCTCATGAGCTACTTTCAAAACCCCCAGAGCAAGCGTGCGACCTTGAGAGATACTGTACCACATAAAAGACTTATAACTAAACTAGAAGGCTATGGAATAGGTGGAGACATACTCCCATGAATTACTGATTTCCTAACTAATAGACAACAATGTGTTAAAGTTGGGAATCAAGTTTCTGAGCATGGGAAAGTTACTAGTGGGGTCCCCCAAGGTAGTGTCCTTGGACCTACCCTGTTTACTTATTACGTAAATGATATGCTTGATGTTAGTAGTCTTTTCAAAATCTTTGCTGACGATACAAAAGTTTACACCCCCATTGAGTCAGCTGATAATTCCACGGAATTACAAGAGTATTGATGAACTTGTTGCGTGGACAAAAGCCTGGCAGATTAAATTTAACAATAGGAAGTCTAAAGTTCTTCATGCAGGTAAAGATAACCCTAGGTATTATTATTATATGGAAGGTGTATTGCTTGAAGAGACAAATGCTGAAAAAGATCTAGGAGTGATAACAGACCCTGATTTATCATTTGATAAACACATTAATGAAACCAGTAAAAGAGCAAATAGACTAGCAGGGATGGTAGTAGGCAATGTTCAGTGCAAAGATAGTGAAGTAATGGTTCCATTATTCAAAACATTAGTCAGACATGTCATTGAATATGGCAATGCTGTGTGGGCAACTAATTTGAGAAAACACAGTAATCCCATAGAAGGTATTCAGAGAAGATTTACAAAAAAAGATTAGTGGTCTGCAGAAGTATTCATACAACTTTAGGCTTCAGTTTTTAAGACTACCAAGTTTGGAACACAGGCGCTTACGTGGTGACATGATTGAAACTTACAAACTTACACATGGATTTTATGACATTAAAACCACTGGCACACTATTTCAGTTGAGTACAGAATCGACAACTAGAGGGCACCTGTTCAAACTATCAAAAAAATATTACTAAAACTTCAAAAAGCGGCAAACTTTTTCACTAACAGAATTGCTAATACTTGGAATAACTTGCCATTCGATGTTGTTGAAGCAGAAACTGTTAACACTTTCAAAAACCGTCTTGATAAACACTGGGTACACCTTATGTTTCAAGCAATTATTGACTTGCATCGATTCAAAATTTTAAAACCACGCATGTGCTTTATAAAAGTGCGAGAAGAGACAAAAATATTAGCAAAACCCTTATAATAATCCACGTTGAGCAGGTTAAAGGCTGGATATGCTTAAGATGTCACAGATATGATATGATATGATATGATATGAAATGAACAGAGCATGGTCTATAGATAAAACATGTAAGCAGCATGCAAGACAGGGTGTGTGCTTGGTCAGCATGGAAATGACAGATCTACTCCCTCAATTTTTGTTTTTAATTCTATGTAGATAGGAAGTGGATTTATTTTGGAATGTATGTGTGTGGTGGAGACAGAGAACAAAGAAGATAGACAAAGATCAAGACAGAGATTTTGTTATTTTAGTTTAGTCGAGGATTGTGCGAAAGATGGAAACTAGACCCCTACGTTTTGCTTTCTTTTCTTACACACTTTCAGAAGCAATGGAAAAAATAACCTGTATATGTATACAAGTACCTCGTTTAACATTAATTTATTTCTCTGTCTTAGGCCTTGATACATTAGCAGAACATGCCATTATTGCATTATGTTAGCTTGCTTGTCAGTGCACTCTCAGTAGTTACTTTCATTAAGCAGGGCTAGAAATTCACAGAAAGCAAATTTATTTGTCCTCGGGACAAATAGATCAAAAGATCTACTTTCTCAAAAGTAACTACCGGTAGTGCAAATAACAAAGAAGTCAGTTGAAAGAAACGAAAAAAAGAAATGGTATGCTGTGCATGCATATGATGAAGGCTTGAATGAGAGAAATAAGGCATAAGACACAAGAAAATCTATTTTTTTCCACCATGTATATACACCTTGTAACTGGAAAAAAAAAAAGGTTTCTATCAGGTATGAGTGTATCCATATAGGAAAAGAAAATATGGAATCAAATTGTCATGCGTCCATCAATTGCACATTTCTGGACTGAATTAACATGAGAAAATCTCTGTTTAACTTGTCATTTTCAATTTTCTCTCTCTTGTCCCCCTGTCCCCCACAAAATATTCCAAAATAACTCCATTTCCATGTTTCATATCTACATCTAATTTAAACAAAAGGAGTTGATCTGTTGTTTCCGCACTGACCACACACAATGCCTGCATCTGCTGAAACGTTTTTTGAAAAAGAATCTGCTTTGATATTTTCTGCTGCTGAAAATTTTTTGGGAAGGGTATAGGAATGTGAAAATGAAAAGAAAAAGACGAAAATGTGATCAGTTTCTGTTGAAGATGATCTGCTCTGTCACTCTTCCATTGACACAGTCAAAAATATGTTGCCCAGTGGACAAGTAGAGGGATCATTTCTACTTGTCTGCAAGAAGGTTTAGTTCAGTGGTTGTCACAAATAGTCGGATGGGTGAGTATTTCAGGCCCTAGTTCTTTCTGGAACAGCTCATCATGGGTCTGGTACAGTAGGATTCTTCTTTCCTGTATTTAAGGTTTTGTTGGTTTTTTGTTTGTTTGTTGTTTTGGTTTGGTTTAGTTTTGGTGTTGGTTTTTCTTTAGTATTTGATGAATTTATTAGAAGACGTAATCACTATAAGATTATGTTTTTTGTTTGTTTGTTTGTTGTTTTCACAATAAAAGCATAGAGATGGTGACTGTACTACCGTACACACGAACTGAAAAAGCTTACAAAATAGATTCTTAGGCTTTAAAGTGATCAGTCTTTTAGTTTACATGTGTGTATATATGTGCTTGCATGTGTGTGTGTGTGTGTGTGTGTGTGAGAGAGAGAGAGAGAGAGAGAGAGAGCATGAGTGTAACAGATTATGATGTACAAGATATAATCATGTAAGACAGAAGCAATGTTCAGGAGAGCAAATCCTCTTTATTATAGAAACTAGAATGCCCCAAACACAAGGACTATTTTATTCCTGAAAAATGTATGAAATATTTAGATATAGTACACTGTTCCTTAAAGAAGAACATGTTTATATACACGAGTATATTTATTCATAGATTTGAGTATAATTGTTACTTTTCATTTTGTCATATTGAAAATAATTGGATGTTGGATGTTAGTATGCTTTACAAAAAAGCAGCAAACATTTCATCTTGATCTTCAGTTTATGTGTGGTTTTCATAGTTCTGATTGTAGTTTTCCATATTCCCTATGTGTGTGTGTGTGTGTGTGTGTGTGTGTGTGTGTGTGTGTGTGTGTGTGTGTGTGTGTGTGTGTGTGTGTGTGTCTAGCTGGCTGAGGCTGGGTTTTACCACATCCCAAGCGATCAGTCTCCTGATGCCACTCGCTGTTTTGCCTGCTACAAGGAGCTGGATGGATGGGAACCTGACGATGATCCTTGGTCAGTAAAGAGAACTGAAACTTCCTTTAATTTAATGCAGTGATGTGGAACTGAGATAGAATAAAACGTTTTACAAAATCTCTTGAAAAAAACAAACAAACGATAGTTTCTAGCTAGCAAAGAATCAGTTTTGAAGTAGTATCATGGATGTGGTATATTTCAATTATTAAACCATATAAAATTATCACCACAGTGATGTGATCGTGGAATTGAAAGTAAAGCCTAGATAACTTATTCCAGCCGTCTTTCTCAACTTTTTGAACCTGCAAAACCAGCATCAGCCATATAAAAAATCATGTTATGGTTGGTAATCAGGAAAGCTTATTCCCCTCGCCTGATATTTTTGAGGGGGTTATGCCATTATTAAATCCTAATATGAAAAAAGTCAAATTTAACTTTGTCTGTTTTTTTTTTTTTGTTTTTTTTTTGAATTATGATATTTTGGTTTTCTTATTGTATGGAAAAGAATGTATTGCTGATGTTACTTAAATGCAGATGCCTTTGTTCTTAAGTCTCTAAATGAAATTGATGCCTAGAATTTTACGATAGTTTTTGAACGTGGCATTTGATGTGAATTTATTTTATATGCAAAGCCATAATCGAAATGAGACACTTCATGAATCTATGGATACCAGCATAATTCGAAATGTGTACAGATCATATCTATGCAAGCTGAAGCATTTTTAAAGCCTTCTTTGATTTGCATGCATGTGTATATATATAGATATATATATATGTGTGTGTGTGTGTGTGTGTGTGTGTGTGTGTGTGTGTGTGTGTGTGTGTGTGTAAAATTGTGCTTAGTTGTTAATGTTTATTCAGTGGTTGTCATCATGTATGGTCGTGAAGTGGAGCTAAAAAGAAACAAAACAAAAAAACAAAAAACACTCACACAATCAAGATGTTGGAGAATGGATCATTCAGCTGACTTCTCTGCATCTAGTGAAGGGACACCTATGACATATAACTGGGTGGGGCAGTAAGTCTCTACATTCTTTCTATTTCCAGGTCAGAACACAAGAAACATTCCCCTGCCTGCATCTTCCTGAAGATGGGAGTTCCAGTAGAGCAGCTGACCACTCAGGAGCTGATCAAATTTGAGATCAAACGCCAAGTCTGCAGAATGGTCAGTTCTCATTGCACTGTCATATAGCTGATAAAATTTGAGATTAAATGTCAGGTCTGCAGAATGGTCAGTCTGGGTTAGGTTGTCATCCTCTGTGTCATGATACTCATGTGATCGGTTCAGGTGGTTGTTCATTGATCCATTAAGTGCCAGGTTTCTGATAATTGATGATCCTATGAATGTCTTCTGATTTATACCTTTTTATGTGTAGGGATGTCTAAATGGATACACTTTGGGGAAGAAAAAGAACATGGGTGGTCGACCTTGAAAAAATTCAACACATTTTAGATAATCTAATGCAGGAATTAAATAGAGGTTAAGTGTTACATTACCATGTCTTGTGCAAAAAACATTTCAGGACTCCCACATTTCTTGCAGGGCTTGTGAATTTAACGGATCTTTGGATTAGATTTAAAGTCCTTATGTTAGTTTACGTGGAAAAATTCTTGTATTTTGAAGACTTATCCTTGTGTTGTATAGTATCTAATAGTGTTAAAGAAACAGTAGAGTTATATTACCTGGCTGTGAAGTAGTTATATTACCTGGCTGTGAAAAGATCAGTTTAGCATAATTCAGCAAATACAGTCAATATGGTGTAAAACTGCAACATGAGCTTCATTTTATTATGAGATAAAACTTACTTATGCAGTACTGAAGAAGGTATGCATGTCATGCAAACGATCCTAGCATGCTGGGAGATCACAGTTTTCATCATGGCGACAGTTGAGTGCAAAATTCAAGTTAGAGTAGGATCTGAATTTCACATGAAAAACTATCAGCAGAATATAAATATTTCAAAGGGAAACATTGAGAACATTATACCAGTCTATACATATGGCTGCCAGATATGAAGTACAAATCATTAACTTTTACCTGTTTCCATTTTTAGTCCCTCTAAGAATTCACTGCAGTTTCAGCTTTCTCGAAAACAAATTGAGCTTGTTCAGCATGGAAAGGGCCGCAACTTTAGACAGCACATGTTGAGAACAAGAAAGCAGTGGCGTGCTTGCTTGTCAGTCTGTACATTAATAAATCATGATAAGACATTTACAGGCTGATCCCTCCCCCCCCCCCCCCCCCCCCTTGAAATTGGTTTAGAAGAAAGTAAGTTCAGTTAAGATGGATCAGTTTGGAAACAGCAATGAATTTTTTCTTACTTTTTAGGCAAAAGATGTTTTTGTAAACAGTGTGTTACATGTTTTGAAAACTTAGAATTAGTTTTCCACTTTTTTTTTTTAAAGAAAAAAATGAATAAGTAATTTTTGTCAGTAATGTAATGTAAAAGGATAATTATAGAGCGCTTTACCTCGCAAGAGCCCAAAGTGCATATTGCAGAAAAACATGAAAAAATTATAATTCTAATTCAAAGCACACACACACACATACACACACACACATACCGCTGGAAAACTCACACACGCAGACAGACATACAAGCGTGTTCAACACCAGCAAACACGCGCACAGCAGTAAGTGGATATTGTTAATCAGTCCCAAGGAAAAGATGTGTCTTTAGGGAGGTTTTAAAAGTCTCTAAAGAGTCCGTAAAGAGTTCTTTCATGTGGCCTTGTAACTTCTCCAGCAGTTCAAAATTACTGCTTCTGCCATAGATGTCAAGTTGTTTGCTTTGTTGCTTTGATTGAAGGTATACTAAAGAGAGAAAAAAAAAAGGGGGGGGGGGAAGAAGACAGATTATGTACTTTCAGATTTTGCTGCCTCCACCCTCATCCCTCCAGTTTTATGGTTATGGACTTTTTTTCATTTTGTGTTTGTGAAAAACATGCTCATTTGCCTTTGTGTATGTGGGCTCTTTCGATATTGCTCTCCCTCCAATCCTATTTTAATGTTTGTCTCTACTAAGAAATTTCATTCTTTCTCTGTCTGTCTCTGTCTTTTTTTCTCTCTCTCTGTCTTCTTTCTTTTAAGAGTAAAATCTTTAGTTTGCTAGATTTGGTTTTGTGATTTGTTTAAAGTCTAAATTTATGTTACAGAAGAAACTCTTGGATGCCAAAGCCAAGGAACTGAAGGAGCAGAGTGAAGCTGTCCATGCTCAAATGCAAGCATTGTTTGATGAATAGGAGCAGTGCCTGGACTTGTGTATATAGAATTGTGTGATGGACAATGGCTGCAGCTCCGACCAAAAGGTTGGTTCTTTGAAAAACCAAGGAGAGGAAGATCAAACCTCAAACCTCCTTTATGTGTGAACGTTATTGTTTTAATTAAAAGAAAAGAGAAGAGAGGCAGCTTGCCTGTTTAATTTGCATGTGACTGCATAGTTAATGGAAAGAGGTTGAAGAACAGAGGATGGGTGGGACATGTGCAGAGTGAACGGTTTGAAATGAAAGGGAGATAACTAGGCTGGTGGCGTCAGCTCTGATGCAGTCCGTCACAGAAGCCGAAACTCCCAGAATGTAAGTAGTTACTTAATACCTTAGTAAGCTAGCAAGGCAACAGAAACAGGAGACTTTACACTATCAGCTCAGATCCATCTTAATAAGCTGGCAAGGCAACAGGAACAGGAGACTTTACACTGTCAGCACAGATCTTCTTCAGACAATAAGCTAGCAAAGCTACAGGAACAGGAGACTTTACACGATCAGCACAGTCCCTCTTCAGTAGGACAGCAACGCTACAGGAACAGGAGACTTTACATGATAAGCACAGTCCCTCTTCAGTAAGACAGCAAATCAACAGGAACAGGAGACTTTACACAATCAGCACAGTCCCTCTTCAGTAAGCCAGCAAGGCAACAGGAACAGGAGACTTTACACAATCAGCACAGTCCCTCTTCAGCAAGCCAGCAAGGCAACAGGAACAGGAGTCTACACAATCAGCACAGTCCCTCTTCAGCAAGCCAGCGAGGCAACAGGAACAGGAGACTTTACACTATCAGCACAGTCCGTCTTCAGTAAGATAGCAAGGCAACAGGAACAGGAGACTTTACACTATCAGCACAGTCCCTCTTCAGTAAGCTAGCAAGGCAACAGGAACAGGAGACTTTACACTATCAGCTCAGATCCATCTTAATAAGCTGGCAAGGCAACAGGAACAGGAGACTTTACACAATCAGCACAGTCCCTCTTCAGTAAGACAGCAAATCAACAGGAACAGGAGACTTTACACAATCAGCACAGTCCCTCTTCAGTAAGACAGCAAATCAACAGGAACAGGAGACTTTACACAATCAGCACAGTCCCTGTTCAGTAAGAGAGCATAGCAACAGGAACAGGAGCCTTTACAGTAAAATTACACTATCAGCAGTCCCTGTTCAGTAAGCCAGCAAGGCAATAGGAACAGGAGACATTACACTATCAGCACGGTCCCTCTTCAGTAAGCCAGCAAGGCTATGGGAACAGGAGACTTTACACTATCAGCACAGTCCCTCTTCAGTAAGCCAGCAAGGCAACAGGAACAGGAGACTTCACAACAGCTCATCAGGTACCGTGAACACTGTTTTCAATGGATTTTGCAGAGAAAATCCAAAGCTGCCTGCTGCCTGTGATCTTATTTTTGCACGTTGATTTGGAGTTATCTTTAACCTTTTTGACGACATTTGTCCCCAAAGTTAACATAATTGTGTTCATTTGATAGAGCTTAAAATGGTCTGTTGATGAGAAGAAAAAGTATAGGAGTAGAATAACAAACTCTGCATGGTGTATGTGTGTGTAGACAAGCCTAGCTCTGATACTACAAAACATTTCTGTCGTCTCTGCTATGAAATAACTTCATTTACATCACTTGGGGAAAACATAATCATCATCTTCAGCATCAATCCTCTTTTCTGGTGTATGATCTCGTTTTTTTTTTTTTTTTTTTTTTTTTTTTTTTAAAGCATTACTGTTATTCAAGGGCTAGCCCTTGCAGAGCTGATGATTGAATTCTGCCATTACGTTTCAGAGCACAGTTTTTCACAGCATCCATTTGTTGTTTTTAGCATGTGAAAATGGCATATTAACTGTTTTAGTATATCAGACTCATAATTACAAAAAAAGTGTCTTTGCAGTCAAGTAGTCACCCAGGACTAGGTGAGAGTGCTTTTGCCGTGTCACTGTGCTTTTCAAAAGGAGATGCATGAATTGTAAGTACTGTAGAATTTATTCTTTGTGTTCGATTGTATTTAGAGAGAAGCGAATGCGTAATATCCTTACACAGAAAACATCTGATGTATGACTAATGGGTGCCCGAGTCAGTGAGTGTGCATGTGAGCGAATGTTTGGGGAAACCCTTGGTATACTAAAGCTTACTTTCATGAGTTGCAAATTCACCTAACCAGTACACTACATGAATTCCCCATTTCCACCCCCACCTCCCTCCTGTTGCTTCCATCTTTTATCTGGACACTTTCAAACAGATGTAGAGTCAGAACACAATATGATTAACAGCTGGGCTGTATCTGGATTGTTCGCTTTGCTTGTTGTTTAGGGATTATAATCTTGGAGTAATTGTAGTTCAGTTTTGGTGTTCATGCAGGCCAAACGGCAGATCCAGGATTATTCCAAAAGATTGAATTATGCAAAAACTACTGTTGAAAAATTTATTTGAAATATTGGTCGACATCAACAACTATTTCCCTTGGCGTTAACTAAGAATGTTTTCTTATTCATGAACTACAACCATTGAACCAAGATTTGTTTGACTTAAGGGTCTGTTGTCATCCCAAGTACTCATCTGGATTTATGTGAAATTGCATCTGTTGTGGATTTTTCTTAATCATCAACCTCGGTTGATTTGAATTTGTAGCAAATTTTAAAAAGAAATGTTATTATTTCCGCAAGACAGTAGAAACAGAATGCAGGACAAAACATGATGCATTTCAACCTCTTGGGTCTTCTTCAGGCAAAACCAAACAACATTTAAGACAATGAAAAGGAAGAACGAGCAACTACTTAACTTCTCATATTTGGCACAAAATGGTTATTATAGAATTTTGGTAAATGTTACTATAATGTGTTATTGTGGAAACGGGTTCGTCTGAACTGGCTGCTTTGTTGTAACTACCTTGAATCATCACAATTGATTGAAAATTTCAAATTGTTATTGGTCCACGCATCCAAAACTTAACAGGGCAATCTTTGTTAGCTTATTTGGAGCGCTTCAGAACCAGTTTGGTTTTGTAGCTGCACAGTTGTTCCCACTTTGACATACCATATTTAAGTGTACCGATTCACCAGCCGCCGTGGCGAAGTGGTTAGCGTCGCGGACTTCCGGCTGGGAGGTCGTGGGTTCGAATCCCATCAGAGTCATGTGGGTTTTTCTGCCCCGACCGGCTCCTACCCAGAGTTGAGTTTGCTGCGGACTCAGTTGGGAAGACTGGGACCACACAGTCGAGTTTCATCCACTTAATGGATGCGTTTCTGAGAGTGTTGCTCAAATTTCCTGACCAACACTGCAGGTGCCTGTATCTCTCGGGCCTGGTTGACGCCGGGATATATTATGAAAGGAAGCGTAGAGTACAGCCCTGTCATGTAGTCTCAGACCGGAATGGAATTCCATAGCATCATCTTAATCATCCTCATTCTCATCGATCAGCATAAAAGAAATGTCTCAAATTCTGTGGCCCTTCATGCCCTGCTCTCATGGTGACCTCAATTTCGATGTCCTCTTCACGTCTGTGGCCTTGGTTTGGTTCCGTCGGGGTCACCGGTATCGGCGAGTCCATGGGGGCTGTCGTTGGACGGACGTGGTGGCGCCCTCCGGAGGGAGAGCTCACTCACGCCGGCTCCGCTACTAAGCAATTATTGTCGTCATTAGGGGGCTTAGTAGGTGGTGCCCTGCGTATGTTAGATCAGAACAGGCGCCACTGAACACCACTGAAGTGACTCGGCAGCAGTGCAGTGTCTCCTCCGGTGGGTTGCCTCTTGACGACTTGACATTGACTGCTTCCTGTGGATTGCCGGTGCCGGGGCTGCGGCGGGGCCGACCGGGCTGTGGCTGTGGACGGGGTGTCGGAATGAGCGGCGTGGGTGCACTGCCTCTGAGGTGGCGCAGAGGTTGGGACAGCAAAAAAAAAAAAAAAAAAAAAAAAAAAAAAAGTGTACCGATTCTCTCTTATTATTAGCCGACCACAATTATGCACAGACACGTGACAGCGAAAAAGAGGGGATTGGGGTGAGGGCTGAACAAATATGTTTCTGTGACATCCAAATGTGTTGAAAGCTTTTTACAACTAGGGACTCTAGCAGGGTGTGTACAGACATTTAATGTCATCATTCACAAGCTTTCAAAGATTTCTCACACAGCCTCTGTGTGTTGTTCCAAAACAATCACTGCCACACTGGCAGCCCAGACTGAATGAATCATCCGGACGTCAAGTGACACAACCCTATTATTCGAAGACCTGTATTCTGAATTGAGAATGTCGCATTGAACACATCCAAATGGATGTTATGGGCCAAACTTTTTATTTGGCACATGTTCTATTTTACGAATAGTCTACAGATTTTTCAGCATCCACGACATTTTCACAAATCCGTTCAGGCTTTTCACAGACTCCAGTCATTTTTCAGACTTGGCAAGACTTGAAAATGACACTACACTCCATTTCTCACGAGACAGCACTCCATTTCTCACAGATCTTCAAATACTGTGCGAGTCCTTTCTAAAATTTCATAGTGATTCTCTAACATATTAACTGAGGGTCCTGTTGATTCCCTAAGTAAATTTAGTTGCATGAAGCCCTGATTTGTGAAGAGATGATCCTCTGATATAAGAGTCCATCAACAGATTTGGGGAAGCTGTCACATGCTCCCTCAAACCACATCTTTAGTAGCAGCTTCGCTTTCACCTTCATTTGCCTACGAGGTGCCAGGAATTTAACATGATTTGCATTTTTAGTTTTGTTCCTCCAAGATGACAGGTAATTAAAATCAAGATTTGTATAGGTATTTCCAGAGTTTTATGATGAATTCAGCAGACTTGCTGACGTTTACAAAATTTAATGAAACGAACATTCCTTTATACGTTGTATTTTTCACACAAGTTTATATACAAGGTAATGCTTTGTAAGTGAATGTGGCTGGAATGTTTTTTTTTTTTACAGGCAATTCTAGATTTTCAAAGATTTGTTCCTCCTGAATGTTTAAGGAATTGCTAGGAGCACACAAATAATGGTCTGTAATTTGTACTGTTTATGACCAAGCCAAAAAGGGAAAATCTGGCTAGCCAACTCGCTCTCAATGATGCTAGCAAATGGCAACAAGTAGGTGTGTGTGTGTGCGCGCCTTACTGCCTACACATTCCTGTGGTGAACTGATGCCTCATGTAACATTCAAAGTCCACTGACATTGGCAATTTTCAATGACCGTCATCGGAAGGATCATGTGTTCAACTGGAAGTCTTCATGAGGTACTTGCTCAGTCCATCAAGCTCATGACTTGTCCATTAAGCTTGTTGGCATTAGGCCTGGTGATGGGGAGCTTTGGTACATGTTCCATCAGCACAGACATTACTGAGCACCACAGAAGTGACTGAAGCAAAGAAGAATCCTGGTTGGAAGTCTCACTATGGTCTGATATTGATACATCCTTAGGCATTAGGGACTGCTGATTTTTGTTCAAACAGCTACCGGATGAACATTGTTGGGGCTGTGAAGGGGATGTAAGGATAAGCGTCATTGGTTAATGCGACTGAAGGGCGCAAACATCCAATTCGGTAAGTTAGCACCTTCTCTCACCCTAAAAAGTAACTTTGTACATATTATATTATTCTGATTTAATTACGCTGAATTTTGCTTTGATCCCAATTCCTGTAGTGTTCAAAAACATATATCTGCACGCCCTTAAACCAGGAGGTAGATCTGATCCTGCAGCAAAAATGAAATGGCATAGGATGCTGCTCCACACCTCTCACTTTTCACAGCCAAGTGGGTTGTATTAAGTACACTCACACACTCCACACCTCTCATTTTTCACAGCCAAGTGGGTTGTATTAAGTACACACACACACACACACGTACGCACGCACGCACACACTGTGATCCTCTGGTTCAGATAACCAAATTACACAATTTCCAAATACATATTGTTTTATTTTAATTTGTCTCTTCTTACAAAATAAAATATGTAAGTATATAAACAGGAAAACATTTTTTCTCTGGGTTATAATAATTAATCATTAACTGAAACGGCAAAAAAAAAAAAAAAAAAAAAAAAACCCATTCTAGAACAAGATACAGTTTTCCCTAACTTCTCTAAAGACATCCACATTTCATCAGAAAGCGAAATCAATTGAAATTTCCACAACCATGCTGCTTTTGCATTAACAAATCTTAAGTAAACATTTAAACAGTATCAATCATGTTCCAGTAAAAATCCACAATTTTTGTTTTATTTACCTTCTGTACTTTATTTATGATAGAAAAAGCTGAAGAAGAAAAATGCATAGATGAGAATGATTATCAGGCTAGTGAGATTTATGTACAAATGGAATGCCAATGATATGTATAATAAAATCAATTCCCGACAAAAAATTGCATTGTTTTGATACTTGAACAACAAAGCAACTCAAAGCCTCCTCCTCTGCACAACTACATAATTCCCTTCCTATTGTGTGGATAGTTTCTAACGAAAAAGAAAAACAGCGCATTCATTTCTTTACCATATTTGTAAAAATTGTACAAACATAAAAGAAATCTTTGGACTGGTTTGGGAAGATAAGAGTGAACTGTGTGATGATGGGTGTGTTGACGTGTCTTGCACAGTACATGCGTTTTAATATGACAATATTGCTCTACACATTCTCCTTTCTCTTCACCAGTATCTTGGTACTACCTGATCCACAACCCAATGAAGTCACGTTTCACATTTGGCTGTTCTATTCACAGCTATGGAAATTTATTTCATCATATTCTGATCTTGCAAGTCTCTCGTATCTTGCAGTTTATGCAGTGTTGGTGCAAATTTAAAGACTATCCAGCATAAACCACTGAAAGCGAGCATGACAGGGAGCTGAATATGCTTCAGAGAAATGAAATAACAGAGATGTTTAGTGATGTACATGACAGAAGTGTGCGCATGAATGTAAAAGTAAAAAGTAAGTACAGTACTTTGCAAATCCGATACACTCTTGCTCTAGCACATAATATATCAATCAGCAACATGCGTCATAACTTTCAATTTTTGCAACAACTGATATGTTCAAGATCTACTGCATAGCTTTATTTACAAACAGCAAATGTCTCATTATAAAACTTTAGCTAGGAATGTCAGTTCATCACGATTATGAATCTTACTTCACCTTTAAACCATTACATACCAGGTAAATGCTTCTCATGTTTTTCAACGCATTTGGGCAGGGGGGGGGGGGGGGGGGGGGGGGGAATGGGTTGTCAGGAATAGCTGAGTGGGTCAATTTGTGAACATGACTTTGCTTTGTAGAACCATGCATTGGGCCCCAGTTGTTACAATTCAGATTCAGAGTCTCTGCTGTCTCCAAGGCGGATCTTGCCCACGCTGCAATCACAAAAAACAAACAATTTTGTACGTATTTTCCTGCTGGGAATGAGATCTCTTCACACAGACACGCGCACCCCCCCCCCCCCCCCTCCAAATTTCACAACTACCCATCTGTGACTAACAAACATCCCAAAACAAAAAAAACTCTAGCAAACAACCCATCAACAACAAAATGAAAGCTACAATAAATGCATAAATACACTGGCATTTAAGGAAGAGTGGCAGTCTTGTTGATCTCATACTGTTATAAAATGTAAGGAAATCCAAATAAGGATACCCTCTAGACTGCGTAAATCATTGCCTTGGTACTTGACAGCAATCTGAGAGGTCTGCTTGAAAAAAAACAACGTCTATAAAGACACTGAACATATAATGAATAGAAACATCTTGAGCAATAAAGAAGCTTTTTTTAATTTTCTCCTATCTCCTATTTTCAAAATATTATCTCTTTCTTTCACCACCACATACACAATTTTACTTTAAGAAAACAAGTTTCACAAACAAATGTAAATCTACTCACTTATCATCTGGTGACCTCTCTCTGAACTGGGGGGGACCCCGCGGCTTACGATCTCCAGGTGGGGGCCTCGTCTGTCGTCAGGTCCCCGACGATCTGGGGGAGGTCCACGACGGTCGTCTGGACCTCGGCGATCAGGAGGAGGTCCACGGCGGTCATCGTCACGGTATCCACCAGGGGGAGGGCCTCGACGACCCTCTGGAGGAGGTCCTCTGAAGCCACCTGGAGGAGGCCCTCGACGGTCGTCAGGGGGTGGTCCTCGGCGGTCATCGGGGGGTGGTCCTCGACGATATTCTGGGGGTGGTCCACCGCGGCCGTCTGGGGGTCTACGTCGATCGCGGTCATCTGGCGGTGGCCCTCTCCTGAGAAAGTAACGGAGTGAAACTACAGACACAAACTTAGGCAATGTTTAAGAGAAGTAACCATCACCAAGGTCTTACTGAACTTTAAAAATCAAAAGGTTTGCAAAATTGCCGACTTAATCCTCAACAGGTAATATGAATTTCTCACTCGCCTACCCCCCACCTAAAAAAAAACAATATCAAATGGCTGATTCTGAGTTCTGACCCACAAACATATGAAGTTCTTTGAAACAAACAAACTACAGAAAAAAAAAACTGCTTATCTCTTTTCAACAGACTTGGGTTAGTACCTAGAAAATAGCTGGAGATTTCTTTGTTGTAAATCAGTTCAACAATTCAATTTAACTACCAAAATCTAGACTCGATTAAATAAAACTTTTCTTCTTATTTATGAGACCTCTCAATGACCTGCTGTGTGCAACTGCAAGGGAAGGGCAGCGACCAGTCACAAACGTGGAACACGATTTAAGTGACCATGCCAGAAAACTGCTTTTCAAAATATTCCAGGCCTGAAAACCAACTCCAAGAATTTCCCAGGCTGAAATGTACAGCTACAAGGCCTAAACAGTGGCAACCCTTGAACCAGAACATCTGAAGAGAATCCTTCACTTGCCTGAACTGAACAGCACAAAATGTTGCTGAGTCAAACAGGCGACTGTAAGATTTTTGTATAAAAATCATGCCAGATTTCCAGCCCGTGCCTGAAAAGTGGCATCCCTACATAACCTTTTTGTCTGAACACAAAATTAAAAGGCAAGTGTCTGGAAGAGTAGCAAGCTTGTCCTTCGGCTCACTTGGAAACAGAGTATGATCCCTGTTTAGGTGACACAACACTAAGCTTTTAACCAGTAGAGTGCCTTTAAGCCGTCAGCTGACGCCGCATTGAAAATGCTTTCCCAGTGCCTATGGGCCGTCCACTGACGTCATGCATTTTTCTTGAATTTTCATTCGTTACTATTTCTATCAACGGACTTAAATAGAGTGTGCGTAGTAAGCCTTATATGTCTGTAGTATTAAAATGATATGTAAATGACCACACGTGAGGGGAAAGCCCATTTATTCTCATCACTGACTGGATGACCAGCCAGCACTTCGTCTCGCTTGCAAAGATGGCGGCGCAACCTTCGACAAGCGCAGCGAGCAAATCAACGTATTTACACAGCTGAGCAGGCTCTGCTAATGATTTTTGACAAAGACAATAATCTTTTATTCAACGACTCACTCGAGCATGAAGGTGAGATGATGATAGTGATGGAATTGCCAACCGTATTCGTCAGTTATTGTGTCGGGCTGTGTGACCTCAATGTGTGTTCAGCTGACTGGTTTGCCAGCGTCGAACGAGCTCGCCTAGTGTGTACTCTGCACTGCGTGCCAGTGGTCAGTGACGTGGTAGTCAGCGTGAGAGGGGAGTGCGGCCTGCTCGCGGCGCGGCACAGGGCAGAGGGAAAGGTAGGGGAAGAGGAGCAGTGAAAGAGAGGGTTGAAGTCCAGCAAGGGGGCGTGGTGGGGAGAGGGGGGCGTGGTCGTGGACTGACCTGTCTGCATAGAGTGTGAGCGTCTTGATAGACTTCTAAACTGTTTTACTTTCATTTACAGGTGTAGTGTGACAATACAAACTTTATTTTCAACTTTTTTGCTTTGTGTTCTTGTTTGGATGTGAAGATGTAGTGGTAAATACATATGCTTTTGATCGTGCAAAAAAATCTATCCAAATCTAATTGTCTAAATACTTTTTTATTATCAAAATTAAAACAAAAGAAGCCCAGATTCAAAATCTTCATTCAATTTCCTTCAAAAATCATATATATTTCATTGTTATATCTTTTGTAGTTTCTGAGCTAGAATTTTTTGTTAATTATTACCCCCAAATCATTAGATTTCCCTGGCACTGGGAAAGCCTTTGTTTGTAACATTTTCAAGCAGCTTCAAGCAGCGAACGGGTTAAAGACCCTTTCTGGAGTTGGGAGTATTTGTTAATTATGTACTTGCATCCAGAAACTAAAGGATCAAAGCATTTCTGCAGACTTTCTTTTTTTTTTTTGCCCTTTCTTCCTTCTCCCTTAAAAAAAAAAAACAACTGCTGCTCATCATTAATTTATCTTCATGTAAATATACCTGCCTATCCAATATCAAGATACAAAATGTATCTGTCACATCAGTTTAAGAGTAATGAAAGAAAAATATGAGGTCTACAAAATGTATTTGTCACATCAGTTTAAGACTAATGAAAGAAAAATATGAGGTCTACAATGGCTAAAGGCAATCAGAGTGGTACACACCTTCCACCAGGTGGCGGTCCTCTACGTCGGTCATCAGGATGCGGGGGTCTGCGATCAGGTCCTCCAGGAGGGCGACGGTGAGGGTCATGGGGGCGCCGATGGGGATCTTCAGGTCCATGGCGATAACCCTGATTGTGATGGCCGCTGCGTTTCTCTTTGGAGATATTCACCTTCAGAAACAAAGTACAAGAAACATGATTATGATGGCCACTGCATTTCTCTTTGGCGATATTCATCTTCAGAAACACAGTACAAGAAACATGATTATGATGGCCACTGCGTTTCTCTCTGGAGATATTCACCTTTGAAATAAAGTACAGAGAACATATTGTCCTATTGAAAAATAAGGATACAAGAAACAAATTGTGTTAAAGACTAAGGTATATCAGCAAATAGTGAATTCACATAAATTACCTGTACTGTATAATTAAAAGATAATAAAAAGCATGTTAAAGACTAAGGTATGTCGCAAATAGTGAATTCACATAAATTACCTGTACAGTACTATTAAAAGATAAGAATACAAGAAACAAAGCATGTTAAAGTATAAGGTATGTCAGCAAACAGTGAGTTCGTATAAATTACCTGTACTTGTTATCAAAATGAATGTCCTGACATCACTGAGTATTAATCTGTGTTGTGATGAAGTAAGTATTCTGAACATCCTTAGTGTAACCTTCAAAATTTATTGCTCTTAATGAGAGAACACTACCATTTACAAAACTCACAAACATTGTGTTATAATTTTCCTTTTAATCAGAAAAATTCAAAACCTCACCATAAAAATAAGAAAAGGTGCTTTTGAAAATCAAAACTTATAATATTCAAAGGTAAAAAATAACAAAGAATGATGAAGATTTATGTGGGGGAGAAAATGAGATACAGTTTGAACAATCAAAGGGAAGTAATTCATCCAGCCACTTAATGTCCTTTCTACTTTGAAAGAATGACACATACATGTAGGAAATATCTAGCGCTGTACAGCCCCTGAGTTGGCGTTAATTCATCACTAATCCATCTAGAGATTATTTCTGTTGTTAACTCATAATGTCAAACAAAAAAAACAAGAATAAGGTGCTGGTTAAAACATTACCGCAGCATATGCCTCTGACCGAGGCATCACCGTCTTGTGAGGCGTGGTTCCAGACTTCAGGTCATGTCTGCAAAACACAATGTAAGCTCTCTGAGAATTTCACCAAATTAGAATGGTTACTTTCTTAAATGATCTATGACATAGACGCCTACTCTCGTATAGCAGAGTTTAAGTTTGATTTAACACGTATCACACTTAGGGCCATTTGGGTTACCAGAAAAATCAGTAATTTTCCAACATTAATGGGTCAGCCCCCGACCCCACCTCCACCTCCCCTGCCTGCACCCCTCTCTTCCCCACCCCCTCCCCCCTGAACCTGAAACTAGTCACTCCACTCCCAGTCAACATTTAGGGTTTATTTTTTGCTTTCACTGTCATCAATCATTTATGTGTCCACCATATAAAAGAAAAAGCCATGCAACAAATGGCAAACTCTCTTTGTATACTGTTAAGTCTAGGACATATAAAGTATGAACAGTAAAATGGAATCAGAATGATATTCCACTTAAGTCTACTTTCTATAAACAAATTTACAAAAAATGTTTTTTTTACTATTTCACGTTGCAGTGCAAATTTCTGCAATGTTCATTTGATCTTTCAATGTTAAGTTTTACCACTGTGAAGTTTTTACTTGAACTTGTTGAAGAAACAAAAGTGGTTTGCAACAAACAATACTAAGCTCTCAAGACTGATTTTCAAAACAAAAAAAAACACAAACCAAAACAAAAAATCAGTAAGTCACATGACTGGTTTGGTTTCACAATTACTGACAATGAGGAGTCAAGTTCAAATATTTGTCTCGAATAACTGACAGTGACATTAATCCAACTTTTGTCACTCATGCTAATGACACTAATGGAAAAAGAAAGTCTGCACACACACACACACACACACACACACACACACACACACACACACACACACACACGCACACACACACATATGTACACACATAAAACCTGAATCAAAATTTTTCAAATGCCTATACAAGAATTTAACATCCTGCTCTATGTGAAAGATGTTTGTTGTAAACGCTTTACTAAATACTTACTTCATCTCATGCTCATACAGCAAGTCATCCTTGTGGACGGCAGCGATGCCATAATCACCCAGTGGCCGGAACTGGAACCAAAAAAAAAAAAAAAAAAAAAAAAAAAATCACATTAAATAATCTCTGGCACTTTGACAACAACAGAAATTCGCAAGATTCCATAATTCACTGAAAGGTATATTTTTTCTTTTTTAAGTTCTGAAAGGAAATATCAGGTAAAGGAGGTTGGAAAATTGTAAACTATACTAACACACACACACACACACACACACACACACACACACACACACACACACACACACCAACCACAAACAAACAAACAAAAATCCTCCCTTGGTAAAACGAAAGAAAAGAAATGCCAATATCCATTCAACTATTGCACTAATGCTGTTTTTCTTATAACAGCACCAAGCCTACACACAAAAAAACACATGCATGGCACACAGAATGAATGTACATTTTCAAAGTTTTTTTTTTTTTCTTTTTCTGTGCAGACTAGTGTCTGCACAAGTGCTGGGCAAACTGATGCCTTAAGCTGTATTAGTTTGGAGTTATGGGCATGCAGCTGTTTCAGCATGGGAGCTATAGACTATAGTTGCTTCCCTTATTTGTTCTTACTTTCTGCTGAAAGTGAAGCTTATGAAAAAACATCAAAACTCAAAATTATTAGGGTTTTTTTTTTTTTTTAACTGATTTCTGAAGTGCACTTTCATACAGTAATATTAATAAACACACTGACAATAAATTGATAATATGACAAGTGTTTGAAATTAATTATCTTGCCAAGAGAATGAAACTGTTAGACTGTCCATTATAATAGACGGACCAGAATAGAGTACATTTTCACTCATACTGATGAAAGTACTGGGGACAAGGTCTTCATAATGATTATCAGGGTCGGCTGTCAAATGACTACAATCGCCAGACTGATTATTACCCTCTCTGAGGTGACTGGGGAAAACAACAACTACTGAGGCAGAAGGGAAAAAAACAAAAACAAAAAACAAGTCAATGAGTCAATGAATAAGTCATTTGTCTAAACATGAAAAACCCAACAACTGAACTCTGTGGACTATACATATAGGTTGCTATTTTCTGCTTCTGTCTTCAACTGCCCATTCTCTAGCCCTAAGCTGGGAGAGGGAAAGCTCTGCCCTAAACTCCTTTCTTTTCCTCTATAAACACATTCAAGCGACCACAAAGATTCTGTTTCTTAAGGAAAGGAAAACTTGCCCTAAAGAAAAAAAAAAAAAAAAAAGGGGGGGGGGGGGGGGGGGAGAAAAAGCTGTGCTCTATGATGTGAAAGGCTTCGATACTCTGTATAAAGCCGAGCATGTCCCACACATGGACAACATACCAGTAAAAATACCACATGTGATATTTTCAATTTTTTGTTACTCTGTTCAACACAGTATTAATTAATTTAAAATTGCGTTAGTTACTCTCAACACCATAGTAAAATTGTGTTGGCTGTTATCGAGGCTTCTGGCCGTTCGTTCCACTTGCTAATGGGTATTGGGGATTAGGGGAGGGAGCTGTTTTAGTTCTGGATGCACAGATGAACATTATTTAAAAGTCTGCATGGTATACAACAAGAACTGAATTCTGCTGCCTGAACAGACACACCAACCCATGAGAGAGAGAGACAGAGAGAGAGAGAGAGACAGAGAGAGAGAGAGTGAGAGCAGGGGACAAGTGAGAGGATCGACTGAGAGTGTGTGTGTGTGTGTGTGTGTGTGTGTGCGAGTCTGGGAGTCGCAACTGTCCACTTTTTTTCTCCACATAAGACTTC
>CM065714.1:106414788-106447288 GCA_033310375.1 Conus canariensis | reverse complement strand
GTCTATGCTTCCTTTCGTAATACACTCGACATGAACCAGTTCTAAGAGATTACGACATTCACTGATATTTCCCTTCATTTTCTCTCATGTGTTAACACGTGCGGACTTTATAGAGCTCTCTTCTGGCGGATGCTCCTGTGGAAACCTGACACTGATATCTCCCACGCTCTGTCTCCTCTTCTTCATTCTCGTCCTTCCCCTTCTCCAGTGTGTACTGCTGACACCGGAACAGGGACCGGCCTAGCCTTGTTGGGAACGACAGTGGGGGGAGTGAGAATCGTAGCTTTTTAAGAAATCTGTTTAGAACACACACACACACACACACACACACACACACACACACACACACACACACACACACAACACATATTTATATACATATACATATAGATAGATAGATCCTACATGTACATACATACATACATACATATATCCTTACATACATACATACATACATACGTAAACTGACTCATTGATTTTACACGCACAGAAGAAAACGCGCGCACGTACGCACGCACGCGTACAGGCGAGAGATATGACAGTCAAGATATTGAAGACGAAGGACGCACGAACTAGTTATTTCTTCGAACTGGGTGCAAGAGGCTACGGAACGGAATCGAGGCTAAAGGGAGACAACACGGGTTAAAATAATAATAATAGTAATAATGAAAATAATAATCTAATCATAATAATGAAAATTAAATGAAGAAAATAATGCTACCAGTGAAGAAAATGTTGCTGCTGCTACTACTACTACTACTACTTCGACGACGACGACGACGACGACGACGACGACTAAACTTACTATAATAATAATAGCGATAATGGTAATATAATAATAATGCTAACGATAATGATGATAGCCATTGTAGTAATATCACTAATTATGGTGAAAACACGTTAAACAGATGATTCATTCATTCGTAATTGCAGTAATGATAATAGCAATACTAACGAACAGAAGAAGAAGAGTAAGAGGGCAGTTACAATAATAATGTTATAGTAGCAATAGAAATAAGTGGTAATAGTAATAGCAGTAGTAGTAGTAGTAGTAGTAAGAAGAAGAAGAAGAAAAGAAGTAGCAAGAGAAGAAGAAAAAGAAGCAAGAAAAGAAGAAGAAGAAGAAGAAAGAAGAAGTAGCAAAGAAGAAGAAAAGAAGCAAGAAAAGAAGAAGAAGAAGAAGAAGAAAGAAGAAAGAGAAGAGAAGAAGAAAGAAGAAGCAAGAGAAGAAGAAGAAGAAGAAGCAAGAAAAGAAGAAGAAGAAGAAGAAGCAAGAGAAGAAGAAGAAGAAGAAGAAGAAAGAGAGAAGAAGAAGAAGCAAAGAAGAGGAAGAAGAAGAAGAAGAAGAAGAAGAAGAAGAAGAGAAGAAGAAGAAGAAGAAGAAGCAAGAGGAGGAGAAGAAGACGAAGAAGAAGGGGAAGATGGAGAATGGGGATATAGATAATGGGAAACATAGAAAGATAGAACCTAAGAAATACATCAATGGTTATGATAAGGATTTGTCAAGGCATATAGGTACTGCTGATCACCTCTGGTCGTTGACACACCAGGATATAGACACAGGGAACAAAGGCGGGTGACTGGACCCTGGTCAACCTGAGACACCTCTGGTCGTTCACACGAGTCTTAGGCTTTAAAAGGACACTGGACACGTGCATTGCTGGGCAGTCGTGCTCATGTAGCCTATACAGAACAAGACGAGCACGCGCATTCTGGAACAGTCATACGCATACATATTGAACAAGCCAAGCCAGTGATTTTTTTTAAACTAAACACAATTCTCCAATAAACCGTTAAGAGAGGGAGACGGGTGGAAAACCATAGAAACGATAGATGAATGATACTGTAGGTCGGACAAGGAAAAGGTTTGTTAAGACCCAAACTTTGGTACACAACCGACAGAACTAGCGGAACCTGGTGAACTGTTTTTCAGCCCGATGCTCCGATGATTCCCCATGAGGTTAAATAATTTATGTATTGATGTATTTTTATATGCATGTGAGCAGTTAAGCGCGTAAAAAGAAATGCGCAGAAACCTGATAACGCACATATGCATGCGTGCATGTGCGTATGTAAGAACAATTTATATGTATGTATGTATGTATGTATGCATTGTATATGTTTTGTATGTGTGCATAAAGAGTAGAGGGAAGGTGGGATTCCATCACTTGTCCAAGGTTTGTGAGTGCGCTTGAGAGAAAAAGAGAAAATGAGGCTGAAAGGGCTGAGGGAGCAAGGGACAGAGGGATGGACAGACCACATTATCAGAATGTGTACACTGCCATCAGTAGCTGTGCATCGTGGTCATCTTTGTGTTACTAAAGTTTGTTTTTTTTCTGGAGTCCTCACGCGAAAAATGGACTTTTTGGGGGGAGGGAAACGAAAGGACATTTTGTCCGTACCACAGCTCGTATCCACACATAGACGCACATGCTTTGGGTAAGCAGAGAGAATATTGGGCAGGGGCAGTATTGCTCAGGGGGAGTTTCGAGCATGGGGAGAACTGAACGGGAAAATCTATCGATACAGAGAACATCAAGTTGACACCAAACTCGTCGTTCGCTCGATCGTAAGATGGACAAAACTGGACGATTGATAGCTAATGGAGAGATGACCAACCGAGTCGATCAGGTGTCTAATTCAGCGAATTTCAGGTAACAATCAACTTGCTCTTCGATACGAACAAGATTAATGTTGTTCTTAAAGGCTGGGGGGTGAAAATGGACATCTTTCCGCGGTAAGTTCAGCCATGAGTTTTGTCCACACGCACCCAAAATAGCACCGTGCTCTGATTCGTAGGGATGACCGTCGGCATTCTCTGTTAGGCGCGTATGTTCAGCACCACTCTCAACAGTCCTGATTGGGTCACGTGGTAGGCCCTCAGGAATCAGACGACGGTCAGATGACGTCACGAGAGTTGTATGGACGTGGAGCAGGAGGAGGAGGAGGAGGAGGAGGGCGGGGAGGGAGGAAAGGATGTGGAAGAAAGGGGTGAAGGGAGACTAGCAGAGATTCTTTTTCGTCGGTTTATTATTGCCTGGGATGTACAATGTGTGCATGTGTGTGTGTGCGTGTGTGTTGTGTGTGTGTTTTACTTGCGCGAGCGCTTATAGAGAGAAACTCATATGCTTACAGGCAGGCATTGCGGGTACACACAAACACACCACATACACACACACACACAAACGCGCACGCGCGCGCTCGCGCGCGTGTGCGGACATGCATACTTGCACAAATGCACACGCATACGCACACATGCACGCGCACACAAATACACACACGCGCACGCGCGCGCAAACACACACACAAAAACGTGCTGCGCACGCTCGCTCATTAGCTGGTTTCTCTCCCGACACAAACACATGTGAATATGTACACACACTCGCGCCCCGAGCGCTCACACACACACACACACACACACACACACACACACACACACACACACAAACGCGCGCGTGCGCGCGTGCGCGCGCGCGCCACACACACACACACTATATATATATATATATATATGTGTATATATATGTATATATTTATATATATATATGTTGTGTGTGTGTGTGTGTGTGTGTGTGTGTGTGTGTGTGTGTGTGTGTGTGTGTGTACTCACATGCATGCACTGATACACACAAACATGACACACAAATACACACACACGTACACGAACTTCCATGCACATCTATTAAAAAGAGAGAGAGAGAGAGAGAGAGAGAGAGAGAGAGAGAAGGGTCAGTGAACTCACCAACAGCGGACATTGTTTTTGAAGCATGACAAGCACGTGAAGCAAGTGCTTGTGTATGTGTGTGGGGAGGGGGGGGGGGGGGGGGGGGGGGGGGGGGGTGGGTGTGTGTGGTGGGTGTGGGGGGGGGGGTGGGTATATCGCGCGATTTTCTGCCGTCCAATGAGCGTTGCGCTTTTCATAACTTCATCTTCCCTTCAGTTCGACGTGAAGCCGACTGCTGTGCATTTTGGCCGCCATGTTTAGAAGCCAAGCCAGGACAGGACAGAGCAGGGCTGGTGAGTGTCTGAGTGTTTGTGGGTGTGTGTGTTATTCTATTTGGTCGAGGTAGACATTGCATACTCTAACCATTCATGGTTCATACTACTTTCCTGTTTTCGGCAAACCTACCGGCTGAACTTTAAGATAGGCTTCCTCACTGGAGTCAAATCTGTTTCGTCACGAAGGCCCCCAGGCTCTCCTGCCCTTAACCCCTCTTCCAGCTCCACGCTCTCCGCCTTCAGGTGGACAATTTTCAAACTTTATTATGAAATTGAGCTTCTTTCTTTTTTTTTTTTTCTTTAGGTTTGTATTTACAAAGTAAACTCCATTTTTATTCGGTTTCATAGACTGAATTCTCATGCGAATCGGGGGAGGAGTTAGAAAGGTTATCCGACCTTTTCATCGGCCCAGTTCCATCCCATTAAACTCGCTTTTTTTTTTCTTTTTTTTTTTTATTATTACAGTGGAGGAGTTAGAAAACCATTTTCCCAGTTTCACACCCCCACCCCCTCCATACTTTATCCCACGTCCTACGGACAGCCCCCCCCCCCCCCCCAACTTTCCCCCCTTTCTCTCACACTCGCTCGCTCTCTGACATGAAATTTAATTAGGGGAGAACTATACAAATATTTGGGAGTGTCAGAAAAACAACACACACACACACGCACACGCGCGCACACACACACACACACACACACACACACACACACACACACACACACACACACGTATTGAACGTTGATGTAGCAGATTTTAAAGCTAACAGTGAAGACTTGATCCAGCACTTTTTTACACCGTGGTTACGTCCTCACTGTCCTACAAAAGGCAAAGCGGAAAGCGGAAAACGCTCTGAGATTTGATACACTAAAATACAGATCCAAAAGCAAAAATTCCAGGGTGCCTTAGTTGTTAGTCATAATCCTCTAAATCTTCCAATGAGAACCCGGCTAAAAGAACAGCTACATGTTCTTCACGTCAGTCCTAAAATGCGGAAAAAAACTTCCAGTACAACCAGTTGTGGGGGAGATGAACTGCAAATCACTTAAAAACATTTAAATGCCCTCAGCCCTCCCACCCTCATCCGCAGCCCCAAGTGACACAGGATGTTTAAACTGCCAGAAAAAGTGTAATATTATAACACATGGTGCAAAGCAAGTGTTTTACCAGCTCCAGAACAGGAGAAAATTTTACTATCCAAGACAGGTGGAACTGCGAGAGCAGCAATGCTACGCACCTTTTATTCTGTAGCAAATGCCAACATGCTCTGTATGTGGGAGAAACCAAAAATTCTCTAAAAACTAGATTTTATCAACAGAAATCTCATATAAAAAAGAACATTTGTACTCGAGTCGCCCAACATTTTAACCAAAATGACCATTCTCTGACGGACATGCAATGCATTGTGTTAGAGTACGGAATCAAAACCTTACTTCAAGACTCAAAAGTGAACAGTTCTGGATTTACAAACTGAAGACATTATTCCGACTGAGCCTCAACACTTTGAGTCTTAAGTATCAGTTTCCTTCCCCCCCCCCCCCATCCCCCTTATCCCTTCCAGCCCTTCACCCCCCTCACCTTTCATTTTGATTCCATTCTATTTATCACATTGGTTACCAAGTAAATTATTTTTGGATACACATGGTTCCTAGCATGACCATTTTTAATGCAGTTAATCCCTTTTAAACTGTACAGAAGTCTGAACACAGTTCCCCAGTATGTTGGAGCCCACCTCGGAGTGTGTGTGTGTGTGTGTGTGTGTGTGTGTGTGTGTGGTGTGTGTGTATAGAGGGGGTGAGTGTTGGTATTGGGTTTGTGTGTGTGTGTGGTTCGTGTGTTCACGCGCGCGTGTGCGTGTGTGTAGAGGGGTGGGTGTTGGGTATGGGGTTTGTGTGTGTGCGGTGTGTGTGTGGCGAGGGGGATGAGGGGCGAGATTCTTTGTCTATTCCATATGTTTGTTTCTATATTTGCAAACACTTTTCATGCCATTCGGTCCTGTTGGGTATCTGGTACTCGGTATGAAATGTGTTATTAGACCTGGTGTCGTGCATTGCACTTTTTTTTCTGGTCTTCTGACCTTTTCTCCCACTGTTAAACCACCACCCACCCACCCTCGCTCTGCGTCTCTCTCTCTGGCAGTCATACCTGTCGGTTGATACCTCAGTTTAACAGTTCCTCACTTTTGGATTTAAGCGCTTACGTACTTCGTTCAGTTACAAAACTGGCTAACCCCAGTTAAAAATCTAAGTTCACAGATTGTCTTTGATTTTGGACATAGATCCCTATGGAATGCAAATATGGAAAGTATGCATTACAGCATTGCAGTGCCGCTTTGTTGTGGCAAGGGGGATGGAAGAAAGCCTTAATTAAACGCGCTTCTCTATTACTTCGTGTAAATCAATATTGTAAGATGACAAGAGAACAACCCCCAAAAACGTTGTCAAACGCAGAAAATCCAATGCTTAAACTATTGATGTTCACGTCCACAGGGGGAAGGAACTGCTGCATCGGTGGTCGCAGACAACGGAGATCTTGCTCAGCAGCCAGGGAAAAGGGAGATGGGGTTACGTCAGTCCAGGGAACGCCGCTGACTGCCAGGGGAGTAGAGACGTTGTTGTTCTGCCTCTGCTGCTGCTTCTCTCTCGTCTTCTTCCTCTTTCTGTACTTCTTCCAGTACTGTGTTCCTCGTCTTTCATAGTTATGTGATCTGTCACAGGTTAAGAGTCTTCATGCTCTTTTGTAAAGTGACGTGTCTTCTTTCAGAGAATTCAGTTTTTTCTCTCTCGGTGTTTTCTTCATACACGGGATATAATGCCTTTTATTCCTGGTTTTAGAGTATCTTTTATTCGCAGGTTTTAATTTTTTTTTCTTTTTCAGGCCTGAGTGTCTGCATTCCCCATATTTGTCTTCCTCTTTCCAAAGACTTCCATATTGTCCTTTGCCATAATCAGCGTAGGTGCTCTGGTGCCTTAGGTCAGCGTTCTGTGGAATAAGGACACAACACAGGAGGTACCAGAGGGAATGCTTCCGGAAAGGCATGAAAGGCTGCCTCCAGTTATGTAGTTAGTGTCCTCATGATTCGGGGGTCTGGAACATGGACGCATGTTATCAGATCCTTCAGGGGCCAAGCTGCAGAGTCGCTGAAGGGAGTCTTTGATCCTCTTTCTGAAATGTTTCCTTGTGCGCACCTGGTACCTCCTGACCCGAGTGTCTCCTAATCCACTGAAAGCCTGACACGGTAATCAGAATCAGTATAAGATCTCTTTCATTGAAGTAGATACCCTTCTTAAGTATCCTCTTTCCAGAGATGCTGGTATACCCCTTTCACAGGGTTTGTTAATTTACTCTTTTCACAAGGTCTGGCGTTTTCTTTTGCAGGGTTTAGTGTCCTCGTCAAAGAGTTTTGTATCTTTTTTCATATGAATTGGGTCCACCTTTTCTAGGTTTTGTCTCTTTCTGTCTTGTCCTTTCATACGGTTTAATGCCCTCTTTCATAGGATGTGTCCTTTCATGGGTTTTATTTTGTCTTCCTTTGAAAGGGTTTAGTAACCTCCTTTGATAGGAGTTAGTGTCTTGTTTTATAGGATGTGGTGTCCTCCTTTCAAAGCTTTTATTGTCCTTTAACAGGGTTTAGTGACCTCCTTACATAGGATTTCGTGTCCTGTTATAGGGTTTAATGTCTTCTTTCATAGGATTTAGTGACCTTTCATAGGATTTCATGCCCTTTCATAGGGTTAAGTGTCCTCTCATAGGATTTAGTGACCCCCTTTCATAGGGTTTAGTGTTCCCTTAGGTTTAGTGACCACCTTTCATGGTTAGTGTCCTTTCATAGGGTTTAGTATTATTTTCATAGGGTTTAGTGCCCTCTTTCATAGGATTTAGTGTTTTCCTTTCATACGGGTTTAGTGTCCTTTCATAGGAGTTACTGTCTTCCTTTCATAGGGTTTAGTGTCTTTTCATAGGATTTAGTGTCCTTTCATAGCATTTAGTGTCCTCCTTTCATAGGGTTTAGTGTCCTTTCATAGGAGTTACTGTCTTCCTTTCATAGGGTTTAGTGTCTTTTCATAGGATTTAGAATCCTCCTTTCGTAGGGGATAGTGCCCTCTTCCACGGGATTATGTGTTCTTTCATAGTGTCCAGTGTTTTCCTTTCATACAGTTGAATGGCCTCGTTTTCTCACAGGATTTCGTCCCTTTGTCATGAACGGGATCACTGTCCTTTATTCCCTGTTGTGTCCTCGTTCTATAGGGCTTAGTGTCCTTTATGGGGATTGGGTTCAGTGTTCTTCTTTCTCGGGTCTTAACGTCTCCGTTCGTAGGCTTTAGGATGATCTTTCTCATCAGTTTGTTGCCTTTGTCAGCGACTACTTCTTCGCCAGAATATAACCTCAAGCATGCTTTGCGGCAGGTCACAGGGGCCGGCTGCTCTTCAGGAACCAGTTCCAGAGTGTGGGAGGACCATTGCAGCACCGTCCAGCACGATAGATCGGACTGGGCAAGGTACCAAACCATTTCAGCCAGTGAACTGAAAAAACAAACAACAAAAAACAGCATATTCTGGACGAGTTACTTTCTACATTGGATCAAAAGAAAAAGTAGACTTTAATTAATCGAATGTTAAAGAAACGTCATTTGAGCAACAGTGCAGAAAATATTGTATTTTTTGTCACTGCCTCTGTCATGTCTCTGCTTAATACAGCTAACAAACACTCATGCACAAATACACACGCACGATTCAACAACTGTACCTGTAGGGAAACGCGAGTCCGCGTTTGAAGACACACACACACGCACACGCAACACGCACACACACACACACATAACACACCACCATGCGTGCGTGCGCACGCGCACGCACACTTACGCGCACGCACTTACCAGAATCTACGCACACTTGTGACTGATCTTCCATTATCAAGGAAAATATCCCGCTGTTAGCCACAGCCTAATATTTACCATACTTAGGGACATACACTGCCTCATGGACAGAAATCATACTTAAGGACATACACTGCCTCATGGACAGAAATCATACTTAAGGACATACACTGCCTCATGGACAGAAATCATACTTAAGGACATACACTGCCTCATGGACAGAAATCATACTTGACATCACTGCCTCATGGACAGAATCATACTAAGGAATACACTGCCTCATGGACAGAAATCATACTTAAGGACATACACTGCCTCATGGACAGAAAATGAAAATAGCGTGAGCGCAAGCGCGGGCACGTGCGTGCGTGCATGCGCGCGCGCGCGCGCGCGTGTGTGTGTGTGTGTGCGCGCGCGCGTGTGTGTGCGTGTGTGTGTGTGGTTTGCAATGTGCGTGCATGCAGGGTGTATATTGTCCGTGGTTTTGTCATTGCCTGCTTACTAATTTTCAGGAAGAAATAAGTATGTGTGAAATATAAAAAAGGGCATCTGGTGTCCGGTTTAGTTCCAGCTTCATCAGGGTGGTGTCACTGCGTGCGGATTGGTCCGTAAACGCTACACTACATTTTCTAAGTTAAGTGACCACACTGCGCAGGATTTACAGCTGATGAATTAATGACTAGGATGAACGGGTTTAAGACAAGGGTCTTGTGGATACCACTTGGCAGATGTCTGACCCGCGCGCTGGGTAGACTTTGGGTACCCATCTAACACTGTCTGCACCACTGTTACGCGAACTGGGACAAGGCGAATCGGGAATTGGTGAATCGGCATAACGCCGGTTTCAATGTTCGCATTACATTGCGGCTGTAAACAATCAAGTTTTTGATGTTCGCGCGCGTGCGTGCGTGCGCGCGCGCGCACGTCTGTGTGCGTGTGTGTGTATTCGCCCGGGCGTCTTTGTGTGTGTGTGTATGCGCGCGCGCGTCTGTGTGTGTGTGCACGCGCGTGCGTGCGTGTGTGTGGGGGTGTGTGTGTGTTGGCACATGTGTCCGATTACGTGTGTTTGCTTCGATCAATCGGTGTAAAATATGGAAGTAATGACTATTTGTCTGTCTGTGCTAGCTTGTGAAATCAAATACTTGGATTCAGTGCAAGCTAGTATTGCATGTTATTTAATTCACGCCGACACTAAATCTCTTGCACGCACGCACACATACAAACAAGGACGCACACACGCACACGCACACGCACAGACACACACACACACACACTTTTTTAACATTTGCCAACTTAAAAAAAAAATATATATATATATCACGCATACGGCTGCGTGAACATGGATCATATGAAGTGAAAACTGTTCAGCTGAAGACGAAACTTTACAAACGTATGTGTTGCATGTGTGCGTACACCTATACATTCGAGCGCTCGCGCGCGCACCCATGCACAAGCACACACATGCATACTCACACTCGCGCGCGCGCGCTCGCGAACATACGTAGGGGCACACATGCACACTCGCATACCGTAAACACACACAAACTCCTACAACACGTTCAGAGACTGGGAAAGGTGCATTTTTTCATCATTTTAAAGAAGTCGCAGGGATAAAATGCGTTTGCTAATTGTCGCTGCTCTAAAAAAAATCGAGCGTCCAGTCTGTGTACAGCAACGCTTTTCTTAAGCTACATAAACGAAAAGTGAGTGTGGATGGAACGTGATAACTACACACACTGTATTGTTTTAGCTGGAAAGATCGTTGAAAGCTGTTTATATGATTCAAAGAATGCGTTCGTAGAGTTAACCAACCACAAAACTGATTGAGAAAAGCTTTGAGACCAGCACATTTGACAGTAGTTTTGGTGACTAAAGTGGATCAAGATTTGTTTGTACAAGTTTCGAGTGTTAAAAGAAAATGCTGTGTACATCGACAGGGACAAGGGACTCCTACATCAACGGCCATGGGAATGTTGACCTGGACAAAGGAACTCGGCAAATGCAAGGAGAGTATGGGTGCTGTACTTTTTTTTTTCTTTTTCCTTCTGCAATTCTTTCAGTGTTTTGTTCCTAGTCTCTTAATCTAATGGCTTAGATTGCCCCTCATTAGAATGTGGTCTTTGAAGGAATTTGGTGTCTTCTTTCAGATGGCGTGTCTTTCTTTGAAGGATTTAGTGTCTTCTTTTTCACAGGATTTAATGTCATCTTTGTAAGGGCATACATAGCGCGTTCTTTATTCATAGGTTCTAGTGTAATCTTTCCCAGGATTTAGTGTCTCCTTCGCTCAATGGGCTTAGAGTAGTCTTTGTCAGGGTTTCGTGTCTTCTTGATTCACAGATTTCGGAGTATTCTTTGGCCGGGTTTAGTGTGCCCTTTATTCACAGATTTATGTGGTACATTTCTGGGGAAGGGTGGAGGTCAGAGTCAACACAGCGTGTGTTTGATATGACCGACATGGTTGCCCTGATTTTCTGTATCAGTTTTCTGTGGAACAAGGATACAAAACAGGGGGTACCAGAGGGAATGTTTTCCGGAAAGGCATGAAAGGCTGACTCTAGCTATGTAGTGGGTCTGGGATTTGGAACATGGACGCATGTTTTCAGATCCTTTGGGACTGAGCTGCTGCGGAAGTCTCTGATCCTGTCCCCGAAATATTCCCAAGTGCGCACCTGGTACTTTTTCTGATCCTAATACCCCTTAATCCACAGAAAGTCTGACCTAGAAATTAACGAATCGGAGTATCCTACATGTTTTAATACCCTTATTTAATAACATTGAGTGTTATCATTCAAATGTTCTATTACACAGTTTACAATCCATTGGTTGTGTGTGCCTTCATACGGTAAAACATCTTTTGAAGGGTTTAATGACGTTCTTTCAGAAGGTTTAGGGCCCTCGTTTCACAGGCTTCTGTATCCCTTGCATCATATAGTTCAGCGTCCGCCTTTCATGAGAGTTGGTATTGACTTTCCTTTGTGTTAAGTGTCTACCTCTTGTTCCTTTTTCTTATCTTCATAACATCGGATTGAATGTCCTCTTATTCGTCAAAATGTCCTCTTTCAGAGTGTCGACTTTCTCGTCTTGCTCGTTTGGTGTCCTCTTTGGACAGGGTTTAATGTTTTCCTGTTATTTGGTTTAGTGCGCTCTCTTAGCAGGGTTTGGTGTCTTTGAACTTGGAGGTCAGGTTCCCTCTTTTGAACTCGAGTGTCTTCTTTTGAGCGGGGTTGATGTCTTCTCTTGAACGGGATTGATGTCTTCTCTTTAAGTTTACGGTTTCTACTTTCTTATGGTTTAGTGTCCTTTTATAAGTTTAATGATGTCCTTTCGTACGATCAGTTGCCCTCTTTTAATAGGTGTTAATGTGCCATCGATCGGTAGGATTTACAGTACGTTTCTGGCTTCAGGTTTAGTATCGTCTTCGTTGATATGATCCCTCTTTCATCATAACGTTTAGAGCAATCTTCTTTCAAAGTGTTAGTATTTCTTTCACAGGATTAGAGTATGTCTTCTGGGACTTGGACTTTATTCACTGGTTTATCCCTTTTTCATAGGGTCTAGTGTTTCTTTCATAGCTTCTAGTGTTTTTTGTGTTATAACCTTATTAGGTCTTTTTTTTTAGAATCTAATCTAAGGCTTTGGTGTTTGGCAGGCCATGGAGGCATGGGATTCGGTACCAAGTCTACCAGCACAACATTGTGTTGCGTCTTCCGATACAACCAGCATCCTCGCCAAGGACATCCAGCATCCTCGCCAAGGACATCCAGCATCCTCGCCAAGGACATCCAGCATCCTCGCCAAGGACATCCAGCATCCTCGCCAAGGACATCCAGCATCCTCGCCAAGGACATACAAGTCAGTGACGGGATATTAGTAAGATCGTCAACGTGTTCAACGCGGCGGTATTACAAGCTTCCAAAGAATCCATCCCCACTGGGATGCTGGGAGGAATACAAGTATTACTGAACCAGCCCACTTCAGGACGCGCTGACAAATGCAAGGAGCAGCGCAGTTAAGGAGACGTCCTCGCATACACACAGACAGACGCGCACGCAAGAACGCTCGCAAGCACGTGCGGGTACGCGCGCGCGCTGTGTGTGCGTGCGCGCGCGCGCCACACACACACACACACACACACACACACACACACAACACACACACTCGTTGACACAATCAATCCTTCAAGCAATCAGTTCAACCACAATCACGATCACATTAAAATCGGACACACAAAATCGAACGCGCGCGCGCGCGCACACCACACACACCACACACACACACACACACACACAACACACACACACACACACACACAGTGCGCGCACGCTCACACATTCACACACAACGCACAGAGAGAAAGAGGGAAACCTTGATCTCGTAATTACTTCAATTGTCAGTGGCATAAAATAAGTTGCTAAATGTTCCTTCACTCAAAATGTAATCATCCTGTTCGTTTATAGCACTCGCATAAGCCATGTAAACGGAAAGTTGAAGGATGCAATATTACAGATTTTTTGCATAGATCGTTGAAAGGTTTTACATTATTTACACAATACATTGTGTTACAAAGATATCCGATGAAGAGAAAAACCCTCTACTTGCTTGTGGATTTAAGTGGGTCAGAATTATTTCCACAGAAAGTCGAATCTTGGAAGAAAACATTGATGTTTATGTCAACGGAGGCGAGGAACTCTGGCATCAACAGCCACGGAAGACGGACACCAGCACAAGCCAAGTTAGGGAAGGCTGCAGGTAGCAAGGAAAGTTGTGATGGTGTTCATCTACTTCTCTGTCTTTTTCTACTTCTTCCATTTCCTGCACTTTTTTTTAGTTGTGTCTTCCTACTCTTTTATAGTTTAGTGGTCCGTCAATGGTTAAAAGCATTCTTATATAGAGTAGTTCTGGGCCCTTGGATGTTTTCTTGCAGGTAGCCTGGCGTCTCTTTTTTGACGGATTTAGTCGTCTTCGTACAAAGGGTGTAGTGTCTTTTTTTCCAGGTTTAATATCATCTTCACTCAAAGTACTTGGTGTCATCTTTGTCAAGAGGTTTGTGTCTTCTTGATTCACAGATCTCGGTTTCTTCTTTCCTGGGATTAGGGTTCTCATTATTTACAGGCATATGTGCCTTTCTTTCTCAGGGTTTAAAATCTTTTCTAGCTTTAAGTGTCCGTCTTTCCTGTGACCAGAATGGTCGCCCTGATTTCCTGTATCAGTTTTCTGTGGAGCAAGGATATAAAACAGGGACTGCCAGAGGGAATTTTTTCTGGAAAGGCATGAAAGGCTGACTACAGCTATGTAGCAGGTCTGAGGATTCAGGGATCTGGAACATGGACGCATGTTTTTTGATCCTTTGGGGCTGAGCTGCAGAGCTGCTGAGGAAGTCTTTGATCCTGTTCCTGAACTATTCCCTAGTGCGCACCTGGTACCTCCTGGTCTAAATACCCTTAATCCACAGAAAGTTCTGACATAATAATTACGAGTAAAGTTGAGTAAGCTTATTATTCCATAGGTTTTGATACCCATATTTCATATAATCTTTCAAATGTTCTTTTACACGGTTTTGAATCCTCTGGTTTGGTGTACCTTCATGGTATAAAGCGTCTTTCTAAGGGTTTAATGGCATTGTTTCAGGTATAGTATCCTCGTTTCACGTGCTTCATTATCTTTTTTATAGTTTAGCGTCCGCCTTTTATGAGATTTGGTATAATTTTTGCTGTGTGTTTAGTGTCTACTTTAACCCCTCTTGTTTTTTTTTTTTTTAGTGTTCTCTTTTCATAGGGTCTTGTGTTTTCCTGCATCGGATCTAATGTCCTTTATTCGGTTGTGTCCTCTTTCAGAGTGGAATGTCCTCGTCTTACCCGTTTTTGTGTCCTCTTTACACAGGGTTTAGTGTCTTCCTCTTATTTGTATTAGTGTTCTCTCGTAGCAGGGTTTATTGTCTTTGAACTTAAAATCAGGTATTACCCTGTTAGACTCAAGTATGCGCTTTTGTAGAGGTCTGATGTCTCATGAAGTTTTCAATTTCTTATGGTTTAGTATCATATTGTAAGGTTTATGCTGCCCTTTCATATGATCAATTGTTCTTTTTTGATAGGTGTTAATGTGCCATCTATCTGTGGGATTTACAGTGTTTCTGGCTTTAGGTTTAGTATCCTCTCCGTTGATAGGGCGAAATATCCCTTTGCCTCATGATGTTTAGTGTAATCTTTGAAATAGTTAGTCCTCTTTTTCATAGGATTAGAGTATCTCTTCTGGGACTTAGACTTCATTCACTGGTTTATTCCTCATTCATAGGGTCTTGTGTCTTCTTTCACAACCTCTAGTGTTTTTTTTCTGTTGTATGATCTTCTTAGGTCTTTGTTAGAACCTAATCTAAAGCTTTTTCTTTTGGCAGGTCCTGGAGGTATGGGATTCGGTACCAGGTCTACCACCACACCATTGTGCTGCGTCTTCCAATACAACCAGCATCCTCACCAAAGACATCCAGCATCCTCCCCAAGGACCTACAAGTCAGGGATGTGATGTTAGTCAGATCGTCAACGTGGCGGTATTACAGGCTTCCAAAGAATCCATTGCATGCTGGAATACAAGCCCTATCAGACAGATCCACAGCAGGATACGCTGACAACGGCAAGGAGCAGTGTAGATAAGGAGACGTATTCACACACAACACACACACACACACACACACACACACACACACACACACACACACACACACACACACTGACTCGCCGACTCATCTTGACACAATCAGTCCGATTACAATAATAATCACACCCAGATCACACACACATCTCGCACACACACGCGCGCACGCATGCTCTCACATATTCACACACACGCACGCACAGAGAGTGGGAAAGAGGGGAAACGTTTATCTTTTTGCTACAGGAATCGTCAATGGCATAAAAAGTCGCTAAATGTTGCTTCAATGAAAATGAGTCGTTGATCAGTTAGTGATTTCCAATTGTCAATTGCATAAACTAAGTCTTAGATGTTCCTTCACTCAAAATGCAATCTTCCTATGCGTTTATGGCACTCTCGTAAGCGTTGTATATGGAAAGAGGAAGGATAGAGTTCAACATTCGAATTTTTCGGTATGGGAGATCGTTGAAAGCTTTTTTTATGAATCACATAATACATCTTGTTAACTAAAATATTGTCTGATGAAGGAAAAAACCTCGGAAACTTCATCAATTAATAATTATAGACTACTTGCTGACGTCAGTGGATTATGATTATTTCCACAGAGAGTCAACGTTAGTGGATTATGATTATTTCCACAGAGTCAAATGTTAGAAGAAAGAAAAACTGATGTTTATGTCAACAGGCTACGAACTCCAGCATCAATAGCCATGGAAGACGGACAGCAGCGCAAGTCAAGCTGGGGAAGGTTGCTGGTAAAAGGAAAGTTGTTGGGGGTGTTCCTCTACTTCCTCTCGTCTTTTTCAACTTTTTCCATTTCCTGTACTTGTATTAGTTTTGTCTTTCTGTTTTTGTATAGTTCAGTGGTCTGTCAAAGGTTAAAAACATTCTTATATAGAGTTTAGTTCTTCGGTCTTTGGGGGAAGGCCGGGGGGGGGGGGGGGGGTGGAAGTCACCTTGCACGTAGTTTAGCATCTCCTTTTTGATGGATTTAGTGCCTTCTTTGTACACGGGGTGTAGTATCTTCTTTTCCAGGTTTAATATCATCCTCACTCATAGGACATCGTGTCATCTTTGTCAGAGATTTATGTCTTCTTGATTCACAGATCTTGGTATGATCTTTCCCGAGATTGGACTTAAAATTATTTACCGGCTTGTGTGCTTTTTTCTCAGGGTTTAAAGACCTCTCTAGTGCCTGTGTTTCCTGTGACCAATATGGTTGTCCGGATGTCCTATGTCAGTTTTCTGTGAAACAAGGATACAAAACGGGGGGTACCAGAGAGAATGTTTTCTGGAAAGGCCGACTCCAGCTATGTAGCGAGTCTGATGATTCAGGAATCTGGAATATGGACGCATGTTTTCAGATCCTTTAAGGCTGAGCTGCAGAGCTGTTGAAGTCTTTGATCCTGTTCCTGAAAAGTTCCATAGTGCGCACCTGGTACCTCTTTAGTATTCCTTAATCCACAGAAAGTCTGACATAGAAATTAATGAGTCAACATTGAGTTTCTTTCCTTACGTTTTGATACACGTTATATCATGAAATTGGATATTATCTTTCAAACGTTCTTTTACACGGTTTAGAATCCTCTGGTCTTCTGTGCCTTCATGGGATTAAGCATCTTTTCAAGGGATTAATGACATTCTTTCAGAAAATTTAGTATCTTTGTTTCTCAGGCTTCAGTATCCCTTATATCAGATAGTTTAGCATTTCGCCTTTAATGAGATTTAGTATTATTTTTCTGTTGCGTTAAGTGTCTGCCTTTCCCTGTCTTATTTGTTTTAGTGCTCTCTTTTCAAAGTGTTTAGTCTTCCTGACGTCGGATCTAATGTCTCTAATTCGTCTAAGTGTCCTCTTTCAGAAAGTTGAGGGTCCTTGTCTTACCTAGTGTCTTTCTTGCACAGATTTGAGTGTCTTCCTATTATTCGTTTCATTGTCTTTCTTGCACAGATTTGAGTGTCTTCCTATTATTCGTTTCATTGTCTTTCTTGCACAGATTTGAGTGTCTTCCTATTATTCGTTTCATTGTCTTTCTTGCACAGATTTGAGTGTCTTCCTATTATTCGTTTCATTGTCTTTCTTGCACAGATTTGAGTGTCTTCCTATTATTCGTTTCATTGTCTTTCTTGCACAGATTTGAGTGTCTTCCTATTATTCGTTTCATTGTCTTTCTTGCACAGATTTGAGTGTCTTCCTATTATTCGTTTCATTGTCTGTCTTGCACAGATTTGAGTGTCTTCCTATTATTCGTTTCATTGTCTTTCTTGCACAGATTTGAGTGTCTTCCTATTATTCGTTTCATTGTCTTTCTTGCACAGATTTGAGTGTCTTCCTATTATTCGTTTTAGTGTCGTCTCTTAGCAAGGTTTAGTGTCTTTGAACTTAATGTCATGTATTCTCTGGTTAAACTCAAGTGTCTTCTTTGGTATGGAATTGATGTCCTCTTATCAAACTTACGATTTCCACTTTCTTATGGTTTATTTCTTTTTGTAAGGTTTATGCTGTCCTTTCATATGATCAGTTGTTGTCCTTTAATAGGTTTTAATGTGCCTTGCATCGGTGGGATTTACAGTACGCGTCTGGCATTAGGTTTAGTAAACTTTTGGTTAATAAGGCGTAATATCCCCATCTCACCATACCATTTAGTGGAATCTTTCAAAGAGTTAAGTTTTCTTTTTCATAGGATTAGCGTATTTCTTCTGGACTAAGGCTTTTTTTTAACTGGTTTATCCCTCTTTCTTAGGGTCTAGTGCCCTCTTACATAGTTTCTAGTGTGTTTTGTGTATGACCTTACAAGGTCTTTGTTAAAACCTAATCTGAGGCTGTTGTCTATTGGTCGGTCATGGAGGTAAGGGATTCGGCACCAAGTCTACCAGCAGACCATTGTGGTGCATCTTCATCTACAACCAGTATCTTCACCAAAGACATGCGGCATCCTCACCAAGGACGTACAGCATCCTCACCAAGAACCTACATACCTAGGGACGGAAGATTAGTGAGATCGTCAACGTGTTCAACGCGGCGGTACTACAAGCTTCCAAGGAATCGGTTCCCAGTGGGATGCAGGCAGGAATACAAGCCCTACTGGACCAAGCCACTTCAGGATGCGCTGACAACGGCAAGGAGCAGTGTTAAGTCGTATTTATACACACACACACACACACACACACACACACACACACACACACACACACACACAGATATATAGAGAGAGAGATAGAGAGGGAAATGCTGATCTGTTAATTACTTTGTCTATGTCATAAAATAATTTTCTAAATGTTTGTTCACTGAAAATGCAAGCGTCCTGTTCGTTTATAGCTTGTTTGTAAAGAGAACGTGGAAGGATGTGATACTACACTCGGGTTTTGGTATAGAACATTGTTAGGTTTTGCATCGTTCGCATAGTACATCGTGTTGTCTGAAGTGTTTTCTGATAGAGAAGAATTTCAGAAACTTGATGAAAAAAACCTAAACTTCCTGCTGACTTACGTGAATAAGAATTATTTCCAGAGAAAAATGTTAGAAAAAAATGTCAACAGGCTATAAACTCCATCAACAGCCACGGAAGACGGACGGCAGCACAAGCCAAGTTGGGGAAGGCTGCTGGTAACAAGGAAAGTTGTGGTGTTCATCTACTTCCTCTCGTCTATTTCTACTTCTTCCATTTCCTGCACTTTTAGTTTTGTGTTCATGTTCTTGTATAGTTCAGTGGTCCGTCATAGATTAGAAACGTTCTTACAGAGTTTAATTCCAGAGTCTTTGGGGGAAGGGGGATGGATGTCTTCTTGCAGGCAGTTTAGCGTCTCCCTTCTGACGGATTTAGTGTCTTCCTTGTACACGGGGTGTAGTGTCTTCTTTTCCAGGTTTAATATCATCCTCACTCAAAGGATTGGTGTCATCTTTTGTCCGAGTTTTGTGTCTTCTTGATTCACAGATCTTGGTGTGTTGTTTCCCGGGATTACAGTTTCCTCAGAGCTTAAAGCCTTCTTTTCTAGTGCTGTGTGTCTTTCCTGTGACCAGCATGGTTGCCCTGATTTCTTTCGTCAGTTTTCTGTGGAACAAGGATACAAAAGAGGGGGTACCAGAGGGAATGTTTTCCAGAAAGGCATGAAAGGCTGACTCCAGTTATGTAGCAGGTCTGATGATTCAGGGATCTGGAACATGGACGCATGTTACCAGATCCTTTGGGGCTGAGCTGCAGAGGAAGTCTTTGATCCTCTTCCGAAATATTTCCTAGTGCGCACCTGGTACTTCCTGATCTTAGTATCTGTTAATCCACAGAAAGTCTAACATAGCAATTAACGAGTCAACTTGAGAATCCTTCGTTAGGTTCTAATACGCTTATTTCGTAAAACTTATCTTTCAAATGTTCTGTTACACAGTTTAGAATCCTCTGGTTTTGTGTGCCTTCATGGGATACAGTGTCTTTTTAAGTGATTGACATTCTTTCAGAAGGTGGTTTAGAATCCTTTTTCACAGTGTTCAGTATCCCTTAAATTATTTGGTTTAGTGTTCGCCTTAATGAGATTTAGTATCATTTTCCGTTGTGTTAAGAGTCTGTCTTCCCCCTCTTACTGGTTTAAGTGTCCTCTTTTCATAGGGTTTATCGTCTTCCTGACATTGGATCTGATGTCCTCTCTTATCCATTCAAGTGTCCTCTTTTCATAGGGTTTATTGTCTTCCTGACATTGGATCTGATGTCCTCTCTTATCCATTCAAGTGTCTTTTCATAGGGTTTATTGTCTTCCTGACATTGGATCTGATGTCCTCTCATCCATTCAAGTGTCCTCTTTTCATAGGGTTTATTGTCTTCCTGACATTGGATCTGATGTCCTCTCTTATCCATTCAAGTGTCCTCTTTTCATAGGGTTTATTGTCTTCCTGACATTGGATCTGATGTCCTCTCATCCATTCAAGTGTCCTCTTTTCATAGGGTTTATTGTCTTCCTGACATTGGATCTGATGTCCTCTCTTATCCATTCAAGTGTCCTCGTTTCATAGGGTTTATTGTCTTCCTGACATTGGATCTGATGTCCTCTCTTATCCATTCAAGTGTCCTCTTTTCATAGGGTTTATTGTCTTCCTGACATTGGATCCGATGTCCTCTCTTATCCATTCAAGTGTCCTCTTTTCATAGGGTTTATTGTCTTCCTGACATTGGATCTGATGTCCTCTCTTATCCATTCAAGTGTCCTCTTTTCATAGGGTTTATTGTCTTCCTGACATTGGATCTGATGTCCTCTCTTATCCATTCAAGTGTCCTCTTTCAGACAGTTGAGGCTCCTCATCTTATTCGTTTAAGTTTCCTCGGTTTAGTGCACTCTCTTAGCCGGGTTAAGCATCTTTGAATTTGAGGTCAGCTTCCTTACTCTTAAACTAAAACATGTTTTTCCTAGGATTAGAGTATCTCTTTTGGGACTTTATCCACTGGTTTATCCCTCTTTCATAGTCTAGTGTCTTCTTTCATAGCATCTAGTGGTTTTTATGTGTGTTATGTCCTTAGGTCTTTGTTAGAACCTAATCTAAGGCTTTGGTTTTTGGCAGGTCATGGGGAGGTATGGGATTCGGCACCAAGTCTGCCAGCACACCATTGTGCTGCATCTTCCAATACAACCAGCATCCTCACCAAAGACATCCAGCATCCTCACCAAGGACCTACAAGTCCGGGACGGTATGCAAGTCAGATCGTCAACGTGGCGGTATTACAAGCTTCCATACAATCCGTTCCCAGTGGGATGCAGGCAGGAATACAAACCCTACTGGACCAACCCACTTCAGGATGCACTGAAAATGGCAAGGAGCAGTGTAGATAAGGAGCCTTCTCCACACAAATGCACGCACGCACGCACGCACACAGAGACACAGATGTGCGCGCGCGCGCGCACACACACACACACACACACACACACACACACACACACACACACGCAGACACGCACACACACACACGCACACACGCACACATTCATACACGCTGACACAATCAGTTAAGCACTCAGTCCAATCACAATCATAATCACATTCAAATCGCACACACATCACACTCGCATATGAACGTATGCACGCACGCGCGCGCGCGCGCACACACACACACACACGCACGCACACACGCACAGAGAGAGGGAAACGTTGATCTGTTAGTAACTTAATTGCCAATGCCATAGAACAAGTCGCTAAATGCTGATTCAGTGAAAATCCAGTTGCTCTGTTCGTTTATAGCATTCTCGTAATCTATGTAAAGGGATAGTAGAAGGATGCAATACTATAATCCGTTTCAATGTCGAAGATCGTTGAAAGGTTTTATGTTATTCACATAATACATCATGTTAATTCAAATACTGTCTGATGAGGACCCCCCCCCACCCCCCCACCCCCCCCCCGCCCGAAAAATCATTAACTAAACCTAGAGTACATGCCGACATCAATGGATAACAATGTCCACAGAAAGTCATATGGTAGAAGAAAAAAAATGATGCTTATGTCAACAGGCTAGGAACTCCAGCATCAATAGCCATGGAAGACGGACAGCAGCACAAGCCAAGTTGGGGAAGGCTGCTGGTAAAAGGAAAGTTGTGGTGGTGTACCTATGTTTCTTCTCGTCTCTTTCTACTTCTTCCATTTCCTGCACTTCCTTTAGTTTTATGTTCCTATTCTTTTATAGGTCAGTGGTCTGTCATAGGTTAAAAACTTTGTTTTATAGAGACTTTAATTCCTGGGTCTTTGGGGGAAGGGGGTGGGGTGAATGTCTTCTTGCAGGCAATTTAGCGTCTCCTTTTTGACGGATTTAGTGTCTTCGTACACAGAGTGTAGTGTCTTTTCCAGGTTTAATGTCATCTTCACTCAAAGGATTGGCGTCATCTTTGTCCGAGTTTTGTGTCTTCTTGATTCACAGATCTTAGTGTGTTGTTTCCCGGGATTACAGTTCTCTTTGTTTACAGGCTAATGTACCTTTCTTTCACAGGGTTTAAAGCCGTCATTTCTAGCGTTAAGTGGCTGTCTTTCCTGTGACCAGCAGGGTTGCCCTGATTTTCTGCATCAGTTTTCTGTGGAACAAGGATACAAAAGAGAGGATACCAGAGGGAATGTTTTCAAGAAAGGCATGAAAGGCTGACTCCAGTTATGTAGCAGGTCTGATGATTCAGGGATCTGGAACATGGACGCATGTTTTCAGATCTTTGGGGCCTGAGCTGCAATGGAAGTCTTTGATCCTCTTCCCGAAATATTCCCTAGTGCGCACCTGGTACCTCCTGATCTTAGTATCTCTCAATCCACAGAAAGTCTGACGGCAGTTGAGTCAGTTTGAGAATCCTTCGCTAGGTTTGGATACCCATATTTCATAAAATTATCTTTCAAATGCTCTTTTGCACGGTTTAGAATCCTCTGGTTTTGTGTGCCTTCATAGGATACAGCGTCTTTTTAAATGATTGTCATTCTTTCAGGAAGTTTAGAGTCCTCTTTCACAAGTATTCAGTATCCCTTTTATGAGATTTAGTATCTTTTTTTTCCCGTTGGGTTAAGTGTGCGTCTTTCCCCTCTTATTGGTTTTTGAGTCCTCTTTTTATGGAGTTTAGTGTCTTCCTGACATTGGTTCTAATGTCCTCTCTTATTCATCTAAGTGTCCACCTTCAGACAGTTGAGGCTCCTCATCTTCGTTTTAGTTTCCTCTGTGCACAGGGTTTAGTATCTTCCTATTATTAGGTTAGTGCCCTCCCTTAGCCGGGTTTAGTGTCTTTGAACTTGAGGTCAGGTTTCCTCCATTTAAACTTAAGCGTCTTCTTTTTCATAGGATCAGAGTATCTCTTCTGGGACTTAGACTTTATTCACCGGTTTATCCCTCTTTCATAGAGTCTAGTGCCTTCTCTCATAGCCTCAAGTGTTTTTTGTTGTGTGTGTTATGACCTTATTAGGTCTTTGTTAGATTTGTGCAGGTCCTGGAGGTATAGGGCTCGGTACCAGGTCTACCAGCAGACTATTGTGCTGCATTTTCCAATACAACCAGCATCCTCACCGACAATCCAGCATCCTCGTCAAAGACATCCAGCATCCTAACCAAGGACCTACAGGTCAGGGATGGGATGTAAGTCAGATCGTCAGCGCATTCATCATGAACAGTATTACAATCTTCCAAAGAATCCATCCCCAGGAATGCAAGCCCTACTGGACAAGCCCGCTTCATCATGCACTGAGAACGGCAAGGAGCAGTGTACATAGTGAACCTTCTTCACACACATGCACCTACATGCGCACACACCGACACAGACATGCGTGCGCGCACACACACGCACACACAGACACACACACGCACACAGAGAGACACACACGTACACACAGACACATACACACACAGACACACACATACACACACAAACACAGACGCGCGCGCGCACACACACACACACGCATGCGCGCACACACACCACACGCACACACACACACACACACACGACACACACACACACACACACACACACACACAGCACACGCACACACGCACACACATTGACACAATCAGTTAAGCACTTAGTCCAATCATAATCATAATCGCATTGAAATCGCTCACACATCTCTCTCACATACGCACGCACGCATGTAAGCAAGCGTTCACATTCACACACGCGCGCACAGAGAGAGGAGGGGGGGGGGGTTGATTTGTAAGTAATTTCAGTTGCCAACGCCATAAAACACGTGGCTAAATGTTCCTTAACTGAAAATCCAGTTGTGTTCGTTTATAGCACTCTCGTAATCTGTGTAAAGGGAAAGTGGAAGGATGCAATATCACAGTGTTTTGGTGTAGAAGGTCGCTGACAGGTTTTATATTATTCATATAATACATCATGTTAACTACAATACTGTCTGATGAAGAGAAAATCCCCCAGAAACGTCATTTAACTAAACCCTAGAATACTTGCTGACTTGAATGGATCAGAATTCCCACAGAAGGCCAAATGTTAGAAAAAAAAGATTGATGTTGATGTCAACAGGCGAGGAACTCCAGCATCAACAGCCGTGAAAGACAGACAACACAAGCCAACTCGGGGAAGGCTACTGGTGACAAGGAAAGTTGTACTGGTGTTCCTCTACTTCTCGTCTCTTTCCACCTCTTCCATTTTCTGCTGTCTTTTAGTTTTGTGTTCTTAATCTTTTATAGTTCAGTAGTCTGTCATAGGTTAAAAACATTCTCATATAGAGTTTGGTTCTTGCGTCTTTGGGAGGAGAGTGAAGTAGCGGGAGGTTGGGTGTTTTTGTGCAAGTGGTTTAGCGTCTCCTTTGTAACAGATTTAGTGTCTACTTCGTACACAGGATGCCTTTTACAGATTTGATATCACATTCACTCAAAGGACTTGGTGTCAGCTTTGTGTCGTCTTGATTCACAGATCTTAGTGTGTTGTTTCCCGGGATTACAGTTCTCTTTGTTTACAGGCTAATGTACCTTTCTTTCACAGGGTTTAAAGCCGTCATTTCTAGCGTTAAGTGCCTGTCTTTCCTGTGACCAGCAGGGTTGCCCTGATTTCCTATATCAGTTTTCTGTGGAACAAGGATACAAAAGAGGGGATACCAGAGGGAATGTTTCCCAGAAAGGCATGAAAGACTGACTCCAGTTATGTAGCAGGTCTGATGATTCGGGGATTTGGAACATGGACGCATGTTTTCAGATCTTTGGGGCCTGAGCTGCAGTGGAAGTCTTTGATCCTCTTCCCGAAATATTCCCTAGTGCGCACCTGGTACCTCCTGATCTTAGTATCTCTCAATCCACAGAAAGTCTGACGGCAATAAACGAGTCAATTTGAGAATCCTTCGCTAGGTTTGGATACCACTATTTCATAAAATTATCTTTCAAATGCTCTTTTGTATGGTTTAGAATCCTCTGGTTTTGTGTGCCTTCATGGGATACAGCGTCTTTTTAAATGATTGTCATTCTTTCAGGAAGTTTAGAATCCTCTTTCACAAGTATTCAGTATCCCTTTTTATGAGATTTAGTATCTTTTTTCCCGTTGGGTTAAGTGTGCGTCTTTCCCCCTCTTATTGGTTTTTGAGTCCTCTTTTTATGGAGTTTAGTGTCTTCCTGACATTGGTTCTAATGTCCTCTCTTATTCATCTAAGTGTCCACCTTCAGACAGTTGAGGCTCCTCATCTTCGTTTTAGTTTCCTCTGTGCACAGGGTTTAGTATCTTCCTGTTATTTGGTTAGTGCCCTCCCTTAGCCGGGTTTAGTGTCTTTGAACTTGAGGTCAGGTTTCCTCCATTTAAACTTAAGCGTCTTTTTCATAGGATTAGAGTATCTCTTCTGGGACTTGGACTTTATTCACCGGTTTATCCCTCTTTAATAGAGTCTAGTGCCTTCTGTCATAGTCTCTAGTGGGTTTTTTGTGCGTGTTATAACCTTATTAGGTCTTTGTTAGAACCTAATCTAAAGCTTTGGATTTTTGCAGGTCCTGGAGGTATAGGGCTCGGTACCAGGTCTACCAGCAGACTATTGTGCTGCATTTTCCAATACAACCAGCATCCTCACCAACGACATCCAGCATCCTAACCAAGGACCTACAAGTCAGGGACGGGATGTTAGATCGTCAACGTGTTCAACGCGGCTGTATTACAAGCTTCCAAAAATCCATTCCCAGTGGGATGCAGGCAGGAATACAAGCCCTACTTGACCAGCCCACTTCAGGATGCGCTGAGAACGGCAAGGAGCAGTGTAGATAAGGAGCCTTCTTCACACTCATGCATGCATGCACGCACACACAGACGCACACACACTGACACAGTCAAGCACTCAGTCCAATCATAATCATAATCGCATTCAAATCGCACGTAAGCAAACCCGCACACTTGCACATTGACACACACGAACAGAGAGGGAGTGAAACATTGATTTGTTAGTATCTTCAATTGCCAATGCCATAAAATAAGTCGCTAAATGTTCCATCACTGAAAATCCAGTTCTGTTCGTTTAAGCACTCCCGTAAGCTATGTAAAGGGGAAGCACAAGAATGCAATACTGCAGTGTTTTGGTGTAGAAGATCGTTGAAAGGTTGTATATTATTCACATGATGGGGTACATCATGCTAACTAAGTATTGTCTGATGAAGAGAAAGCCCGCAGAAACTTCATTAACTAAACCTAGACTACTTGCTGACTTAAATGGATCACATTTCCACAGAGAGTCAAATGTTAGAAGAAAGAAAACTGATGTTTATGTCAACAGGCTAGGAATTCCGATATCAACAGCCATGGAAGACGGACACAGCACAAGCTAACTTGGGGAAGGCTGCTTGTAAAAGGAAAGTTGTGGTGGTGCTGCTATGTTTGTTCTCGTCTCTTTCTACTACTTCCCTTTCCTGCACTTCTTTTAGTTTTGTGTTCCTGTTCTTGTATAGTCCAGTGGTCTGTCATAGGTTAAAAGTATTCTTATAGAGTATAGTTCCTCCGTCTTTGGGAGAAGAGTGAGGGGGGGGGGGGGGTTCTACGTGCAGGTGGTTTAGCGTCTCTGTGACGGATTTAGTGTCTACTTTGTATACAGGATGTAGTGTCTTTTCCAGATTAAATATCACATTCACTCAAAGGACTTGGTGTCATCTTTGTCAGAGTTTTGTGTCTTCTTGATTCACAGATCTTAGTGTGTTGGTTCGCGGGTTCAGAGTTCTCTTTGTTTACAGGCTAATGTACCTTCCTTTCACATGGTTTAAAGCCTTCATTTCTAGCGTTAAGTGCTGTCTTTCCTGTGACCAGCAGGGTTGCCCTGATTTTCTGTATCAGTTTTCTGTGGAACAAAGATGCAAAAGAGGGGGTACCAGAGGGAATGTTTTCCAAAAGGCATGAAAGACTGACTCCAGTTATGTAGCAGGTCTGATGATTCAGGGATTTGGAACATGGACGCATGTTATCAGATCCTTTGGGGCCTGAGCTGCAGTGGAAGTCTTTGATTCTCTTCCCGAAATATTCCCTAGTGCGCACCTGGTACTTTCTGATCTTAGTATCTCTTGATCACAGAGTGATCTGACATAGAAATTAATGTCAATTTGAGTTTTATTCCTTACGTTTGGATACACGTATTAGTGTCTTCTAATTGATGTTATTTTCAATGTTCTTTTACACGGTTTAGATCTCCTATTTTGTGTGCTTCATGAATAAAGCTCATTCTAAGGGTTTAATGGCATTCTTATATCGTTTTAGTATCCTCATTTCACAGGCTTCAGTTCCTATCTGATATAGTACAGAGCTGCTTTGTAGATTTGTATCATTTTCTGTCTCGTTAGTGTCTGCTTTGCTCCTCTTGTTTGTTTTAGTGTACTCTTTCATAGGGTTAATGTCTTCCTGAGCTATGATCTATGTCTCTCTTATTCGTCTAAGGTCTTTCAGTGTCGAGTTCAACGTCTTACTCGTTTACAGTTTTCACTGCACAGGTTTAGTGTCTTCCTATCATTCGTTTTCACTGTCTTCATTGCACAGGATTTATGTCTTCCTATTATTCGTTTTAGTGTCTTCATTTCACAGGGTTTTATGTCTTCCTATCATTCGTTTTAGTGTCTTCATTGCACAGGGTTTTATGTCTTCCTATCATTCGTTTTAGTGTCTTCATTGCACAGGGTTTAGTGTCTTCCTACTATTCGTTTTAGTGTCTTCATTGCACAGGGTTTAGTGTCTTCCTATTCGTTTTAGTGTCTTCATTGCACAGGTTTAGTGTCTTCCTATCATTCGTTTTAGTGTCTTCATTGCACAGGGTTTAGTGTCTTCCTATCATTTGTTTTAGTGTATTCATTGCACAGGGTTTAGTGTCTTCCTATTATTCGTTTTAGAGTCGCCTCTTAGCACGGTTTAGTGTCTATGGACTTGAGGTCAGGTATCCTCTTTCAAACTAGAGTGTCAGCTTTTGAACGGGACTGATGGCCTTTCATTATGTTTACGGTTTTCACTTTCTCATGGTTTACTGTCCTCTTGTAAGGGTTACGCTGCCTTTTCACATGATCAACTGCTCTCTTTTAATAGGTGTTAATGTGCCATTCATCCGTAGGATTTACAGCACGTTTCTGGCTTTAGGTTTAGTATACTCTTCGTTGACTTTTTGTCAATAATATCCCCCTTTCATCTCCGTTTAGTGCAATCTTCATTGAAAGGTTCATACCGTTTAGTGCAATCTTCATTGAAAGTGTTCATACCGTTTAGTGCAATCTTCATTGAAAGTGTTCATACCGTTTAGTGCAATTTTCTTTCAAAGTGTTAAGTCTTTTTTTTCCATAGGATTAGAGTATCTCTGCTAGACTTCAGCTTTATTCACTGATTAATCCCCCTGTCATTGGGTCTAGTGTCTTCTTTCATAGCCTTTTGTATTTTTGTGTGCTATGACCGTGTTAAGGTCTTTGTTAGAACATAATCTAAGGCTTTGGTTTTTGGCAGGTCCTGGAGGTATGGGGTTTGGCACCAAGTCTACCAGCAGACCATTATGCTGTATCTTCCAATACAACCAGCATCCTCACCAAAGACATCCAACATCAAGGACTTTTAAGTTCAGGGACGGGACATTAGTCAGATCATCAACGTGTCCAACGTGGCGATATTTTAAGCTTCCAAAGAATCCATTCCCAGTGAGTGGGATGCATGCTGGAATACAAGCCCTACTGCGCTGACAAGGGCAAGGAATAGTGTAGATAAGGAGAGTTCTTTAACACACACACAACCACACACACACACACACACACACACACACACCCACACACACACAGAGTTTGGGAAACAATCTGTTAATTATGTCAATGAAATTGCTGACAGAAAATGTTAAGTATTCCTACACTGAAATTCGTCTATAGGAATTTCTTAAGCTAAGATGGAAAGCGTGAAAGAAATGTAATACTCTGTTCTTCTGGTATGGAAGATCGTTGAAAGCTTGTACATTGTTCAAATGATACATCATGTTAAAGAAAAATGTTAGATGGCAAGCGAAAAACAAACGCTTCCTACTAAAGATTTGCTGAATTTAGTGGATCAGAGTAATGGAAGTCAACTGTTTAAAGAGAATGTGGATGTTAATGTCAACAGGGTCAAAGAACACTGCAGAAAACGAAGACCAGGACAAGAGAACCCGGGCATTATAGCTGATTACCAGGCAAGTATTGCTGTTGCACTTCTGGTCCTTCTTCTTCCTTCACCTGCAATTCAAGTGTTGTTTTTATCCTGTCATAGTTCAGTGGCCTGTCATAGGGTTGGGATCGTCTTGCTTAGAGTTTATTACCTGGATCTTTGGGAAAGGGGGGGGGGGAGGGAGTCGGTGTCTTCCAGATGCATTGGGCGTGCGTGCGTGCGTGCGTGCGTGCGTGCGTGCGTGCGTGCTGTGTGTGTGTGTGTGCGTGTTGTGTGTGTGTGTGTGTGTGTGTGTCTGTGTGTGTGTCCCAGGGGATTTTATGTCTTCTACATTCACAGGATTTAGTGTCTTTTTCCAGGTTTTATGTCTTCTTCATTCAAAGGAATTAGTGCCATTCTTGTCGGCGCATAGCGATTTTTTTTTTTCATTCACAGGTTTTAGTTTTAATCTTTCGTGTCTCCTTCATTCAAAAATTCATGTTGCTTATTTCAGAGGGTTTAAAGTTTGTTTTCTAGCTCCTAATGTTTGTTGCTCTGTTTTACCACACCCACATCCGTGGAACAGGGATACAAAACGGGGGGTACCAGAGGGAATATTTTCTAGAAGAGAATGAAAGGCTGGCTCCAGTTTTGTAGCAGGGCTGGTGATTCAGGGGTCTGGAACATGGACGCATGTTTTCAGATCCTTTGAGGCTGAGCTGCTGAGACAGAGAAGCCTTTGATTCTCTGACATTCCCTAATGTGCACCTGGTACCTCCTGATCTGAGTGTCCTTTGATCCTCAGAAATCCTCCTTTTGCAGGATTTAGCGTCGTCTTTCAGAGTGGGTATTATCGATATCCTTTAATAAGGTATTGTCGATATCCTTTAATAAGGTTTAGTATCCTTGGGGGGGGGGGGGTTCATGATTGTCTTTTTTAGGGGCTATTTTCGCCATTTCAGAAGTTTTGATTTCAGTTTCACAGGTTTTAGTGTCCTCATTCCATAGAGTTTAGCATCCTCCTTTTATAGGGATTAGGGTCCATCCTTCATAGAGTCTCTTTCCCTCTTTTCTCAGGGCTTAGTATTATTATCTTTCAAAGAATTAATTGGCTTCTTTTTACCCTTTCATGTGGTTTATCTTCTTCTCAAAGAGGTAGAGTCATTCTTTCATGAGGTTTTAGGTCTTCCTTCGGTGATGGTTGCGTGTTCATTTTAAAGGTTTGCAGCCTTCTATCAAATGCGTATTCTCTTGTTTTAATGGATTTTACTGTTTTTTTCCATAGGGTTTGTAGTCCTTTTCTGTAATAAATTCTAGTGTCCCTTTGTAGGGTTTGTTGTTCTCCTTTCATATTTAGTGTAAAATGTTTAGTGCCTCATTGTCATAAGATCGATTAGTCTTTTCTTCGGCTTAGGTCCGGTTCTTAGGGTTTAGGGTATTTTCCCCCAGAGTCATTTCATAGCATATTGTCTTCTTTATTCTCCGTGTTTATGTGCGTCAGACTTTAATCTGAGGCTTTGGGGTTTTTTTCTTTACAGATCATGAATTCTGACTGCTGCGCGGGAATCGGAGTCAGTCTACCAGAGGACCATTGTACTTCATCGCCTAGGACATCCCACATCAACGAGACATCACCGCGGTGCCACAAGCTTCTAGAGAATCCATGCCAGGTGATGCAGAAAGGAATGGAAGGCCTACTGCAGGGACCAGCCGACTGCAGGGACATCAGAATGTGGTAACAGTGTGGCAAGGGGCAGAGCAGACGATGAACCTTGCCCACAGACTAATGAAGAGCTTCTAAAAACTGTGGGACTTAGTGCACCAACCCAGTAATGAAAGCACCAGTGGCCGGAACGCTTTAGAGAAAAATCGAAAGTGCAAGGATCAACACTACCGCAAGTGATTTCCATGTCTACAAGGAACACTTCAGGGCAGCCAGAAGACGGCAGCAACGACAAAGTTTCAACAGACACGGAGACGATGAACTGGACTATTTCACACTGACGGAACTATATGTTAGGTGGGAATCCTGGAGGTACTGACGGAGGCTGCTGTATGGTGAAGAGGTCAGTAACCTAGCCTGCCAACTCACCAGTGAGTGCAAAACCTTTCTGACCACTGGAGGGTCTTCACCATACAGCAGCCTCCGTCAGTACCTCCAGGATTCCTACCTAAGTGAACGAATAAGAAAATCATTGTGAGACTGAGAACAGGGCACTCCAGACTGTGACATCACATCTTCACAATATTCCACACTGGCGAGTCTTCAATTTATCCATGCAGTCCCAGTGACAGCGGAACATTCCCAACAACACTAAAGTAGAAACCTAGCCTGCCAACACACCGATGAGTGCAAAACTTTGACCACTGGAGGGCCTTCACCATACAGCAGCCTTTGCCAGTACCTCCAGGATTCCTGCCTAAGTGAATGGAGAAGATGATCTTCCTATAGTACTGTTGATCTCACATGATCATCACCCATCAGTGACTGATTGATGATTTTTTTTCTTTTAAATGAGTGTGTATATATATATATATATATATATATATGTGTGTGTGTGTGTGTGTGTGTGAATATGTGTGTGAAAACTTTCCACAGTTAGTCTCATTATGATCATAACTCGCCCAGAATACTGTTTACATGTGCCCCCCCCCCCTTTGTGTGTGTGTGTGTGTGTGTGTGTGTGTGTGTGTAAAACACATGATGCCCTGTTTTTCATTGATCATTGCTATCTTTTCTCGACCAACATCAGCACATTGATGCCAACACATTATTTCACCTGTTACAATGAACATAATCCCACAGCATTGTTTACTTTTTCAACACTATTTGTATGAACTTCCCAACCTCCCACACCCATACCCCACAACCCATAGTGGATGGAGAGAGATGAGCTCTCCCCCCCCTCCACACACGTTACCCTCCTCCCCC
>CM065714.1:106389788-106409788 GCA_033310375.1 Conus canariensis | reverse complement strand
TGTGTGTGCTTTTGGTTTTTTTTTTTTTATTTCAGTTTTGAAATGATTTCTATAAGCCACTTTAGCATATATTAATTTTTAATAAACTTAAAATTTTTTTTTTAATGCAATTGATTTTGACTTGGCAACAGTTCTGATATGACCCCGTGAGGTTGGCTGGACTGTTAGCATCATGCAAAATGTCGTGTTGCCACATTTTTGCAAAGAAGTATCGCTGATACGCCATTGCAGATATTTCAGTGACGAAGCGAATGTGAATTTGATGGATTGTAAATATGGTCATTAGTTTGAGTGTTAGAATGCACATGTTTGGAGGGCTCGGTTAGTTATTTATGTATGTGTTTTTGCACACAGGCATTGGTGTGTGTGTGTTGTGTGTGTGTGTGTGTGTGTGTGTGTGTTGTGTGTGTGTGTGTGATCCCGTGGTGTGTGTGTGTGTGGTGTGTGTGTTGTGTGTGTGTGTGATATCCCGTTGTGTGTGTGTTCGCGGATCCCGTGTGTTGTGTGTGTTGTGATCCTTCGTCTGCGTGTGATCCCGTGTGTGTGTGATCCCGTGTGTGTGTGTGTGTCCCGTGTGTGTGCTTGTGTGTATGTGTATTTTGCATGCATTTGTATATGTGTGCGTTCCCGCATTTCAGAAAGGGTGTGGAGAAATTTGCGTTAAATACATCCCGTTTAAATGAGACTTTAGCTGACTTTTTATCCGTATTATTTTTCAATTTTAATGGAAAGAGTTACTCCATTGTTACAGCCCTGATATAACCTGTTACGGTCGGTTGGGCTGTAAGCAAAATGGAAGTAAACAATGAAGTCCTTTCCCTGTTGATGCCAGTTTATCATTGCATATTCAGATACAGTTGTAGTGAGCTAGCAGATCTTTGCAATGGCCTATCAGTGGTACGTCATAACACACCATAATGGCTGGTGGTAGACAAGTAGGTTGCTTCATGTGTATTAGGATGTGCTTTTGAATAAGGGTTGGCGATTATGGATGTTTAGTACGTGTGCTTGCATGCAGGCGTTTGTGTGTGGGTGTATGCGTACCTGTGTGTGTGTGTGTGTGTGTGTGTGTGTGTGTGTGTGTGTGTTTTGGTTTTTTTTATTTCAGTTGTTTTGAAATGATTTCTGTAAGCCACTTTAGCATATATTAATTTTTAAAAACATTTAAAGTTTTTTTTTCAATGCAATTGATTTTGACTTGGCAACAGTTCTGATATGACCCCTTGAGGTTGGCTGGACTGTTAGCATCATACAAAATGTTGTTTTGCCAAATTTTTGCAAACAAGTATCACTGATACGCCATTGCAGATATTTCAGTGACGAAGCGAATGTGAATTTGATGGATTGTAAATATGGTCATTAGTTTGAGTGTTAGAATGCACATGTTTAGAGGTTTCGGTTAGTTTATGTATGTGTTTTTTGCACACAGGCGTTGGTGTTGTGTGTGTGTGTGTGTGATCCCGTGTGTTGTGTGTGTGTGTGTGTTGTGATCCGTGTGTGTGTGTGGATCCCGTGTGTGTGTGTGTGTGTGTGTGTGGTGTGTATCTGTGTGTGTGTGTGTGTGTGTGTGTGTGTGATCCCGTGGTGTGGTTGTTGTGTGTGTGTGTGTGTGTGTGTTTTGTTGCATGCATGTGTATATGTGTGCGTTTTCGCGTTTCCGAAAGGGTGTGGGGAAATTTGCGTTTAATACATTGTTTAAATGAGGCTTTAGCTGACTTTTTATCCGTATTATTTTCAATTTTAATGGAAAGAATTACTCCATTGTTACAGCCCTGATATAACCTGTGACGGTCGGTTGGGCCGTAAGCAAAATGAAAGTAAACAATGAAGTCCTTTCCCTGTTGATGCCAGTTTATCATTGCATATTCAGATACAGTTGTAGTGCAGCTAGCAGATCTTTGCAATGGCCTATCAGTGGTACGTCATAACACACCATAATGGCCGGTGGTAGACAAGTAGGTTGCTTCATGTGTATTAGGATGTGCTTTTGAATAAGGGTTGGCGATTATGGATGTTTAGTACGTGTGCTTGCATGCAGGCGTTTGTGTGTGGGTGTATGCGTACCTCTTTGTGTGTGTGTGTGTGTGTGTGTGTGTGTGCGCGCGCGAGCGCGCTTTTGGGTTTTGTTTTATTTCAGTTGTTTTGAAATGATTTGTATAAGCCACTTTAGCATATTAATTTTTAAAAACTTTTTAAAGTTTTTTTTTTAATGCAATTGATTTTGACTTGGCAACAGTTCTGATATGACCCCGTGAGGTTGGCTGGACTGTTAGCATCATACAAAATGTGTTGCCACATTTTTGGAAAAAAGTATCGCTGATACGCCATTGCAGATATTTCAGTGACGAAGCGAATGTGAATTTGATGGATTGTAAATATGGTCATTAGTTTGAGTGTTAGAATGCACATGTTTAGAGGGCTCGGTTAGTTTATATTTATGTGTTTTTGCACACAGGCGTTGGTGTTTGTGTGTGTGTGTGTGTGTGTGTGTGATCACGCGTGTGTGTGATCCCGCGTGTGTGTGTGTGTGTGTGTGTGTGTGTGTGTGTGTGTGTGTGTGTGTGATCCCGTGTGTGTGTGTGTGTGTGATCCAGAGTGTGTGATCCCGTGTGTGTGTGTGTGATCCCGTGTGTGTGTGTGTGTGTGATCCCGTGTGTGTGAGTGTGTGATACCGTGTGTATGCTTTTGTGTGTGTGGGGGTATGTGGGTGTTTTGCATGCATGTGTATCTGTGTGCGTTTTCGCGTTTCAGAAAGGGTGTGGAGAAATTTGCGTTAAATACATCCTGTTTAAATGAGACTTTTGCTGACTTTTATCTGTATTATTTTTCAATTTTAATAGACTGAATTGCTCCATTGTTACAGCCCTGATACAACCTGTGACGGTTGGTTGGGCCGTAAGCAAAATGGAAGTAAACAATGAAGTCCTTTCCCTGTTGATGCCAGTTTATCATTGCATATTCAGATACAGTTGCAGTGAAGCTAGCAGATCTTTGCAATGGCCTATCAGTGGTACGTCATAACACACCATAATGGCTGGTGGTAGACCAGTAGGTTGCTTCATGGGTATTAGGATGCGCTTTTGAGTAAGGGTTGGAGATTATGGATGTTTAGTACGTGTGCTTGCATGCAGGCGGTTTTTTGTGGATGTGTGTGTATGTGTGTGTGTGTGTGTGTGTGTGTGTGTGTGTGTGTGTGCTTTTGGGTTTTTTTTTTAATTTCAGTTGTTTTGAAATGATTTCTATAAGCCACTTTAGCATATATTAATTTTTAAAAACTTAATTTTTTTTTTTAATGCAATTGATTTTGACTTGGCAACAGTTCTGATATGACCCCGTGAGGTTGGCTGGACTGTTAGCATCATGCAAAATGTCGTGTTGCCACATTTTTGCAAAAAAGTATCACTGATACGCCATTGCAGATATTTCAGTGACGAAGCGAATGTGAATTTGATGGATTGTAAATATGGTCATTAGTTTATGAGTGTTAGAATGCACATGTTTGGAGGGCTCGGTTAGTTATTTATGTATGTGTTTTTGCACACAGGCATTGGGTTGTGTGGTGTGTGTGTGTGTGTGTGTGTGTGTGTGTGTGTGTGTGTGTGTGTGTGTGCGTGCGTACGTGCGTGTGCGCGTCGTGCGTGCATGTGTGTAGGTGTTTGTGTTTCAGAATGGGATTGGAGAAAGTTGCGTTAAAAGTATCCGGTTTAAATGAGACTTTACGTGAGTTTTTTTTTCTCTAAACTACTTTCTTTCTTTTAAATGGAACGAGTTTCTTCATTGTTACAGCCCTGTTAGTCGAGATTTACGTTTCTTTTCACACAGGCGTTGGCTTGTGTGTGTGTGTGTGAAGGGGGGGGGGGAGGTGCGTGTGTGTTTGTGTGTGATCCCGTGTGTGTGTGTGTGTGTTTTGCATGAATGTGTATATGTGTGCGTTCTCGCGTTTCAGAAAGGGTGTGGAGCAATTTGCGTTAAATACATCCTGTTTAAATGAGACTCTAGCTGCCTTTTTATCCGTATTATTTTTCAATTGTAATGGAATGATTTACTCCATTGTTACAGCCCTGATATAACCTGTGACGGTTGGTTGGGCTGTAAGCAAAATGGAAGTAAACAATGAAGTCCTTTCCCTGTTGATGCCAGTTTATCATTGCATATTCAGATACAGTTGTAGTGAAGCTAGCAGATCTTTGCAATGGCCTATCAGTGGTACGTCATAACACACCATAATGGCTGGTGGTAGACAAGTAGGTTGCTTCATGTGTATTAGGATGTGCTTTTGAATAAGGGTTGGCGATTATGGATGTTTAGTACGTGTGCTTGCATGCAGGCGTTTGTGTGTGGGTGTATGCGTACCTGTGTGTGTGTGTGTGTGTGTGTGGTGTGTGTGTGTGTGTGCTTTTGGTTTTTTTTTTATTTCAGTTGTTTTGAAATGATTTCTGTAAGCCACTTTAGCATATATTAATTTTTAAAACATTTAAAGTTTTTTTTTCAATGCAATTGATTTTGACTTGGCAACAGTTCTGATATGACCCGTGAGGTTGGCTGGACTGTTAGCATCATACAAAATGTGTTTGCCAATTTTTGCAAACAAGTATCACTGATACGCCATTGCAGATATTTCAGTGACGAAGCGAATGTGAATTTGATGGATTGTAAATATGGTCATTAGTTTTGAGTGTTAGATGCACATGTTTAGAGGGTTCGGTTAGTTTATTTATGTATGTGTTTTTGCACACAGGCGTTGGTGTGTGTGTGTGTGTGTGTGTCGTGTCGTGTGTGTGTGTGTGTGTGTGTGTAGTGTCGTGTGTGTGTGTGATCCGTGTGTGTGTGTGTGTGTGGTGTGGGTCGTGTTGTGTGTGTGATCCGTGGTTTGTGCGTGTGTGTGTGTGTGTGATCCGTGTGATCGTGTGTGTGTGTGTGTGTGTGTGATCGTGTGTGTGTGTGTGTGTGTTTTGCATGCATGTGTATATGTGTGCGTTTCTCGCGTTTCGAAAGGGTGTGGAGAATTTGCGTTTAATACATTGTTTAAATGAGACTTTAGCTGACTTTTTATCCGTATTTTTTTCAATTTTAATGGAAAGAGTTACTCCATTGTTACAGCCCTGATATAACCTGTACGGTCGGTTGGGCCGTAAGCAAAATGAAAGTAAACAATGAAGTCCTTTCCCTGTTGATGCCAGTTTATCATTGCATATTCAGATACAGTTGTAGTGCAGCTAGCAGATCTTTGCAATGGCCTATCAATGATACGTCATAACACACCATAATGGCTGGTGGTAGACCAGTAGGTTGCTTCATGGGTATTAGGATGCGCTTTTGAATAAGGTTGGCGATTATGGATGTTTAGTACGTGTGCTTGCATGCAGGCGTTTGTGTGCGGGTGTATGCGTGTGTGTGTGTGTGTGTGTGCGCGCGCGCGAGCGCGCTTTTGGGTTTTGTTTTATTTGTTGTTTTGAAATGATTTGTATAAGCCACTTTAGCATATTAATTTTTAAAAACTTTTTAAAGTTTTTTTTTTTAATGCAATTGATTTTGACTTGGCAACAGTTCTGATATGACCCCGTGAGGTTGGCTGGACTGTTAGCATCATGCGAAATGTCGTGTTGCCATATTTTTGCAAAAAAGTATCACTGATACGCCATTGCAGATATTTCAGTGACGAAGCGAATGTGAATTTGATGGATTGTAAATATGGTCATTAGTTTGAGTGTTAGAATGCACATGTTTAGAGGGCTCGGTTAGTTTATATTTATGTATGTGTTTTTGCACACAGGCGTTGGTGTGTGTGTGTGTGTGTGTGTGTGTGTGTGATCCCGCGTGTGTGTGTGTGTGATCCCGCGTGTGTGTGTGTGTGATCCCGCGTGTGTGTGTGTGTGTGATCCCGTGTGTGTGTGTGTGTGTGTGTGTGATCTGTGTCTGTGTGTGTGTGTGTGTGTGTGTGTGTGTGTGTGTGTGTGTGTGTGTGTGATACCGTGTGTATGCTTTTGTGTGTGGGGGGGTATGTGGGTGTTTTGCATGCATGTGTATCTGTGTGCGTTTTCGCGTTTCCGAAAGGGTGTGGAGAAATTTGCGTTAAATACATCCTGTTTAAATGAGACTTTAGCTGACTTTTATCTGTATTATTTTTCAATTTTAATGGACTGAATTACTCTATTGTTACAGCCCTGATACAACCTGTGACGGTTGGTTGGGCCGTAAGCAAAATGGAAGTAAACAATGAAGTCCTTTCCCTGTTGATGCCAGTTTATCACTGCATATTCAGATACAGTTGCAGTGAAGCTAGCAGATCTTTGCAATGGCCTATCAGTGGTACGTCATAACACACAATGGCTGGTGGTAGACCAGTAGGTTGCTTCATGGGTATTAGGATGCGCTTTTGAGTAAGGGTTGGAGATTATGGATGTTTAGTACGTGTGCTTGCATGCAGGCGTTTGTGTGTGGGTGTATGCGTGCCTGTGTGTGTGTGTGTGTGTGTGTGTGTGTGTGTGTGTGTGTGTGTGTGTGTGTGTGCTTTTGGTTTTTTTTTTATTTCAGTTTTGAAATGATTTCTATAAGCCACTTTAGCATATATTAATTTTTATAAACTTAAAAATTTTTTTTTAATGCAATTGATTTTGACTTGGCAACAGTTCTGATATGACCCCGTGAGGTTGGCTGGACTGTTAGCATCATGCAAAATGTCGTGTTGCCACATTTTTGCAAAGAAGTATCGCTGATACGCCATTGCAGATATTTCAGTGACGAAGCGAATGTGAATTTGATGGATTGTAAATATGGTCATTAGTTTGAGTGTTAGAATGCACATGTTTGGAGGGCTCGGTTAGTTATTTATGTATGTGTTTTTGCACACAGGCATTGGTGTGTGTGTGTGTGTGTGTGTGTGTGTGCGTGTGTGTGTGTGAGATTGTAATCCGGTGTGTGTGTGATCCCGTGTGTGTGTGTGTGTGTGTGTGTGTGTGTGTGATATCCCGTGTGTGTGTGTTCGCGATCCCGTGTGTGTGTGTGATCCTTCGTCTGCGTGTGATCCCGTGTGTGTGTGATCCCGTGTGTGTGTGTGATCCCGTGTGTGTGCTTGATCCCGTGTGTGTGCTTGTGTGTATGTGTATTTTGCATGCATTTGTATATGTGTGCGTTCCCGCATTTCAGAAAGGGTGTGGAGAAATTTGCGTTAAATACATCCCGTTTAAATGAGACTTTAGCTGACTTTTTATCCGTATTTTTCAATTTTAATGGAAAGAGTTACTCCATCGTTACAGCCCTGATATAACCTGTTACGGTCGGTTGGGCTGTAAGCAAAATGGAAGTAAACAATGAAGTCCTTTCCCTGTTGATGCCAGTTTATCATTGCATATTCAGATACAGTTGTAGTGCAGCTAGCAGATCTTTGCAATGGCCTATCGGTGGTACGTCATAACACACCATAATGGCTGGTTGTAGACAAGTAGGTTGCTTCATGTGTATTAGGATGTGCTTTTGAATAAGGGTTGGCGATTATGGATGTTTAGTACGTGTGCTTGCATGCAGGCGTTTGTGTGTGGGTGTATGCGTACCGTGTGTGTGTGTGTGTGTGTGTGTGTGTGTGTGTGTGTGTGTGTGTGCTTTTGTTTTTTGTTTTTTATTTCAGTTGTTTTGAAATGATTTCTGTAAGCCACTTTAGCATATATTAATTTTTAAAAACATTTTAAAGTTTTTTTTCAATGCAATTGATTTTGACTTGGCAACAGTTCTGATATGACCCCTTGAGGTTGGCTGGACTGTTAGCATCATACGAAATGTTGTTTTGCCAAATTTTTGCAAACAAGTATCACTGATACGCCATTGCAGATATTTCAGTGACGAAGCGAATGTGAATTTGATGGATTGTAAATATGGTCATTAGTTTGAGTGTTAGAATGCACATGTTTAGAGGGTTCGGTTAGTTTATGTATGTGTTTTTGCACACAGGCGTTGGTGTTTGTGTGTGTGTGTGTGATCCCGTGTTTGTGTGTGTGTGTGTGTGATCCCGTGTGTGTGTGTGATCCCTTGTGTGTGTGTGGTGTGTGTGTGTGTGTGTGTGTGTGTGATACCGTGTGTATGCTTTTGTGTGTGTGTGGTGTGTGTGATCCCGTGCGTGTGTGTGTGGTGTGTGTGTGTGTGTGTGTGTGTGTGTTTTGCATGCATGTGTATATGTGTGCGTTTTCGCGTTTCCGAAAGGGTGTGGGGAAATTTGCGTTTAATACATTGTTTAAATGAGGCTTTAGCTGACTTTTTATCCGTATTATTTTTCAATTTTAATGGAAAGAATTACTCCATTGTTACAGCCCTGATATAACCTGTGACGGTCGGTTGGGCCGTAAGCAAAATGAAAGTAAACAATGAAGTCCTTTCCCTGTTGATGCCAGTTTATCATTGCATATTCAGATACAGTTGTAGTGCAGCTAGCAGATCTTTGCAATGGCCTATCAGTGGTACGTCATAACACACCATAATGGCCGGTGGTAGACAGTAGGTTGCTTCATGTGTATTAGGATGTGCTTTTGAATAAGGTTGGCGATTATGGATGTTTAGTACGTGTGCTTGCATGCAGGCGTTTGTGTGTGGGTGTATGCGTACCTCTTTGTGTGTGTGTGTTGTGTGTGTGCGCGCGCGCGAGCGCGCTTTTGGGTTTTGTTTTATTTCAGTTGTTTTGAAATGATTTGTATAAGCCACTTTAGCATATTAATTTTTAAAAACTTTTTAAAGTTTTTTTTTTTAATGCAATTGATTTTGACTTGGCAACAGTTCTGATATGACCCCGTGAGGTTGGCTGGACTGTTAGCATCATACAAAATGTGTTGCCACATTTTTGGAAAAAAGTATCACTGATACGCCATTGCAGATATTTCAGTGACGAAGCGAATGTGAATTTGATGGATTGTAAATATGGTCATTAGTTTGAGTGTTAGAATGCACATGTTTAGAGGGCTCGGTTAGTTTATATTATATGTGTTTTTGCACACAGGCGTGGTGTTTGTGTGTTGTGTGTGTGTGTGATCCGCGTGTGTGTGTGTGTGTGGTGTGTGTGTGTGTGTGTGTGTTGTGTGTGGTGATCCCGTGTGTGTGTGTGTGTGTGTGTGATCCTGTGTGTGTGTGTGATGTGGGGGTTGTGTGATGTGTGTGTGATGTGTGATACCGTGTGTATGCTTTTGTGTGTGGGGGGTATGTGGGTGTTTTGCATGCATGTGTATCTGTGTGCGTTTTCGCGTTTCGAAAGGGTGTGGAGAAATTTGCGTTAAATACATCCTGTTTAAATGAGACTTTGCTGACTTTTATCTGTATTATTTTTCAATTTTAATAGACTGAATTCTCCATTGTTACAGCCCTGATACAACCTGTGACGGTTGGTTGGGCCGTAAGCAAAATGGAAGTAAACAATGAAGTCCTTTCCCTGTTGATGCCAGTTTATCATTGCATATTCAGATACAGTTGCAGTGAAGCTAGCAGATCTTGCAATGGCCTATCAGTGGTACGTCATAACACACATAATGGCTGGTGGTAGACCAGTAGGTTGCTTCATGGGTATTAGGATGCGCTTTTGAGTAAGGTTGGAGATTATGGATGTTTAGTACGTGTGCTTGCATGCAGGCGTTTGTTGTGGTGTTGGTGGTGTGTGTGTGTGTGTTGTGTGTGTGTGTGTGTGGTGTGTGCTTTTGGGTTTTTTTTTTAATTTCAGTTGTTTTGAAATGATTTCTATAAGCCACTTTAGCATATATTAATTTTTAAAACTTAAAATTTTTTTTTTTTAATGCAATTGATTTTGACTTGGCAACAGTTCTGATATGACCCCGTGAGGTTGGCTGGACTGTTAGCATCATGCAAAATGTCGTGTTGCCACATTTTTGCAAAAAGTATCACTGATACGCCATTGCAGATATTTCAGTGACGAAGCGAATGTGAATTTGATGGATTGTAAATATGGTCATTAGTTTATGAGTGTTAGAATGCACATGTTTGGAGGGCTCGGTTAGTTATTTATGTATGTGTTTTTGCACACAGGCATTGGTTGTGTGTGTGTGTGTGTGTGTGTGTGTGTGTGTTGTGTGTGGTGTGTGTGTGTGGTGGTGTGCGTGTGGTAGTGCCGTGTGGTGTGTTGTGTGTGTGTGTTGTGAGTGTGTGTGTGTGTTGTGATTCCGTGTGTTGTGTTGCTGATTCCTGCGATGTGTTGGTGTGTTCGTTCATTCCCGGCTGTGTGTGTGTGTGTGTGATCCGGGGGAGTGGTGTGTGTTGTGTGTGATCCCGTGTGTGTGCTTGTGTGTATGTGTATTTTGCATGCATGTGTATATGTGTGCGTTCTCGCATTTCAGAAAGGGTGTGGAGAATTTGCGTTAAATACATCCCGTTTAAATGAGACTTTAGCTGACTTTTTATCCGTATTTTTCAATTTTAATGGAAGAGTTACTCCATTGTTACAGCCCTGATATAACCTGTTACGGTCGGTTGGGCTGTAAGCAAAATGGAAGTAAACAATGAAGTCCTTTCCCTGTTGATGCCAGTTTATCATTGCATATTCAGATACAGTTGTAGTGAAGCTAGCAGATCTTTGCAATGGCCTATCAGTGGTACGTCATAACACACCATAATGGCTGGTGGTAGACAGTAGGTTGCTTCATGTGTATTAGGATGTGCTTTTGAGTAAGGGTTGGCGATTATGGATGTTTAGTACGTGTGCTTGCATGCAGGCGTTTGTGTGTGGGTGTATGCGTACCTGTGTGTGTGTGTGTGTGTGTGTGTGTGTGTGTGTGGTGTGTGTGTGTGCTTTTGGTTTTTTTTTTATTTCAGTTGTTTTGAAATGATTTCTGTAAGCCACTTTAGCATATATTAATTTTTAAAAACATTAAAGTTTTTTTTTAATGCAATTGATTTTGACTTGGCAACAGTTCTGATATGACCCCTTGAGGTTGGCTGGACTGTTAGCATCATACAAAATGTTGTTTTGCCAAATTTTTGCAAAACAAGTATCACTGATACGCCATTGCAAGATATTTCACAGTGTGAGAGGATGTGTGTGATGGTTGTAATGTGTCTGTTGGTGTGTGTGTGAGGTTGTAGTTGTTGTGTTGCACGCGTTGGTGTGTGTGTGTGTGTGTGTGTGTTGTTGGGGTGTGGTGATCCGTGTGTGTGTGTTGTGATCCGTGTGTGTGTGTGTTGTGATCTGTGTATGGTGTGTGTGGTGTGGTTTTGTGTGTGTGATCCCGTGTGTGTGTGGTGATCCCGTGGTGTGTGTGTGATTCGTGTGTGTGTGTGTGTGTGTGTGTGTGTTTGCATGCATGTGTATATGTGTGCGTTTCTCGCGTTTCCGAAAGGGTGTGGGAAATTTGCGTTAATACATTGTTTAAATGAGGCTTTAGCTGACTTTTTATCCGTATTATTTTTCAATTTTAATGGAAAGAATTACTCCATTGTTACAGCCCTGATATAACCTGTGACGGTCGGTTGGGCCGTAAGCAAAATGAAGTAAACAATGAAGTCCTTTCCCTGTTGATGCCAGTTTATCATTGCATATTCAGATACAGTTGTAGTGCAGCTAGCAGATCTTTGCAATGGCCTATCGGTGGTACGTCATAACACACCATACTGGCTGGTTGTAGACAAGTAGGTTGCTTCATGTGTATTAGGATGTGCTTTTGAATAAGGGTTGGCGATTATGGATGTTTAGTACGTGTGCTTGCATGCAGGCGTTTGTGTGTGGGTGTATGCGTACTTGTGTGTGTGTGTGTGTGTGTGTGTGTGTGTGTGTGTGTGTGTGTGTGCTTTTGGTTTTTGTTTTGTTTCAGTTGTTTTGAAATGATTTCTGTTAGCCACTTTAGCATATATTAATTTTTAAAAACATTTTAAAGGTTTTTTTTAATGCAATTGATTTTGACTTGGCAACAGTTTTGATATGACCCCTTGAGGTTGGCTGGACTGTTAGCATCATACAAAATGTTGTTTTGCCCAATTTTTGCAAACAAGTATCACTGATACGCCATTGCAAATATTTCAGTGACGAAGCGAATGTGAATTTGATGGATTGTAAATATGGTCATTAGTTTGAGTGTTAGAATGCACATGTTTAGAGGGTTCGGTTAGTTTATGTATGTGTTTTTGCACACAGGCGTTGGTGTTTGTGTGTGTGTGTGTGTGTGTGTGTGTGTGTGTGTGTGTGGGTGTGTGTGTGTGGGTGTGTGTGTGTTCGCGATCCCGTGTGTGTGTGTGTGTGATCCCGTGTGTGTGTGTGTGTGTGTGTATGCTTTTGTGTGTGTGTGTGTGGGGGGGGGGGTATGTGGGTGTTTTGCATATGTGTGTGTGAGATCCCGTGTGTGTGTGTGTGCAATATCGTGTGTATGCTTGTGTGTGTGTGTGTGTGTGTGTGTGTTTTGTATGCATGTGTATATGTGTGCGTTTTTGCGTTTCCGAAAGGGTGTGGGGAAATTTGCGTTTAATACATTGTTTAAATGAGGCTTTAGCTGACTTTTTATCCGTATTATTTTTCAATTTTAATGGAAAGAATTACTCCATTGTTACAGCCCTGATATAACCTGTGACGGTCGGTTGGGCCGTAAGCAAAATGAAAGTAAACAATGAAGTCCTTTCCCTGTTGATGCCAGTTTATCATTGCATATTCAGATACAGTTGTAGTGCAGCTAGCAGATCTTTGCAATGGCCTATCAGTGGTACGTCATAACACACCATAATGGCTGGTGGTAGACCAGTGGGTTGCTTCATGGGTATTAGGATGCGCTTTTGAATAAGGGTTGGCGATTATGGATGTTTAGTATGTGTGCTTGTATGCAGGCGTTTGTGTGTGGGTGTATGCGTACGTGTGTGTGTGTGTGTGTGTGTGCGCGCGCGCTTTTGGGTTTTGTTTTATTTCAGTTGTTTTGAAATGATTTCTATAAGCCATTTTAGCATATTAATTTTTAAAAACATTTTGAAGTTTTTTTTTTAATGCAATTGATTTTGACTTGGCAACAGTTCTGATATGACCCCGTGAGGTTGGCTGGATTGTTAGCATCATGCAAAATGTGTTGCCACATTTTTGCAAAAAAGTATCGCTGATACGCTATTGCAGGTATTTCAGTGACGAAGCGAATGTGAATTTGATGGATTGTAATATGGTCATTAGTTTGAATGTTGGAATGCACATGTTTAGAGGGCTCGGTTAGTTGATATTTATGTATGTGTTTTTGCACACAGGCGTTGGTGTTTGTGTGTGTGTGTGTGTAATCCCGTGTGTGTGTGATCCCGTGTGTGTGTGATCCCGTGTGTGTGTGTGGTACCGTGTGTGTGTGTGTGTGTGTGTTTGTGTGTGTGTGTGTGTGTGTGTGTGTTTTGTATGCATGTGTATATGTGTGCGTTTTTCCCGTGTGTGTGTGTGTGTGTGTGTGTGTTTTGCATGCATGTGTAATTGTGTGCGTTTCCGAAAGGGTGTGGAGAAAATTGCGTTAAATACATCCTGTTTAAATGAGACTTTAGCTGACTTGTTTTCCGTGTTATTTTTCAATTTTAATGGAAAGAATTACTCCATTGTTACAGCCCTGATATAACCTGTGACGGTCGGTTGGGTTGTAAGCAAAATGGAAGTAAACAATGAAGTCCTTTCCCTGTTGATGCCAGTTTATCATTGCATATTCAGATACAGTTGTAGTGCAGCTACCAAATCTTTGCAATGGCCTATCAGTGGTACGTCATAACACACCATAATGGCTGGTGGTAGACAAGAAGGTTGCTTCATGTGTATTAGGATGTGCTTTTGTGTAAGGGTTGGCGATTATGGATGTTTAGTACGTGTGCTTGCATGCAGGCGTTTGTGTGTGGGTGTGTGCGTGCCTCTGTGTGTGTGTGTGTGTGTGTGTGTGTGTGTGTGTGTGTGTGTGTGCTTTTGGGTTTGTTTTTTATTTCAGTTGTTTTGAAATTTCTTTAAGCCACTTTAGCATATATTAATTCTTTAAAACTTGCTTTTTTTTAATGCAATTGATTTTGACTTTGTAACAATTCTGATATGACCCCGTGAGTTGGCTGGACTGTTAGCATCATGCAAAATGTCGTGTTTCCACATTTTTGCAAACAAGTATCACTGATACGCCATTGGAAATATTTCAGTGACGAAGCGAATGTGAATTTGATGGATTGTAAATATGGTCATTAGTTTATGAGTGTTAGAATGCACATGTTTGGAGGGCTCGGTTAGTTTATATTTATGTGTTTTTGCACACAGGCGTTGGTGTGTGTGTGTGTGTGTGGTGTGTTGTGTGTGTGTGTGTGTGTGATCGGTGTGTGTGTGTGTGTGTGTGGTGAGTGAGAGAGAGAGAGAGAGATCCTGTGAGTGTGTGTGTGTGAGTGATCCCGTGTGTGTGCTTTTGTGTGTGTTGTGTGTGTTATGTTTGTGTGATCCCGTGTGTATGCATTTTGTGGTGTGTGTGTGTGTGTGTTTTTGCATATATGTGTGCGTTTTGCGTTTCAGAAAGGGTTGGAGAAATTTGCGTTAAATACATCCTGTTTAAATGAGACTTTAGCTGACTTTTTATCCGTATTATTTTTCAATTTTAATGGAAAGAGTTACTCCATTGTTACAGCCCTGATATAACCTGTGACGGTCGGTTGGGCCGTAAGCAGAATGAAAGTAAACAATGAAGTCCTTTCCCTGTTGATGCCAGTTTATCATTGCATATTCAGATACAGTTGTAGTGCAGCTACCAAATCTTTGCAATGGCCTATCGATAGTACGTCACAACACACCATAATGGCTGGTGGTAGACAAGAAGGTTGCTTCATGTGTATTAGGATGTGCTTTTGAGTAAGGTTGGCGATTATGGATGTTTAGTACGTGTGCTTGCATGCAAGCGTTTGGGTGTGTGCGTGCTGTGTGTGTGGGGTGGTTGTGTGTGTGTGTGTGTGTGGTTGTGTGTCGTGTGCTTTTAGGCGTTTTTTTTATTTCAGTTGTTTTGAAATGATTTCTATAAGCCACTTTAGCATATGTTAATCTTTAAAAACTTTAAAATTTTTTTTTAATTCAACTGATTTTGACTTGGTAACAGTTCTGATATCACCCGTGAGGTTGGCTGGACTGTTAGCATCATGCAAAATGTCGTGTTGCCAAATTTTTGCAAAAAAGTTTCACTGGTATTCCATAGCAAATATTCAGTGACGAAGCGAATGTGGATTTGATGGATTGTAAATATGACCATTGGTTTATGAGTATCAGAATGCACACGTTTAGAGGGCTCGGTTAGTTATTTATGTGTGTGTGTTTGCACACAGGCGTTGGTGTGTGTGTGTGTGTGCGCGCGCGTGTGTGTGTGTATGCGTGTCTGTGTGTGCGCGCGTGTGTGAGTGCGTGTGTGAGCGCGAGCGCGCGCCTGCGCCATGCGTGCATGTGTCTGTTTTTGTGTGCTTTTGTTTCAGAAAGGGGTTGAAGAAATTTGCGTTACATATAATCCTGTTTTAATGTTTAAATGAGACTTTAGATGACTTTTTGTCTAATTCTGTATTATGTTTTTAATGGAATGCCTGGCTCCATTGCTACAGCCCTGATGTAACCTGTTACGGTCGGATGTGCTGTAAACAAATTGGAAGTAAAAAATGAAATCATTTCACCGTCGATGCTATTTATCATTGCATATTTAGACACAGTTGTTGGGCTGCTACCAAATATTTGCAATGGCCTATCAGTGGTACGTCATAACAAACCATAATGGCTGGTTGTAGACAATTAGGTTGCTTTATGTGTATTAGGATGTGCATATGAGCGAGGGTGGGCGATTATGGATTTTGAGTGTGGGGCTTGCATGCAGGCGTTCGTGTGTGCGTGAGCGCGCGCGTGTGTGTGTGTGTGTGTGTGGGGGGGGGGGGGGGGTACGTGTGTGTGTGAACGAGTGAGGGTGGTCGATTATGGATGTTTAGTACGTGTGCTTGCATGCAGGCGGTGGTGTGTGTGTGTGTGTGCTTTTGGCTTTTTATTTAGTTGTTTTGAAATTATTCCTATATCAAGCCATATTAGCATAGTTTGATTTTTAAACCTTTTTTAACGTTTCTAATGGAATTGATTTTAACCTGGTGACAGTTCTGATATGACCCGTGAGGTTGGCTGGACTGTTAGCATCATGCAGAATGTCGTGTTGCTGCTAGATTTTTGCAACAAAGTATTACTGGTACGCCATTGCAAATATTTCAGTGACAGAGCAAATGGATTATAGATATGAACCTTGGTTCATAAATGTTAGAATGCACATGTTTGGAGGGCTTAGTTAGTTGAGATTTATGTATTTTTGCACACAGGCGTTTGGGTGTGTGTGTGTGTGTGTGTGTGTGATGTGTGGTGCGTGCATGTGTATATGTGTGTGTACTTGCGTTTCAGAAAGGGTGTGGAGAAATTTGCGTGAGACATATCCTGTTTAAATGAGAATTTAGATTACTTTTTTCTTTATTTTCTTTTTAATGGACCGAGTTACTCCATTGTTACAGCCCTGATATAACCTGTTACGGTCGGATGGGCTGTAAGCAAATAGAAGTAAAAAATGAAATCGTTTCACTGTTGATGCCAGCAAATCATTTCTATGTCATGATGGCAACTTGCGGATGATTTTCATGTAAACATTTCTATTCATTTATAATGCAATGATCTGAACTTGGTAACAGCCCTGATACGATCACCTCAGATGGGCTGAGTCATACGAAAATAAAAAAGAAAATATTTTACCTTCTATGCCAGCGTATTACACTATATACAGAGTTAATGGTTTGTGCTGCTTGCAAGGGCCTATCATTGGTACGCCATTGCAAAGATGTCGGTAACGAACCATAATGGGTTGTGTTACTACAAACATCTTTGCAAGGGCCTATCACTGGTACGCCAATGCAAACATTTCAGTGAATCTCTATAATGGGTTGTATTGCTGCCAGTGCAGGCATGTTGGTGAAGAACTACAGATAGATTTTGTAGATACAAAGTTTGGATGGTATGTGTTAGGATGCCGATGTGTGTTTTGGATGGGTGAGACGGGTTGTGTGTGCAGAATGGTGTTCTATTGAATGGTACCTTTGTGCCATGTGTATGTCTTGGAATGTGTGTGTGTGTGTGTGTGTGTCGTGCGTGCGTGCGTGTGTTGTGTGTGTGGTGTGTGTGAAATAGGGCCTGTGTTAAGTTATCTGCTTTAAGCTTGTATAGAGTGTTGCTGTAGAGGGCCTTTGAAAAGAAAATTCCGAATATGAAATCGTTACTAACCTATTATAACAGTCGTGATATGATCCCTTGAGGTCTGCTGAGCTACGAATAAAATGGAAGTAAAATATGAACTTTGTTCACTTATAATGCAAACCTATTACTCTGTATACAGATACATGGTTCGTGTTGCTGCCAAATCTTTGCAAAGGCCTGTCAGTGGTACTCCACTGCAAACGTTTCAGTAACGAACCATGGTGGCTTATGTTACTGCCAAATCTTTGCAAAGGCCTGCCATTGGCACGCCATTGCAAATGTTTCAGGAATGAACCATGATGGCTTGTGTTACTGTCAAATCTTTGCCGGGGCATTTCATTGGTACGCCATTGCAAACATTTCAGTGACGAACCATAATTTTGCTGGATTTCGGACAAATTGCTACAGACATACTGCTAGAGCCATGAGTATTATGATGCGCATAAGTGCGAAGGTGGGTGATTAAAGGAAAGGGGGGAGGGAGGTTGCGCGCTTTACAAGTATGGTTTGTACGTGTATCATGGATATTCATGTGTGTTTGCTTATTTACATGTATGTATATTGGCATCTTTTTTGTTTATATTAAGAACAGTCTGTACTCATTTCTTTAAGTCATTTCAGCAAATGTGGAATGATTTATTTTAACCTTGTTTGTTTTAAATGCAAATATTCTGGCATGGTACCAGCCCTGATATGACCCCCCACCCCCGCGAGGTCGGCTGGGCTGCAAAGAAAATGAAAATTGAAATATTTTACCATTTACTGCCAGTGTCTTGCTCTGTACCTTGATAAATGGGTGGTCTTGCTTTCAAATCTTTGCAAGGGGCTATTTGAGAGACGAATCACAGTATGATGAATTACAGGTACATAGCTTTATAAATAACTTATCAGGTCTGTTAGGATGGGATGTTTTAGGGTGAGCGAGCTGGGTCTGTGTGTAAGCTGACATTCTTTTCATGTGAAAGTGTGCATGTTTGTGATGTGAGCGAGTTCGTGTGCGTGTGTGTGTGTACGATTGCGCACGCCGTGCGCGCGCGCGCGCGCGCGCGCGCGTGTGTGTGTGTGTGTGCGATTGCGTGTGTGTGTGCGATTGCGTGTGTGTGTGTGCGATTGCGCGCGTTCGTGTGTGTGTGTGTGTGTGTGTGTGTGTGTGTGTGTGTGTGTGTAGATAGTGACTTTGATTCAAATTATATTTCTCTTCCTAGTGTGTTATCATATGCCTCTCTAGGTTGCCAGTAAAACGGATGGTACCAAGGACTGGATATATCAGTTTGTCTCGTACTTTAGCCAGTTGAGGATGTTGAATGTCACTTAATGCAACTTGTATTCGTTTCGGTTTCCATGTGCTAAAGAGGAGGAAGAAGTTTAAAATATTGACGCTGAGTGTGTGTGTCTGCGTGCCATGTAAAATATTCTGTAAATCGGTTATGATATTCTGATAACTGCGCTTTTATTAGTGAAGAAGAATGTGAATACTTCTTGTACACGTTGGACATGTACCTTGTATTTTGTTTTCATTCAATAATTATGTGATGCGGCATATTTAAATACATCCAGGGTACTTGAAGAGGTCTTGACATGTAACCTAATTTTATTGCTTGTTCACTACAGTCGGCATCTCTCTCTCTCTCTCTCTCTCTCTCGCTCGCTCGCTCCCTCTCTTACTCTGTGTGTGTGCGTGTGTGTGTTTCTGAAAAACGCCAGTCGATGCATAATGCTAAGAACGTGAATAATGAAGACCAAGAGACATGACTACAAATATCATAAACACTACAACAAAGACAACGTTTAGAACTGACAACAAGAAAGAACAATTGGTCTTAAATTTTAGACAGATAATTTCTATCAGTCACTGGCAATATTTCTTTTCCGTTTCATTCCTGCATAACTCTCTTCCAAGCATATTCACCTGCCTTTGTCGCTTAATCAAGATAAGGAAATTGAGAGAGAAAAAAACATACAAAATGTTAATTATCAATCCGTCACTGCATGAAATACATCCAGTTCCTTCGAACCACACGACCCCCTGCCTCCGCCTCCCCCCTTCTCCAGTCCCATCCCAGCCCCACCCCAACCACTGTCAAACTAATCCCTTCCTTCTTCCATCTCAGTCCAAGACCTACGCACGAAATGAAACCTACATATCCTATTTCCTCATCTTCCACACAATGCATAATCTCAAGTTTATTACTCTCAGAGAGAGAGAGACGGAGACAAGAGACAGACAGCTGATGCATGCCAATAGAAATTGTCTGGAGCCATTTTTGTGAAACGGACAAAAAGATTCGAACTTGCAATTTAACAGTTCGATATATGATCACAAAATGTCCATCCCCGAATGTAAGAATTGTAAATGATTGAGACATAATTCGAGAAATAACGCTGTGTCTATAATGTGAAATGCATTTTGTTAAGTGTGAAATGACGGATTAGAAAAAAAAAACGAACTCCACCCCGACAAAAAATAAGTAAATGAAATAAAATCGAATATTAATGAAAAAAATAAATAAAACGAGAAAGAGAGAAGACAAAATTCTTTATTTACAAGGATAATAGATCAGCAGTGATGTGCTTTTTTACGTCCAGTCCTCGCCCTGAGTAGGGTCAACAATGCAAAATAAGACAAAGCAATAAATGTGGAAGCATGCAAAAAATGGCTAGAACTGAAAAGTACGGAATGCAAAAAAGGTAAATTGAAATGGAGGGAGAGAGAGAAATAAAAGACATGATGACAAAGAGAAAAAATAATCCAGAAATGAATCCCGATCCCATAAGGTTCAAAAAAGGAAAGCGTCTTCTACCTCAC
>CM065714.1:106382288-106384788 GCA_033310375.1 Conus canariensis | reverse complement strand
AGATGTTATGATTCAGAACATAAACACAAGACTTTGATAAAATTTGTATATGGTGTTAAGATTTACAACAGAAGCATGTGACTTGTTTGAATTTGTCAGTAATGTAATGTTCAGAACACAGTTACTAAAAAAATGTTCAAAATTGTTTGTGGTGCTAGGATTTGGTCACAGACTTTGTTAACATTTGTTAGCGGTAGTGTAAATTACAATACAACAAAAAAAATTAATCATATCTATTTTTCAGTTGTATCATAATTGGAAACAGTGTCACAGAACTTTGTTGAAATGCTTCAGTGGTATCAGAATTTAAAACACAATTGCAATACTTTTTACAGAGTTGTCAGTGATATTATGATCAAGAGCACCATCGCAAGGATTGTCTTTTTAAAAATACAGTGGCGTTAGGATTTAGAAAACCAAAACGACAAATGTATTCTGTAATAAAACGGATGTTTAGATTTCAGATGAATGTCAGCTTCAGTTCATTTTTATTCCTTTTTTTTCTTTTTTTTTTTGTATCTAATACCCCGCTTCTTCTTGTTTTTAAAAAGGGGCCTCTAGCCATGAACTGGAGACTGTTCACATGTGTGATACAAAATATTCTGTAAACTTAACGCTGATATGGATCCATCTAATTTGGACATGTAGTGGTTGTACAGTAGTATTTCACACAAAATATTATAAGTGAGAACTGATAAAGACAGAGAAAATAGAAGGGTTGTGTTTGCGTATCATGAAAATCAGTTGATGAATAAGATCTAAAGAATTCAGAAATACAGATCTCCCAAAGATCAGATCATTACTACTTTAGTCAAGTGCAGATAACAACTGATAAAAACGGAGAAAATAATAACAACAATCAGATAATTGTAGATCCATATTTTGGAACTAAGATCTAAAGAATTTAGGACGCAGATCTGGCAGCGGCGCATTGCACACAACTATTTTCTGTTATGGATCAAAGGAGAAGAGTTTGAACAGACATGTATGACAAACTGTCTTTTTCTGACACCTTCAAATCAAAGTTTATTAAACTGTTTTAAGTACAGTAATTTACTTGCCCGTGCTGCGTGACAGCTGTTCTATAATGTTAATCAACAAAGCTAAAGAATAAGCAAAACAATCCACAAAACGATCACTCAGAAAAAGACAACAGCAACAACAAGCAAACAAGAAGAAAAGAAAAGAAACAGTAAAAAAAAATAAATAAAATAAAGCAAGACAGCTAAAGTGAATACAGATACATTTTATTTACGAAGCCAACAAACAAGCCATGAAACAAACAAACAAACATGATCTGCGTCAGTCTTAATCAAAAGCTATCGAAAATTCTTGATTACGGATGGATCCCAAGGAAACCTCATTTTCTCAGTATCAGCTTCTGCATCCAGCATTACGTGCACTTTTTGTGCGTTGAATATAAGATGAAGACATCCTCGGAGAAGAAGAAATATAATAAAGGAACATCACTCTCGCTTCAGGCATTGCGAGTTATTCCTCCCTACGGTTCCATAACGGAGAGCGGCGGTGATGGACCTGATTTTCCTCGGTCACAATGTGGCTTGTGGCTGGTTGTGTGACAGTGTTTCATTTGTGGCCAATCGATAGCCTCTTCGGAGTTAGTTTCTGATTTGCGGTTTATTCTTTTTTTTTTTTTTAAGCATACTTCTGGTCTTTAAAACTTTCTCTCTGTCTCTGTCTCTCTTCTCTGTCTCTGTCTCTCTCTCTCTCTCTCTCTCTCTCTCTCTCTCTCTCTCTGGTTCCACTCGTTTAAAAGTATCTTACAACCTGAAAAATCTCTGACTGTAGTTACCAATAAATGGCACAGGGATATGCTTGCTAGATTTAGAAGTAGGACACTTGGACTAAATGCAAACAGACGATGGTTTAATCCCGAAGACACTGTAGACGATTTGTGTGTAATGTGTACAGATGGTATGAGAGAAAATGAAGATCACTTTATATTCTTCTGTCCCGCTTATAACGATATCCGACAGAAGTCTCAACTTTTCAATATTACTGCGACAGAAAATCATAACCTATAATAGTTTGTTGTCCTCAGACAATAATAGGACAATAACTCTACTGGCTAAGTTGGTTGCAGAGGCATCTAATGTTAGGAAAAAGAAATGCTCGGTAAAAACTTCTAATGTTTGAGTTGTTTGTTTTCATGTATTTCCGCAAGCTTGATGACCTTATTAAGAAATGGTTTTGTTTTCTTCACTAGTATAGCTAATGATGAAGCGGACGGTGATGATAGATGTGACAGTGCAGGAAAGATTTATAACAGTGAATACGTGTACCTGGGTGAGAAACGTGTGTCTATGATCATGATCATGTTACTTTTAAACAAAACAAAACAAAACAACAACAACAACAACAAACCAACAACAACAACAAAAACCCAAACAAACAACAACTACATATTCATTTTGAGTGACGAAAAAGTACGTCATTATTTTCTTTTTCTTCTACATGGCTTCGAGCATCATCATTAACA
>CM065714.1:106367288-106374788 GCA_033310375.1 Conus canariensis | reverse complement strand
AGACACTAATATTTTTCTCTTGATTCAATACATTACATAAGACGTCTAGGCTGTTATAAAACGTTGTGAAACAGTTCTTGCTTCGTGTCAGCTGTATTTTTGCGGCTGTTTACACACTGAGTGTGTTTCTAAATTAGAAAGAAAAAGATACACCCGAAGGTGCGGGTAGGACCCAGAATAGTACTGTCCTCAAGCGCCCAACAAACTAGCTGGGAGCAATCCTGTACCACCCTTGGAAGCCTTCGCTGTGTTCACATAGGGTGCAGGCACGCACAGGACATTCCATTAACACGTGAAGGGACATGATTGGTCCCTGGCAGATGCCATTGTGTAATGGCCACTGGATGTGACACGACAGAACATCCATAGGAACGTTAACATGGGTGCACCAGCCCATCGTTCATGGCTGCAGAGCCTACCGGCAAAAAACACCACCATCAAGCAACTGCCGTGTGCATCCAGTAGCCTCACTCGCTGCTGTTCCTCTGACAGGTGATGACAAACTCCAAACACGGCCAAGCTTTCGCCATGAGGACTTACGTGCTCTCTGAAGAGAATCCCACACTGGGTGTGTTTTGAAACTAGATTACAGGGTCTTTGAATTCTAACGCGGACGTTGATTGGCTGGACAGTGGGGTTCACGTGATACAAGTACTACTGCCTCGTGTATACGTATGTTAGCTTAGCGACTGAAATCAATAATGTCAACTGGGTTATCCCTCTGTGTGTGTGTGTGTGTGTGTGTGTGTGTGTGTGTGTGTGTGTGTGTGTGTGTGTGTGTGTACAACCACGGGTTAATCTGACGATAAACTGGTTTCAGTCAGTGTGTGTGTGTGTGTGTGTGTGTGTGTGTGTGTGTGTGTGTGTGTGCGCGCGTGCGTGCGTGCGTGCGTGCGTGCGTGCGTGCGTGCGTGCGTGCGTGTGTGTGTGTGTGTGTGTGTGTGTGTGTGTGTGTGTCCATGTAGTGCATCAACAACGCAGGGTATTCCCCATCAATCGCTAGTTCTTACGACACATTCAGCTAGGCGCTCTGCTCTGGCAATATCTGTAGATAACAATGAAATGAAAGGCAAAACGTGACATCACCACACAAACAGTTGCAAGCGCCAAACTGGTAACAACCTGCACAAAAGAACCAATTGGATCTATAAAGCACCTCAACCAGCATGACACAAACTTAAACATGAGAAGAAGAAGAAAGAAAAAAAGAAAGAAAGAAAGAAAGAAAGAAAGAAAGAAAAAGCCCAACAGCAGCAACAGTCTTTGAACTCAGCCTTTAGACCTAATCCTTGCTTACTACACATCCTTTTCTTTCAACTTAAGACATGTTATCTATTGCGTATTTACAAAAGTATTGCTCACGTCAATATTCATTTCATAAACAAAACACTTTTCCAGGGCTGTCATCAAGACGCCACAGGTGAAAAAAAGTCTGATGATGATGATGATGATGATGATGATGATGATGATGATGATGATGATCAAGCTCGAATACAATAGTAATACAAGAATGTAATAACAATGATGATTATAATAATAGTGACGATGGTTATAGGTGCAGATTTCATAATAAGAACATAATGATGATTGTGATGATGATAATGATGATGATGATGATGATGATGATGATGATGATGATGATGATGATGATGATGAATGTCACAAAGACATGCCATACATAGAAACACGTTCATGTTTCACATGATAGTAGACATTTAGAGCAAGGAGCTTCGCTGGATACACAAACCAACAAGCAGGCAGACAGACAGACAGAAACACGAAACAAGCAAACAAACAGAGAAGGAAAGATGTAAAGAAAGAAAGGAAAAGAATGAAAGAAGAAAGAAAGAAAAAAAAAAGCTACCGTTTCCTTTTGCTCATTTGCGCTGCTACCGGGACAGAAGGTTCCGGGCGTGGACTTGTATGTGTGATCCTAAATAAATGGCAGGATAGTTATTCCACTCAGACAGTGCGGAAAACGACAGAGAAGAGAGAGAGAGAGAGAGAGAGAGAGAGAGAGAGAGAGAGAGAGAGAGAGAGGAGATGTACAGAAAATGCAGAAAAGAAAGAAGAAACAGAATGATTGCCAATATTCCTGCAAAATGTTGGACGTCACTTTCGCGGGAATGGGATAAAAAGTCTTATCAGTGATCCTTATAAAGAAACCATCGAGGAGATGAAGAAATAAACAAATGAATCAATAGATACATCTTTGATTGCAGAAGACATCAAAACAGAGCGGTTTTTCAGCAATACATTGGCGAAATGCAAGTTATGCACGTCTCCTCTACCACCAAATTCCCGAAGCATGTCAACTGAAGAACCATTGTCACTCACAAAAAACCCTTCATCATAAAAGTCAGCTTAGTCTCAATATCACTTATATCAACAACAAAAAAGAAACGAAAACAACAAACCTTCAGCCTCAATATCCATGTTTTCTTCCAGTCTTGAGGTAAATTTTCATACAGCTTTCAGTCTCTAGGTCACTTTAAAACTTATCTTCAGCTGAAAATTTTTTGTTTGTTTCTTCAGCCTTAAGATCAAGTTTGAAACTTTTTCTTTCAATCTTCAAGTCAGTGTTCAAAAACCGTTCTACCGCCTGAGGCCTGTGCGACACCTCAATGTTTCAAACCGAATCGTGTTTTCCACAGAGGCACAAAATCAAAGAGCAAAGTCTACTTTGAAGTTGTTTCGCTGCAAAGGCATGTCACCACACAACACATACACACTCTCCTCCTCTCTCTCTCTCTCTCTCTCTCTCTCTCTCTCTCTTCCTCCAAACACTACAAGGTGTGCAGTTTTGGCTTTGATGCTTAAAAGAAACTATAACACCGATAATACACACTTCCTGACATCGATCTAGCCCACGGCATTAGGTTATCAAGGTCTGTTACAAATGTAAAAAGACACTGCACCAGTAAAGATAATTTCTGGATATTTCCAGAGAAAAAGACACTGAAGAGATTTCTCCTTTTGTCCTCTCTTGAATGAGTTTACTTTTCTCCCCTAGATAGACCAGAGAGTAAGGCTTCCGTTCCCCTACTCCACATCACAGAATAGGGGAGAGAGAGAAAGAGGGAGGGATGGAGAGAGAGAGAGAGAGAGAGAGAGAGAGAGAGAGAGAGAGACAGAGAGACAGACAGACATACAGACAGACAGAGAGACAGACAGTCAGACAGGCAGAGAAAGAGAGAGAGAGAGAGAGAGAGAGAGAGAGAGAGAGAGGAGAGAGAGAGAGAGAGAGAGACACAGACAGACAGACAGACAGACAGACAGAAGAAAAAGAAGAAGAAATCTGGACACAGAACCATAGGCATCCACACACCAGCACCACAGAGACACAGATTTCTATGAAGGATAAAAAAAAAGAAAATCACAAAAGTCTTCATCGGCATGCTCATATTGCCGTGTCTTCGTTGCTGCGCGTCCTTTCTGTCGACAACAGGCTTGAGAATGGATGTAGGAACTGGGACGTTAGATTCGCCCTGCACAATGTGGCGAACATTTCCCCAACATCCTATAAATCCCTGGTCATCACACGCGCCTGTTTATGCATCGATGGTCTCACACACACAGAGCCTTGGGCTAGCCATGCCTCGTAAAACAACCAGCCAACTGCAAGGGAAGTTATTCTTGATGTGTACTGGGTAGTCAAGTTTATGCGGAGATCTTGACAGAGGATGTTATTATGCTAATTCTAATAACTGATATTCCCTGGACATGGACAAATCAATTTTCTACTTTTGTTTTCATTAGAAGGGGTCAGCCCAGGAAGAGGAACTGGTCTGTAAACTTAAGAGCATGAGAATACCCATCATTTCATGCACCAATCAGAGTGTGGGAATACCCATCATTTCATGCACCAATCAGAAGACGTCACTGGTTATGGCGCGAAGGGGAAAAAACGATTGTGGTACATAATCAAAAACGATTTCCTTTCTGACACCTAGCCCTTACACGCAGCATAAATCTGGTTTTTATCGTAGATTAAATGCACTCAATAGGAAGAAACTGAAGGGGCAGCTTCACCGCAGAAAGTCTGGTAGAAGAACTCCCTCCCCCCCCCCCCCCCCCCCCCCCCCCCCCCCCCCCCCCCGCCGACGAGTGTTTGGGTCCTGAACTCCCTACATTCTAAGGGGGCCGGGCCGCATCCAGGTCATGACTCCCAGATGTCCGTCTGCTGTCAACCTTTTTTCCCTTTTTCCTGGCGCTGGCGGGATCTCAGACGATAGTTTGTTTGAAGTTTGTATAGGTGTTTGTCTGTCTCTGTTATTGCTATCTATCTGCATACGCGTTTGGCTGTGCGATCGGCTGAATTGTGTAAAGTGTCTTCTAAGTGATTAAAAAAGAAGAAAAAAAAAGAAAAAAGAGCGAACAGTACATTTTGTAATGTTGAATGTGAAAATGGCATTCTTTGAAATTCATTAAATTAAAAATGTCAATGCGAAATGTCTCAGGTTCATTCAGAGAATTGTTGCCAAATGTATCGTTTGAAATACCATATACTAACAATGGACATATTCTTTTTGCACTATGTAACCATGGAGTGTTAGATCATGTTCTCTTCTATTACTGGTAACCATGTACACCAGATACTACCTACCGCATGTGGGGAACAAACTCAAGAAGAAAGTCCGGTGCTAAGAGGAATGGGCTCCGCCAGGTTCGATTTTTGCCCAAGAAATACCACTTGCCAGAAGAAAATACAAAGATACCCGGATCGGTCACAGCCCGGGTGAGCAATAACCGTGCCACTTAGTATTTTTTGTAACGTTAAAAATTTGTATGTAAATTAAGGTACTGTTTAAATATTTTGTTTCATACAAAATGTGGATTTGATGCGAACAGTGAAATTGACATAAACTATATTTCACACAAATTCAAATGTTCAGACAGGCTGTGCAAGATACGTAAATATCAGAAGAGCATTCAATAGGTCGAGAGAATAGGTCTGTAAACATTAAATCACATAAATCCACGAAGAACTCGAAACAGTGATTTAACTATGCAATAGGAAGGAAAAAATCTTAAAATCAGTATTCGCTGACAGTATCTCATTAGCCTTTTACACCCATGCATAAAACTGGAAACAGTAAAGCGTGCAATCCCCTTCCCTCGCTTTCCCCCCGCCTCTCTCCTCCTCCCTCAACCCCCCGCCCCGTCCCACCCCGGAAAAAAATACCAAATGAGTGGTCACAAGTCCTATGGATCCTGTGCAAGAAAGAAAAAAGTACGTTTACAGAGCAGACCTTAAGCACCTGAAATAGTTCTCAGTAGTCACTGACACAGAAAAGAACAAAGCGTAAAGAGCAAAGCTCGAAATGTCCCTACAGGACAAAAGGCCTCCGCGACAGAGGCAGCGAGGGTCAGACGTAAATTCCCAAATCTCTCAATGAGTGACGACCAGTCCTCCCCAAAGGAGCCGTGGTTTGCTTAGGCGCCAAAGCAAAGCAGCAGCTGTTTCGTTGTGGTGAGGTCTCGTCAGGCTTTCTTGCCAAAAGCAGAGGGAAAGTCATCGACATGATAGATTATTTCTTTTTCATGAAATGATAGATTATTATTCTTTTATCATTTACTCATTTGTTCATGTTTAGGCAGGAAAATGGAATTTGAAATTGGAAGCCGAAATCTGAACTAATACAGAGAACAGGAGTTTCCGGCAAAACGACAAGCTTTGCGATTAGCCTGATCATTCATTCTGCAATTGCATTCGCAATGATCTGTAATCAACCCTATGGTCTTGATAAAACAGTCTCCACCACTGCTCAGGGAGGGAGATGGAGGGGAAGAGCGCAGACACGACGAACTGTCGGCATTGCAGAATGGACAGAGAAAACACTTTGCACAGACCCAGGCCTTGGCACATAGCCGACAGGACTGGCAGAAGCTGATGAACTGTTCTTCGGTGTGGAACCCAAATGACTACCCATGGAGGAAAGAAGGTTCTTCGGTGTGGAACCCAAATGACTACCCATGGAGGAAAGAAGGAGAAGAAGAATGGAAAGATTAGCTTCTTGTCGCTGTTAGCTATGTCTTCAACCCTGCTAGGGATATTTGCATACTTGAGAAACTACGGGCTCGGTTCCCTTTCTCTTCCGGTCTATCGTTCCCCCAACGTTTCACCTTGCCTGACCAACAAACGCCCAGAGCGGCGCTTCAGTCACTTCCATGTAACCACACCTGCTTTAGCTGTCTTTGTGCACTGCCTGTAGGAATGGTGGACCACCTGGATGCTGGTCAATGTCAGGTATCTCTGTTCTCTGCCAAATGTGGTGCTTCGCTCTAGCGGTGCTCTTGAAAAGACTTCGACATATTTGCAGCGATCATTCGTATCATTTTGGCCGCGTGAAAGACTGGACTGATCCTAACGCGTCTCCCCTTGTGATCAGGACTGCGGGCAAAGAGCTGAGGAGTCGCATAACTGCCAAAGCATCCGTCACGAGACTCTGAAGACCTACGGTCAGGAAACAGTGTTGATGGGTAAAGGATGGACTTGACAAACACGGCAGCTAGTGTCCACTCTCACACACGGTGACTAAAACACACTTCCATCCATCCAAGCGCGGCTCTGCAGACCTGCGGCAAACAGACCAAATGTTCGATTCCACCACACCACGTCCGACAGCAGTGGGACTCCATACCCTAAATCACCTGCCGCAGCGTTAAAGCCTTGTAGTCCTCATGTTCTCCAGGTCTCTCATGAAGTCCTCGTAGTGAGGCGGAGGCTGCAGATCATCGTCGTCCGAGTAGCCAGCGTTGAAGACCTCGTCCTCCGGGTCCTGCGAGCGACGCTGCTGCTGCTGCGCCCCGCCCTTGTCGTTGTTCTGCTGGAGGGGAGGAGGATGGTGACCGTAGGCGCCCTCGGTGGAGGAGGAAGATGGGGGTGGGTGGGGCGATTCAGGGTCTGGATGAGGAGGGGGTGGTTGAGGGGAGTGGGGTCGGAGATGACCGCTCAGGTAGTGGTCACTGGTGACCAGGTCGTAGGGCGGTGGCTCGTCACTGTAGAGACGTGTTCTGTGGACAGGAAAAGAAAGGGGTGAACTGAAAGGGATGAATGGATGAATCTGCCACATTTATATACATATAAACATCCATTTCTCTTCTCATCCGTCCATCCATCAATCCATCCACTTCGCATTATGTATCTTCAGTCTTTCCATCTCTTGGACAACAAATCCATGGGATTTTTCACATTAAGGAAATGTATCTCTGGAATTGTACATATTTTGGCTTTTCACAACCAAACATTTTCACGTCCGCATCTCTGTGGGTTTTTTTTTCCTCACCTTAAGGGATTTTCAGTCACTTGACTGATTTCTCCAAATAAGCCCACTCATGCTTATGTACCTGTGCACGTTACATTCGTATATATACACAAGAACCCTTTACACGTATTATGCTCTCACTGTGTGTGAAAGAGTGTGCGTGCTGTGTAATATATATATATATATATATAATATATATATATATATGTGTGTGTGTGTGGTGTGTGTGTGT
>CM065714.1:106359788-106362288 GCA_033310375.1 Conus canariensis | reverse complement strand
GTACAAACTGCAATCATGTCACTAAATTTTCTCCACCAGAATCACTTCTACAGGGCGATGACACATTATGGCACTGGACGTATTTGTGCACACAGCCCACAGGGGTGGCGAATAACTAACTGATTGGATTCTCGGTAAACTTTGCAAAAAGTACCCCTTCTGGGTCAGGAACTATTTATTTTGTGAATGCATTGCATTAAAGACGCGCGTTACACACCGCCAGACGCACAAACATGCATTCTCTACCCGTCTGTCTGTCTGTCTGCCTGTCTGACGGTCTGTAAAGGGCCAAGGTCTTCATTGAATTAATGATGATTATCATCGCTGTCAACATCATCATCACCATCATCATCATCATCATCATCATCGTCGTCGTCGTCGTCACCATCATCATCACCATCACCATCACCATCACTCACCACACCACCACCACCATCACCATCATCATCATCATCATCATCATCATCACCATCATCATCACCATCATCGTCACCATCACCATCATCATCATCATCATCATCATTACCATCACCATCATCATCATCATCATCATCACTATCATCATCATAAACATCTCTCTCTCTCTCTCTCTCTCTCTCTCTCTCTCTCTCTCTCTCTCTCTCTCTCTCCCCTTCTGTTTTCCACATACACCCCCCTCTCACTCTTTGTATGTCACTGTCCTCAAAGAAATGTGCGCACACGCGCAGAGACTGAAACACCGTTTGCACAGGACTTTACGCTGAAACACATGCATAAACACAGGATCGCGGGAGGAAAATCCTAGACGACAAGAGACAGACAGACAGACAGACAGACAGACAGAGGAGAGAGAGAGAGAGAGAGAGAGAGAAGAGGAGAGGAAGAGAGACAGAGAGAGAGAGGAGAGAGAGAGAGAGAGAGAGGTGAATCAGTCTGCCTAGGTTGGGGATGGAGGGGAGGTGGAGGGGGTCCTCATTCCAAAGTCTCAGGCTTAGGTCTGCACCCACTCCTTAACTGATCAGATATTGTTTGTATTGTTGTCGGTATTACCCCTTTCACACACACACACACACACACACACACACACACACACACACACACACACACACACACACACACACATGCGCGCGCGCACAGATACTCACAGGGAGAGAGAGGGAGAGAGAGAGAAGAGAGAAGACAGACAGACACAGACAGAGACAGAGAGACAGACACACAGACAGACAGACACACAGACAGACAGACAGATAGACAGACAGACCGACAGATAGGCCAATAGACAGACAGACTGACAGATAGACAGACAGACAGACTGAGGCAGACAGAGAAGAGAGAGAGAGAGAGAGAGGAAAGAGAAAAGACAGACAGACAAACAGAGACAGAGACGGAAGGGGGGGGGGGTAGGCAGGGAAGGCAGGGGGGCGGGGTGGGCTGGGGGCATCAGGATAAAGAAGTGAATGAAGGTGCGTGAGGGGGAGCGGTGAGGTAGGGACAAGGAGAGAGAGCGAGAGATAGTAGGAGAGAAGAGTGAAGAGAGACGAGAGAGCAGAGAGGGGAGAGAGAGAGAGAGAGAGAGAGGAGAGAGAGAAGCAGGGCAACTCTATCCCAAGAATTGCTGACCCCAGCTTATGAGAGGTCAGTGGTGGGGAATTAATAAACGAACCGTGGTCTGAGATCAGTCATTGCTGACCTCTTCTCCCCGTCCCAGTGGTCACTGAATCTACCCTCCCTCCCTATCCACGTCCCCCCCCCCCCCCTTCTCTGTCTGTCTGTCTGTCTGGGCTGTCTCTCTCGCTCGCTCTCTTCTCTCTCTGTCTCTCTGTTTCTGTCTCTCTCTCTCTCTCTCTCTCTCTCTCTCTCTCTCTCTCTCTCTCTCTCTCTCTGTCACGAACAAAACTTGATTATCATCGTTACTAACAATCGAAAGTTGGAGCCTGAGAATGTTGGCGTTAGCTCAGCCAATCAACATGCCTGAAACATTCTAGAAAGTTTCAGATCCGTGTTGTAGTATGGCAAATAGAAATGCATGGAACATTCCCGAAATAGTTTCTGGAACTTCTGGAAGCTTTTGGTGCTTGGTCCTGGAACTTAAAAAAAAAAAAATTCTGGAATTATCAAGTTGCCTGAGAACGCGTCTTTTGAGCAAACTGACGTCGTATGGAACACACAAATTACTCAAAATATGTAAAATATCTGAAACAACGAGCACCCAACCTGCTTGTAACAAAGAAGAAGAAGAAGAAGAAGAAGAAGAAGAAGACAATTAAGGCAACGAAGTAGTTAGTAGTAGTAGTAGAGTAGTAGTAGTAGTAGTAGTAGTAGTAGTAGTAGTAGTAGTAGTAGTAGAAGAAGACAATTAAATCAACGAAGTAGTAGCAGAGGAGAAGAAGAAGAAGAAGAAGAAGAAGAAGAAGAAGAAGAAGAAGAAGAAGAAGAAGAAGAAGATGATGATGATGATGATGATGATGATGATGATGATGGTGGTGGTGGTGGTGGTGGTGGTGGTGTGGTGATGGTGATG
>CM065714.1:106351230-106359688 GCA_033310375.1 Conus canariensis | reverse complement strand
CCCGTCTGTCTGTCTGTCTGCCTGTCTGACGGTCTGTAAAGGGCCAAGGTCTTCATTGAATTAATGATGATTATCATCGCTGTCAACATCATCATCACCATCATCATCATCATCATCATCGTCGTCGTCGTCGTCACCATCATCATCACCATCACCATCACCATCATCATCACCACCACCACCACCACCATCACCATCATCATCATCATCATCATCATCATCACCATCATCATCACCATCATCGTCACCATCACCATCATCATCATCATCATCATCATTACCATCACCATCATCATCATCATCATCATCACTATCATCATCATAAACATCTCTCTCTCTCTCTCCTCTCTCTCTCTCTCTCTCTCTCTCTCTCTCTCTCTCTCTCTCTCTCTCCCTTCTGTTTTCCACATACACCCCCCTCTCACTCTTTGTATGTCACTGTCCTCAAAGAAATGTGCGCACACGCGCAGAGACTGAAACACCGTTTGCACAGGACTTTACGCTGAAACACATGCATAAACACAGGATCGCGGGAGGAAAATCCTAGACGACAAGAGAGAGACAGACAGACAGACAGACAGACAGACAGACAGAGGAGAGAGAGAGAGAGGAGAGAGAGAGAGACAGAGAGAGAGTGAAGAGAGAGAGGAGAGAGAGAGAGAGAGAGAGAGGAGAGAGGTGAATCAGTCTGCCTAGGTTGGGGATGGAGGGAGGTGGAGGGGGTCCTCATTCCAAAGTCTCAGGCTTAGGTCTGCACCCACTCCTTAACTGATCAGATATTGTTTGTATTGTTGTCGGTATTACCCCTTTCACACACACACACACACACACACACACACACACACACACACACACACACACACACACACACACACACACATGCGCGCGCGCACAGATACTCACAGGGAGAGAGAGAGAGAGAGGAGAGAAAGAGAGAAGACAGACAGACACAGACAGAGACAGAGAGACAGACACACAGACAGACAGACACACAGACAGACAGACAGATAGACAGACAGACCGACAGATAGGCCAATAGACAGACAGACTGACAGATAGACAGACAGACAGGACTGAGGCAGACAGAGAGAGAGAGAGAGAGAGGAGAAAGAGACAGACAGACAGACAAACAGAGACAGAGACGGAAGGGGGGGGGGGTAGGCAGGGAAGGCAGGGGGGCGGGGTGGGCTGGGGGCATCAGGATAAAGAAGTGAATGAAGGTGCGTGAGGGGGAGCGGTGAGGTAGGGACAAGGAGAGAGAGCGAGAGATGTCAGGAGAGAAGGCTCCCCACAGCTGAACAACGGCAGAGAGAGAGAGAGAGAGAGAGAGAGAGAGAGAGAGAGAGAAGCAGGGCAACTCTATCCCAAGAATTGTTGACCCCAGCTTATGAGAGGTCAGTGGTGGGGAATTAATAAACGAACCGTGGTCTGAGATCAGTCATTGCTGACCTCTTCTCCCCGTCCCAGTGGTCACTGAATCTACCCTCCCTCCCCATCCACGTCCCCCCCCCCCCTTCTCTGTCTGTCTGTCTGTCTGTCGGGCTGTCTCTCTCGCTCGCTCTCTGTCTCTCTCTGTCTCTCTGTTTCTGTCTCTGACCTCTCTCTCTCTTCTCTCTCTCTCTCTCTCCTCTCTCTCTCTCTCTCTGTCACGAACAAAACTTGATTATCATCGTTACTAACAATCGAAAGTTGGAGCCTGAGAATGTTGGCGTTAGCTCAGCCAATCAACATGCCTGAAACATTCTAGAAAGTTTCAGATCCGTGTTGTAGTATGGCAAATAGAAATGCATGGAACATTCCCGAAATAGTTTCTGGAACTTCTGGAAGCTTTTGGTGCTTGGTCCTGGAACTTAAAAAAAAAAAAATTCTGGAATTATCAAGTTGCCTGAGAACGCGTCTTTTGAGCAAACTGACGTCGTATGGAACACACAAATTACTCAAAATATGTAAAATATCTGAAACAACGAGCACCCAACCTGCTTGTAACAAAGAAGAAGAAGAAGAAGAAGAAGAAGAAGAAGAAGAAGACAATTAAGGCAACGAAGTAGTAGTAGTAGTAGTAGTAGTAGTAGTAGTAGTAGTAGTAGTAGTAGTAGTAGTAGTAGTAGTAGTAGTAGAAGAAGACAATTAAATCAACGAAGTAGTAGCAGGAGGAGAAGAGAAGAAGAAGAAGAAGAAGAAGAAGAAGAAGAAGAAGAAGAAGAAGAAGAGATGATGATGATGATGATGATGATGATGATGATGATGATGGTGGTGGTGGTGGTGGTGGTGGTGGTGGTGATGGTGATGGTGATGATGATGATAAAAAGCAAGAAAAACAATCGGAAGAAATTAAGCAAAATGAAACAAAAACAGAAGAGAGAGAGAGAGAGAGAGAGAGGAGAGAGAGAGAGAGAGAGAGAGGTGGTGGGGGTGGCGGTTTGACGCACACAGAAAAGGATAAAGGAAAAGAAAAAACGATTAGACATGGGGACACAGAGAAGAAGGGGTGGAAAGTGAGGAATGGAGGGGGACGGGGGTGGAAATGAAGGGTGGGGGAAGCAAAGGGATGGGGGCAGTACAATGGATGGGTACGTGGGTAGATGGCGGGGAGGGGGGGGGGGCTGAGGGGAGAGGCGGGTGGGGGGGGGGGTCATACGCATCGGTAGCCAGAAGGGCCGTGCACATTTCAGCCACTGCCTCTCTCAAGGTCACCGACAGCTCTGATCACCGCTGATCCCGTTTTTGGACACTTTCTGTCTGATCTAAGCCGGCAAAAACATGTCATATGATCCACACCTCCCCCCCTCCCCCCCCCCCCCCCCCGAAACCCCACCGGAAGACTCTCTCTCTCTCTCTCTGTGTCTCTGTCTGTCTGTCTGTCTGTCTGTCTGTCTGTCTGTCTGTCTGTCTCTCTCTCTCTCTCTCTCTCTCTCTCTCTCTCCGTTGCCTTCCCTGCTACCTCTCCCTGTCTGTCTGTATGTCTGTATGTCTCTCTCTCTCTGTCTCTCTGTCTCTGTCTCTGTCTCTCTCTCTCTCTCTCTCTCTCTCTCTCTCTCTCTCTCCGTTGCCTTCCCTGCTACCTCTCCCTGTCTGTCTGTCTGTCTGTCTGTATCTCTCTCTCTCTCTCTCTCTCTCTCTCTCTCTCTCTCTCTCCTCTCTCCTCTCCCCTTCTCTGTCTCTCTCCTCCTCCCTCTCTCTCTCCCTTTTTCTCCCCCCTCACGTTCCTCTCTTCTCCATGTCTCTCTTCCCTCCTTTCTCTCTCTGCCTCCTCCCCTTCATCCTCCCTCCCTCTCTCTTCCCCCTCTCTCTGTCCCCTCCCCCCTCTCTCTCTCTGCCTCCTCCCCTTCATCCTCCCTCCCTCTCTCTTCCCCCTCTCTCTGTCCCCTCCCCCCCCTCTCTCTCTCTCTCTCTGCCTCCTCCCCTTCATCCTCCCTCCCTCTCTCTTCCCCCTCTCTCTGTCCCCTCCCCCCTCTCTCTCTGCCTCCTCCCCTTCATCCTCCCTCTCTCTCTCTTCCCCCTCTCTCTGTCCCCTCCCCCCTCTCTCTCTGCCTCCTCCCCTTCATCCTCCCTCTCTCTCTCTTCCCCCTCTCTCTGTCCCCTCCCCCCTCTCTCTCTGCCTCCTCCCCTTCATCCTCCCTCTCTCTCCTTCCCCCTCTCTCTGTCCCCTCCCCCCTCTCTCTCTCTCTGCCTCCTCCCTTTCATCCCTCTCTCTCTCCCCCTCCCTCTCTCTGTCTCCTCCCCTCTCTCCCTCTCGTCTCCCCCTATCTCTCTCTCTATAATCTGAATATTGATTTTTCTCCATGAAAGACAGGCGAAAAAGGAACAATGTAAATGATGGACCGCTCGCACGAAGAATACGTTGGATGTTTTTTTGTTCTCTCCTTTTTTTCATATCGGTCTAAACTTGTCAACTCTTCCCCCACCTTACTCCATCCCCACCGCTCTTCCCGCTTCCCATCTTTCTCCCTCCCCTCCTCCTCCACCCCCATTTATTTCGCTCTACCACTCTTACCCCCTCTCTCTCTCTGTCTGTCTGTCTGTCTGTCTGTCTGTCTCTCTCTCTCTCTCTCTCTCTCTCTCTCTCTCTCTCTCTCTCTCTCTCTTCCAAGGACAGATAGGAAGAATAGGCTCTGCCTAAAATCTCAATCCTTGATCGAATAAAAGTTTCCGGAGTTCTGAGTTCCGAGTTCTGTGTTCTCTCTCTCTCTCTCTCTCTCTCTCTCTCTCTCTCTCTCTCTCTCTCTCTGTGTGTGTGTGTGTGTGTGTGTGTGTGTGTGTGTGTGTGTGTGTGTGTGCCCCTCCCCTACATGTCCGTCCGTTCAAAAGACGCACTGTCGTACTCTGTCAAGTTCAGATGGTCATACTACAAAATGAATGCTCCCCCTGTCAATGTGATGTGATACTGTTGTGCAGAGTACTAGTCTTTCATTTCACTTCAATTCAAACTGTCCTCACAGTGTCCGTCCCCTCCCTCCTCCGCCTCACCCTACCTGTTAGAAGGGGCCATAACCGTTACTGAACACATTCACGTGTTCGTGTCGCGCACGTCGGTCTGTCAATAGACATATTTCTCTGTCACCAAGAAGTTCACAACATTGATTGTATCATACAGGCTGACATATATTGTCAATATTTTAAAATGAAACTGCTGCGATGAAAAAGACAAAGCTGAAAGAATATAATATCAAACTCAGATCCTTTCCGTTGAAAATCGACTCAAGTTTTGAGGGGAAAAAAAGAAGACGAATAGTATTCTAAAGGGTGAGTTTCAGTTTCAGTTTCATCAAGGAGGTGTCTCTGCGTGTGGACTAGTCCATATACGCTACACTACATCCGCTAAAATTTAGAAACCCCACTGCGCATGATATCAAGCTGATGGATAAATAAATGAATTCATGACTAAGATGAGAGAATGTAAAAAGAGGGTCTCGAGACTACGATTTAGCCGATGTCTGACCTACACATTAACCCCAACGCACTGGTCAGACATTGAGTACCTATCTAACATTGGCTGTGCCATTATTATCATTGTATGTGTGTGTGGTAAGTGTACACGTGTGTGTGTGTGTGTGTGTGTGTGTGTGTGTGTGTGTGTGTGTGTGTGTGTGTGTGTGTGGCGCGCGCAGGTGAGAGGTGAATGAAGAAAACTTGTCAAATATGATCAGCTATTAAAACTCTTTCATCATGCAGCAGTTAGAGTAATGACATTTCTCTCTTCGAAAAAATCGTTGGCTTAATTCACTCTTCCATATCCCGTATCTCTCTTTCTGTTTAACCTCTCTCTCTCTCTCTCTCTCTCTCTCTCTCTCCCCTCTCTCTCTCTCTCTCTCTCTCTCTCTCTCTCTCTCTCTCTCTGTTCCACTGTACTGCTTATAATGAAGTGCGGACAAATTGTCCATTTTTCCAGTTAGATATAGTGAAAAGACAAAATGTCGCTGTCGTGTTATCATCAGATGATGAATCAGCTGCGAAATTCATCGCGGAAGCATTGAAAATTAGACAGATTTTTTTGTTTGTTTGTTTGTTTGTTTTTTGCTTTTTGTTTTTTTCCTGTTGGAAACTTTACATTGCTATACCAAAATGCTTTGCTGTTCAGACGTCCGTCGCAAATTCATTGTGTACATTCACTCTTAAGATAGGGCTTTATGTAAGTATTTCTTGTTGCCCTGTCTCATTTACTCTTGTAACATTTGTGACAATGTTGAAATAAAATACTGTTTAAACCACAAAATTAGACAGATGAAGGATAGTGAAATTTAAGATAATGCATTATAATATATATATATTAAAAAATATCATTCATCGCATATGGAAGAGATCTGTAAGATACAATGTCATCATTTGATTGAGTGGATGGTCAAGTCAGTCTTATGATTTTTTTTTAACCTTACTGCATTACTCCTGTGCGTGAGGACATAAGGAAATGTTACGAATTTATTTGTTTTTGTTAACCTTTGATTTGATACACACTAGGAATGAATGTGTACTATTTGTTTGCAGGAAAGAAAGAGGGAAATGTTATTGTTCTGTTACCCCCTCCCCCCTTGTCAAAAAATCTCTTTGGTAATGACAATAAAAATATCAAAGTGTCAAAGTGTCAAAAAGTGTTGTGCGTGCGTGCGTGCGTGTGTGTGTGTGTGTGTGTGTGTGTGTGTGTGTGTGTGTGTGCGCGCGCGCGCGCGCGCGCGTGTGTGTATCTGTCTGTCTGTCTGACTCTCTCTCTCTCTCTCCCACTATCTTTCACTATCTCCTCTCTGTCTCTCTCTCTACCTCTCTCTCTCTCTCTCTCGCCTGAATGTCTCTGTACCTCTCTCCCTATGCCTCGGTGTTTACATACCTCTACTATTCAACATATTTTGTATATCTCTATCCTCTCTCTCTCTCTCTCTCTCCTCTCTCTCTCTTCTCTCTCTCAGTGTGTGTGGTGTGTGTGTGTGTGTGTGTGTGTGTGTGTGTGTGTGTGCGTGTGTGTGTGTGTGTGTGTGTGTGTTGTGTCTGTGTGTGTGTCTTCCTGCCTGTCTGTCTGTCTGTCTCTCCCCCCCCCTCCTCTCCTCTCCTTCCCACCCTTTCTCGCCCCTCCCCCCCCCCCCCCCTCTCTCTCTCTCTCTCTCTCTCTGTAAGACCATATTATTTTTGCGTACTTTTGTTGTGAGTTTGCTGGTGCAACATATGAACTGTATGGAGCGAGAGGTGGTAAGGAGTGTGGATGAGGTGAAAGGCAACGTGATGGCGTTGTCTGTGCTAATGATATGACACTGCTGAGGTCAGGGTGCAAAGGCGGCGTGATGGCGTTGTCTGTGCTAATGATATGACACTGCTGAGGTCAGGGTGCAAAGGCGGCGTGATGGCGTTGTCTGTGCTAATGATATGACACTGCTGAGGTCTGGGCGCAAAGGCGGCGTGATGGCGTTGTCTGTGCTAATGATAATTATGACACTGCTGAGGTCAGGTGCATTGCAGTGTGTATGTTTTGGAGTTGGAGTTTATTGATTCTGGCTGCCATTGTCGTCACAGGGGTTGTAGACTTCCGCCATTAAAATCATTTCATGTCACTGTCAGCGTCAGTGTCTGTCTGTCTTTCTGCCTGTCTGTCTACCTGTCTATATCTGTGTGTGTGTGTTGTGTGTGTGTGTGTGTGTGTGTGTGTGTTGTGTGTGGTGTGTGTCTTGTCTGTCTGTTTGTCTATCTGTCGTCTGCTGTCTGTCTGTCTGTCTGTCTTCTTCTGTCCTCTCTCTCTCTCTCTCTCTCTCTCTCTCTGTACGCGTTTACACTCAGTTTCATAGGCGAGTATGCACGTGACATGTACAGTTATCCTTTGGGTTTGGTAGAAGTAAACATACCAGAAACCTTATATGAATCAGTGTGTGTGTGTGTGTGTGTGTGTGTGTGTGTGTGTGTGTGTGTGTGTGTGTGTGTGGTGTGTGGTGCGTGCGTGGTCGTGTTTGTGCGTACATGTGTGTGCGTGTGTGTGTGTGTGTGTGTGTGTGTGCGTGCGTGCGTGCGTGCGTGCGTGCGTCGTGCGTGCGTGCGTGCGTGCGTGTGGTGTGTGTGTGTGTGTGTGTGTGTGTGTGTGTGTGTGTGTGTGTGTTCAAAGAATTTGAAAAAAAACGGACTTTCACTTGTTGTCTTTGGTTGTTTTTTTTAATAGTAATAAGAAAAACCAATGCTACTTAACACGAATATGGTTAATTGAACAAGTACCCTTTTAAACTGGTCAGTGGCCTTGTCGTTAATTTAAGGGAAAGCTTAAGAACGGTATCCCTGTGTATACCTGCATCAATGTCTGTGTTTGTTTCAATGTTTATCTAACTAGGTGCCCGCCTGTTTATATGCCCGTCTCTCTGTCTGTCTCTCCTTTCTCTCTTTGGGCTAGACAGTCCTCAGAGCAACATATGGACGCGTGTAAATGCTTTAATCTACACATGAATACCGCACGTTTTAATAGAGGGGCACACAAAAGCTTGAAATCAGGGTGTGAGAACAACTTGAAAGACGAACAAAATGGACAATGTGTGAGAGAGAGAGAGAGAGAGAGAGAGAGGAGAGAGAGAGAGAAGAGAGAGAGAGAGACAGAGACAGAGAGAGAGAGACAGAGAGAGACAGAGAGAGAGACAGAGAGAGACACACAGAGAGAGAGAAGAGAGAGAACAGAGAGAGAAGAGAGAGAGAGAGAGAGAGAGAGACTCAAGACTCAAATACTTTATTGTGTTTCAAGCATATAGCCCATTCACAATTGGGAAGTAGGGGGGAGGGGGGGGGAGAGGTGGGGAGAGAAGGGGCAGAAATCAAAATGGTCTGAATGAATCATAACCATTACGTACATACAATTCCTCACAACATGGAGGCCGCATTGTGGTAATGACACGCTGAACACGAAAAGATAACAATCATTATAAGTGAGTCACCGCCAGATTTGTGTTTACAGTTTCCATGAAATATCCAGACAAGGATTTCCTACCTCACCAGCACTTGAACG
>CM065714.1:106331230-106336230 GCA_033310375.1 Conus canariensis | reverse complement strand
CTATTTGATTGAAATATTTAGCGTCCATTCGCAAAGTCTTCTGCAAATCATACATTGAATGTACCGTTTGAACACGAAACCCACTCCATCAAACCGCTCACCCCACTCCCACTCTGCCTTCCTTCCCTCTTGACCTTCCCGCCTACCATTCTCTCTCACTCCCTCTCTCCCCCTACCTCTCTCTCTCCCTCTGTTTCTGTTTGTTTGTTTTGGTTCCTTCTGTTTGACTACCTTCTTTGCCATTATTACGTTTATGAATAGTCTGCTTGTCGTTGCAGAATACTGACATTACAGGGTTGCTATGTTGAATTGTCAGTTTACATAATATCTGTTGAAATAACCTATGCATGACAACGACAGATTGTAAGGCTAGGCTTTGGCCTGTTATCGCCATTCTTGCGTGTTAAAGATCAATCAATCAAACAATCTCTCTCTCTCTCTCTCTCTCTCTCTCTCTCTCTCTCTCTCTCTCTCTCTCTCTCTCTCATGTCTTTCTTCCTTGCACCCTTAGAGTGTGTCTGTGCGCGCGCGCATGTGTGTGTGTGTGTGTGTGTGTGTGTGTGTGTGTGTGTGTGTGTGGTGTGTGTGTGTGTGTGTGTGTGTGTGTGTGTGTGTGTGTGTGTGTGTGTGTGTGTGTGTGTGTGTTCGTGTGTATGTGCACATGAGCGTGCGCGCACGCGTGTGAAACATAACGGTAATACCAGTATCCGTTCATTATTGTCGTACTAATAACAGCAGCACCAGCTCAAATCTTTGACAGGAGCAACAGTGAGCCATCATAATAGTAGAAATAATAGTTACACTATCTCCCAGTTGAAGCGGTAAGAGATATTGTTAATAGAAAGCCACATAATAGTAGAAATAATAGTTACACTATCTCCCAGTTGAAGCGGTAAGAGATATTGTTAATAGAAAGCCATCATAATAGTAGAAATAATAGTTACACTATCTCCCAGTTGAAGCGGTAAGAGATATTGTTAATAGAAAGCCATCCATAATAGTAGAAATAATAGTTACATATCTCCCAGTTGAAGCGTAAGATCATGTAATGAAGCCACATATAGTAGAAATAGTCACTATCTCAGGTGAAGCAGTAAGATATTGATAGAAAGCCACCATAATAGTAGAAATAATAGTACATATCTCCAGTGAAGCAGTAAGAGATATTGTTAATGAAAGCCACCATATAGAGAAATAGTCTACATCCAGTTGAAGCAGTAAGAGATATTGTTAATAGAAAGCCACCATAATAGTAGAAATATAGTCATATCTCCAGTCAGAATGTTACAGTAAGAGACTATTTGGTTATGAAGCCACCATATGTAATGTAGCTGCAACCCAGCGAAGCAGAGAGTTGGTTACTGCAGCAGCAAGCAGCAGCAGCAGCAGCAAGTAAGCAGCAGCAACAGTTGCATAATTACAACCAGCAGCAACAGCAATGAAACCAAGCCAGCAGTGTTTAACAGTAAACACACCTCAATTTTAATGTCAACGCCGCTTGCCTACTCAGTATTTGTTCAGTCCCTTCTTTCAACCCGCGCATCGATTCGGCAGTGGAGGTCTGAAGGGGTGTGCGCCAAGGCCAGCCCGCAGTACCACCCAGAGTCCACAGAAAGGCCGTCATGGACTGAAGCCAGGGAAAAAAGCTTCTGAAGAAAAATCGATTCCCCCGGACCGGGCATCGAGTCCACATGTCACCTCATTTCACCTCTCTCTTCTCCTGTACTTTCTTCTCTGTCTGTCTGTCTGTCTCTCTCTCTCTCTCTCTCTCTCTCTCTCTCTCTCTCTCAAAAAGGGGGAAGAATAGAGGGAAAACAAAAAAGGAAAACTAAAAGACGGAAAGTCAGTGGAATACATTATACTTATGACAAGTGTGCTTAGCTTTCATTGCTTGATATGAAACCAAATCCAAAAGGACACACACACACACACACACACACACACACGATCGCACGCACACACGTTACGTCTGTCAATACACCAACATTAGTAAGTCCACCGATTGTTGCGGAATATTGGCATTTCGAACTACGCCGCTACACAACAATAGCACACTACACCCCAAGCCATACAAACACGTACATAGAGAGAGAAAAGGAAGGGAGATACAAAGACAGACAAACAAACAGACAAAACCAGATCATAAATACATTTTATCAGTTTGTCTCTCTCCTCGTTTCTCCGTCCGTCCGTCCGTCTGCGTGTCTCTGTTCTTTAGCTGTAAAATGGCATTGGTTTACTTAAAACACGAACGCACACACAGATATACACACACAAATGTATATAATTGTACGCATGCATACGTGCATGCACACACACATACACACCCTCTCTCTTTTTCTACCTCTCTCTCTCACACACACATAAACGATTGTGCGCGTACACACACACACACATATTAATGCTGAACAATTAAGTAGTGGGGGAAAACAAGTGCAGGTTAACAATTCTTCAATCATTATAGTAATGACTTGGCAAAGATTTGAACTGTTAGAAAAGAATAAAAAATGAAGAAAATGGGGGGAATATATTAATATGAAAAACCTTTCACTAGCTGCCTGAAGAAACCATTGTAATCCCTCTTTAACAGATTTATTTGTACTACCTGCTCTTAGACCTTTCCTCCGCTGGATCGGACTCATCAGGGAGATACGGCTGATTGTGTCTGTGCTCTTCGTGTCAAATAGAGACACACCACAGTCCATAATTCTGTGGTGTTCTCACCACCATGGGTTCAAAAAACAATCCAACAGCACCCCCAAAGCAGCCAGCGAAGGGTAGTAAATGGAACAAAACGAAAGGGTGGAGAGGAAAAAAGTTGCTGAAAAACTAAAAGCATACTGCAAACAGTATAAAATGTAGGGGACAATCTTTGAGCCTATGCTTGAGGATCCATTCATGGATGCAAGGGAGATGAAAAGATATGGAACAGTCTGAGTGGTCAGCTCTGCTGTTCAATAACCCAAGCATTGTGAGTGGCTAAGAATTGTACAGAACAACCTTTACTTGGATCTCCTAAGAGATGCAGTCTCCCACTGATTAACCAAACAATATAATGCTGAACAATTAAGTAGTGGGGGAAAACAAGTGCAGGCTAACAATTCTTCAGTCATTATAGTAATGACTTGGCAAAGATTTGAACTGTTAGAAAAGAAAAAAAAAATTGAAGATGAAGAAAAATGGGGGGAATATATTATAAATATGAGAAACCCTTCACTAGCTGCCTGAGGGAACCATCGTAATCCCTCTCGAAGGCAGATCTATTTGTATTGCCTGCTCCTATGCCTTTCGTCCGCTGGATCGGACTCATCAGGGAGACACGGCTGATTGTGTCTGTGCTCTTGGTGTCAAATAGAGACACACCACAGTCCATAATTCTGTGGTGTTCTCACCACCAATTATATATATATATACATATATATATATATATATATATAAACACACACACACACACGTGCGCGCGTGCGCGCTTAAACGCGTGCTTGGTCGGACCGATTGTTAAACAGGAGTGCAGAGCAGGAAGTATTGTAGCAAGAGAACACAAGCTGGATTACTACAGAGTCGAATGGACGCAACAGATAAGTGGCAATAAGGAAACAATGCGTTTCGACAGTGGGATCTTCTTAAAACAAGATTAAAAATCAGACAAACAAGCAAAAGCAGAAACAAAACTTTCCCATTAGTACAAACCGGACTAGTTTACTTCCTATCGTTTGCTCATTCAGATCTGTGTATTTGGGTTTTACTTTAAAATGTGTTCAGTTCCAAGTGATGTTAATTTATCAGATGACGCATACACATCAATATAATAATTCAGGAAGTTTCTTTAGAGTCCCAGAATAGTCCCGTATGCGCAAAAGAAGGATCCAGATTTTTTTTTTAATAGTATTCCGAGATTCTTATTGGCTATAAAACGTCACGGTTGCCGAGCTTTCTAGAACGTTCCAGACTTGACATGTTACTCTACACTATGATTCGCAAAATTTCTAGAATAATCCATGTTTATTAAGAGGCTGTGAAACGCCATGTTTATCGAACTTTTGATTTCATAACGAGGAACAGTCAGGATTTGATGTAAGCGATTTAAGAGAACACAGAACTCCGAAAACCTTTAACTGGTCAAGGACTGAGATTTTTAGCAGAGTGTTTAGGATACAATGATCTATGAATATTGTCAGAGTTGAGGGACCTGTCACGTTTTGGGACCGTTATGATGGCTTTATGAAGAATGATGTGTGGATCATCTGCTGGAATTAAAGACTCGATTTATTACCAGAATCGACCTTTCCTCTGTGTGGATGTGATTCGGCAAGAGACTGGAATCAACTCATGCCGATTGCTTCAATCGTCGTCCTGCAAACTACCATACACGTTCCAATTCACAATGACTAAGGGCCTTTCTGAATTAAAATAGAAACTTCTTTTTATACAATAAACATTGGCAGTTAACAAAACACACACCGACTTAAAAACAGAGCATATTGGATAGTGTTTATTTCTTTTCAATTTCCATGGTGGGTGTAAACGTATGAGTTACCAAAACCTTTTCTTTTTTATTTGTTTGTTTTTGTTCAATTAGGCACGTGTGTGTGTGTGTGTGTGTGTGTGTGTGTGTGTGTGTGTGTGTGTGTGTGTGTGTGTGTGTGTGTGTGTGTGTGTGTGTGTGTGTCCGAGCATGCTTTCCTGCGGAGGGTTAGACTGAAGGTCTCATAGCCGAAAAGCTGTAGGGGCTATGACCTGTCAGAGATTTACCGCGGCTGAAGGTACAGTATGATGGACGACAAAGCCTGTACCTCTCCTTCCGCCGCCTTCACCTTCCCTGAACTGAATCAGGAATCTATTTACTGCTGGGCGGACAAAAAGGATTTTCAAGCCGAAAAAAATTCGACCCCACGAGAGATTTGAACTCATGACCGTCAGTTCCGCAAGCAAACATTCAACCTTTTTGACCGCGGGTCCTTCTTTGCAAGAATATCTACGCGCTAGTATTATATCCGTGA
>CM065714.1:106318730-106326230 GCA_033310375.1 Conus canariensis | reverse complement strand
CCATACTCTTTCCCTCCCCACCTCATACCCAATCACCCCCAACCTTTCCCTCGCCCATCATACCCAATCACCCCCAACTCTTTCCCTCCCCCTACCCATACCCAACTCTCCCTCCACCATACCCACACCCCATCTCTTTCCCTCGCCCACCCATACCAATCACACTCTTTCCTCCACCTACATCCCCCAACTCTTTCCCTCCCCCACTCCTCATACCCAATCACCCCCCTTTCCCCCCCCATACCCAATCACCCCCAACTCTTTCCCTCCCCACCCATACCCAATCACCCCCAACTCTTTCCCTCCCCCACCATACCAATCACCCCCCAACCTTCCCATCTCCCCCACCATACCCAATCACCCCCAACTCTTTCCCTCCCCACCCATACCCAATCACCCCCAACCTTTCCTCCCCACCATACCCATCACCCATCTTTCCTCCCCAGCCATACCCAATCACCCCAACTCTTTCCCTCCCCACCCATACCCAATCACCCCCAACTCTTTCCCTCCCCACCCATACCCAATCACCCCCAACTCTTTCCCTCCCCACCCATACCCAATCACCCCCAATCTTTCCCTCGCCCACATACCCAATCACCCCCAACTCTTTCCCTCGCCCACTCATACCCAATCACCCCCAACTCTTTCCCTCGCCCACCCATACCCAATCACCCCCAACTCTTTCCCTCCCCACATACCAATCACCCCAACTTCCTCCCCACATACCCAATCACCCCCAACTCTTTCCCTCGCCCCACCCATACCCAATCACCCCCAACTCTTTCCCTCGCCCATCATACCCAATCACCCCAACTCTTTCCCTCCCCCACCCATACCCAATCACCCCCAACTCTTTCCCCCCCCATACCCAATCACCCCCAACTCTTTCCCTCCCCATCATACCCAATCACCCCCAACTCTTTCCCTCCCCACCATACCCAATCACCCCCAACTCTTTCCCTCCCCCACCCATACCCAATCACCCCCAACTTTTCCCTCCCCACCCATACCCAATCACCCCCAACTCTTTCCCTCCCCCATCCATACCCAATCACCCCCAACTCTTTCCCTCCCCCACCCATACCCAATCACCCCCAACTCTTTCCCTCCGCCCACCATACCCAATCACCCCCAACTCTTTCCCTCCCCCACCCATACCCAATCACCCCCAACTCTTTCCCTCGCCCTACCAATCACCCCCAACTCTTCCCCCCACCATACCCAATCACCCCAACCTTTCCCTCCACCCATACCCAATCACCCCAACTCTTTCCCTCGCCCACCATACCCAATCACCCCCAACTCTTTCCCTCGCCCACATACCCAATCACCCCCAACTCTTTCCCTCCCCACCCATACCCAATCACCCCCAACTCTTTCCCTCGCCCACATACCCAATCACCCCCAACTCTTTCCCTCCCCATCACCCAATCCCCCACTTCCTCATACCCAATCACCCCCAACTCTTTCCCTCGCCCATCATACCCAATCACCCCCAACTCTTTCCCTCCCCCACCAACCCAATCACCCCCAACCTCCCTCCCCCACCATACCCAATCACCCCCAACTCTTTCCCTCCCCCACCCATACCCAATCACCCCCAACTCTTTCCCTCCCCCCCAACCCATACCCAATCACCCCCAACTCTTTCCCTCCCCCACCCATACCCAATCACCCCCAACTCTTTCCCTCGCCCCACCCATACCCAATCACCCCCAACTCTTTCCCTCGCCCACCATACCCAATCACCCCAACTCTTTCCCTCCCCACCCATACCCAATCACCCCAACTCTTTCCCTCGCCCTCATACCCAATCACCCCCAACTCTTTCCCTCCCCACCAACCCAATCACCCCCAACTCTTTCCCTCGCCCATCATACCCAATCACCCCCAACTCTTTCCCTCGCCCACCCATACCCAATCACCCCCAACTCTTTCCCTCGCCCAGTCATACCCAATCACCCCCAACTCTTTCCCTCCCCCACCATACCCAATCACCCCCAACTTTTCCCTCCCCCACCCATACCCAATCACCCCAACTCTTTCCCTCGCCCACCATACCCAATCACCCCAACTCTTTCCTCCCCCACCCATACCCAATCACCCCAACTCTTTCCCTCCCCACCCATACCCAATCACCCCCAACTCTTTCCCTCGCCCCACCCATACCCAATCACACCCAACTCTTTCCCTCCCCCACCCATACCCAATCACCCCCAACTCTTTCCCTCCCCCACCCATACCCAATCACCCCCAACTCTTTCCCTCGCCCCACCCATACCCAATCACACCCAACTCTTTCCCTCCCCCACCCATACCCAATCACCCCCAACTCTTTCCCTCCCCCCACCCATACCCAATCCACCCACCATACTCCTTTTCCCTCCCCCCCATACCCAATCACCCCAACTCTTTCCCTCCCCCACCCATACCAATCACCCCAACTCTTTCCTCGCCCCACCATACCCAATCACACCCAACTCTTTTCCCCCCCCACCCGCCCCCCATACCCAATCACCCCAACTCTTTCCTCCCCCCCCCATACCCAATCACCCCAACTCTTTTCCCTCCCCCCCCCCATACCCAATCACCCTCAACTTTTTCTCCCCCCCACCATACCCAATGACCCCCAACTCTTCCTCCCCACCCATACCCAATCATCCCCAACTCTTTTCCTCCCCCCCCCCCGCCCCCCATACCCAATCACCTCCAACTCTTTTCCTCCCCACCCCATACCCAATTCCTCCCAACTCTTTCCCTCCCCCCACGCATACCCAATCACCCCCAACTCTTTTCCTCCCCCCCCCCCATACCCAATGACCCCCAACTCTTTCCATCTCCCCACCCATACCCAATCACCCCCAATTCTTCCCCCCCCCCTCTCCCCCATACCCAATCACCCCCAACTCTTTCCGGATTTCTTTGTCATTTGTCTATAGTAATTTCTCTACTCATTTATTCATCATTATTTTTTTCTTAAGTTATGTCTTGCTGACTTCAATTTGCTCACAAACTGCACACTGAGGCCTCGTGATACAGTAGAATGTGACGTCGCGCATATGGACTAGCTCGCACGCAGCGCTGTCTTCACGGCGAAACTACGACAGAAAATTCACGTTCGCGTTCACGTGTGTCAGTCAAACACATCACCAGGCCTGCCTCTACCAGGGACGCAGATGACATTAGATGATTCTATGGACCTCCATTTTTCACTGAGACGACATGAGAGAGCTATGGTCTCCGCTTCGTGTCATCATCATACATCTGGAATCAACGAGGTCCAAGACACCTGCGGCGTGCTGACCAGGAAATGTGAGGAGTCGTCTCAGAAACGCTTCCATTAGAAAGATGAAACTGGAGCGTGTGGCTCCATCTGATTAAAAGCTCTCGCTCTCTCTCTCTCTCTCTCTCTCTCTCTCTCTCTCTCTCTCTCTCTCTCTCTCTCTCTCTCTCTGGAAGCACGTGTCGCCTTTCATCCGCAAAGTAACCTTGGGAAGACCAGCCCCCGGTTGAAAAACAAGGCACAGCTGTAGACATAAGGCCGGCTGACACGTAGATGGCCAGTCTGGTGTCCAACAGTCGGATCATTTTCAATAGCCGGTGAAAAGTGTATACCAACATACATTATTCAGAGACAGACAGACAGACAGACAGGAGATTGATTGATTGTTTGATTGATTGACTGATTGACTGATTGATTGATTGATGACTGATTGACTGATTGATTGATTGATTGATTGATTGATTGAATGATTGATTGATTGATCTTTTGTCTGGAAGGATGAAGATTTTAGGCCAGGGCCCAGTCTGACAATCTGTCCTTGTCATGCACACACTATTTCAACATACATCGTTTATACTGACAATTCAACATAGCAACACTCTAATGTAATTCTACAATGACAAGCAGACGTTTCATAAACGTAATAATGACATACAGGGTAATCAAATAGAAGGAACCCAAATAAACAAAAACAAAACCGGAGTTAGAGAGGTTGGGGGGGGGGGGGGTGAAGAAGGATGGTAGACAAAGAGAGATTTAGGAGGAGTAGGTTACATGTTCAGACAGTATATTTACCGTATGGTTTAAACTTTGCAAATGGACGTTTATGATTTTAATCGAATGATCAAATTATTGAGACATAAAATGTTTATGTAAATGTTTCTTGAAAAGTTTCAACGCATCCGTATTTTGTAGACTTGGTGGAAGTGAGTTCCAGACGAATGGTCCAGAGTAAGCTAGGCTTGTTGTGTTTTGATCAATGCGTGGGTAGGGGAGAAGGAATTTCTTCGAACCAGAAGAGCTGTTCAGTCTTGTGAAAAGAGCACTGATATAATATGGCGAAGTACCTGTCGAAATTGTAAACATAAATGATGCCTTGTTGAATTCCAGTTGTTAAGGCAAAGTAAATAATGTTCAGTGCTTTTAGTTTTCCATCTAGTGTTAGAGTACGGGTAGAGGGAGTACTGCTGCATGTCTATGGAGAGAATTTAGCCTTTTTTGTGGACATCACTACTCCTGTCCCCTACTGTTGAAGCGTAATTGATATGTGACATTATATGTGCGTTGTAGAAAAGTTTAAGCGCACTACTGTTGACAATGGCCTTTAACTGAGATAACAGAAAAAGGTTTTTTAAGATGATCTTGCATACATTGCTTAGCTGAGGTTGCCATTTCAATTCTTTATCGATCTATCGATCGTGTGTGTGTGTGTGTGTGTGTGTGTGTGTGTGTGTGTGTGTGTGTGTGTGTGTGTGTCTGTGTGTGTGTGTGTGTGTGTGTGTGTGTGTCTGTGTCTGTGTGTGTGTGTGTGTGTGTGTGAGAGAGAGAGAGAGAGAGAGAGAGAGAGAGAGAGATGCAGAGAAAGAGAAAGGCTGAGAGACGGACAGACAGACAGACAGACAGACAGATAGAGTTTAGATACCCCCTCACCTCCCGCCCGCCCCCAGTCTCCTACTCGTTTTTCGTTCCGCTGATAATCCACTTATATATTTCAACACCAACAAGATAAATGTTACCTTTTAGAGCTAGGGGTTTAAAAGGAAATCTTTCCGATCATGATCTGCACTGACTTCATCTCGGCAAATCGTACATAGAAAAGTCCTCTAGTTGATGTATATTCTTGGAGGTATTTTCACCCAGAGGGTACACTTCCTTGAAAGAAGAAAATTTGAACCATTTTTCTTATTGAGTAAAAATTTGAATCCTTTCTCTTTCTCTTCTTTGTGTGAAAACGTGCTAGTTCTGTAAATAATTGTCTGGCAATAATGCCAAGTAGTTTTCCATTTAAGTGCATTGTTTATTACATGTTCAGCTATTCCAGAGCAATTTTCCAGCCTCTCCCTCCCTCTCTTCTCTCTCTCTCTCTCTCTCTCCGCTCTCTCTCTCTCTCTCTCTCTCTCTCTCTCTCTCTCTCTCTCGTCTCTCTCTCTCTCTTCATGATGTAATGTGTGAATGGGATGGGTCATTTAAGCCATTTATCACAGAACAAAATAAAAACTGACTCAGCAATTACGACAGGACACACTCCTGAATTTGAGAGAAGTGGGGTTTCTGAAGGTTTGTGTGAATTCAGTCACATGATTCACACACGATCAAACCAAGCAATCTATAGATACAAATACTGCAAAGTCTGCAAGTGTCTCACACAACATACGGTCGCGAATTCATCCTACACACAGTCACACATACATCTAACATCTAATTCTATAACATTCAGTTATGATTCTTCCATATGCAGTAATGAATTCCCCCCAACATGCTGTCATGGATTCAGCTAACATGCAGTTGTGATGTTGTTCCCACGTAATGTCATAAATTCTTCCTACGCGCCGTCATATTTTCTTCCCACAAACAGGCATGGCTTTCTCCCCAACACAGTCAGGACTTCTTCCCATATACAAGCATTAATTTGTGTCAGCGTACAAGCAATACAATGCATGATGTCAAAATGTGTAACATCCATAAAAACATTAAGATGACATCAAATTAACAAAAGACACAGAATTAAACCATTCATACGAGAACAATAAAGTTATAGTGCTAATAAAAAAACACACACACACACACACACACCTGAAGGCGATGATCGCATTATCAAAAACACACACACAAACAAACAAACAAACGACCCAAAACACGAACCATCACACCGACGACACAAATACCTGAAAGGTCAGTGACGTAATGATGACGCCAACGACGAGCAGCATCATTCCAGAAATGATGTAACAGAGGGCGTTGCCCAGGAGATAGGTGCAGGGGTTGCCGGTGGGGGCGTACAAACTGGCGTCCATCGGCCGTCGCCACGTGATGACTGTCTGCATTCTTAGTGCCGTCTGCAGGACCAGAAACCAAAAGTAAGCTCCTGAGTGATAGATCGATTATTGATCTTTATATTACTCAGTTACCAAGATTTTAGGCCAAGACCTAGTCTCACAATCCATCCGTCCTCATCATGCTAACATCGTTTGAATACGTATCATTCATACTGACAAAGCAACATGATGATACTATTTAAGATCATATCATACCGATGAACAGAGTCACCGTTAATGCAATAAGGAATTGCTCTGCAGGGAAGATGGAGAAGGAGCATACACTGAGAGAGAGAGAGAGAGAGAGAGAGAGAGAGAGAGAGAGACAGACAGACAGACAGACAGACAGACAGACAGACAGACAGACAGAAACAAAGACAGAGAGAGAGAGAGAAAGGGGCAGACAGACAGAGAAAAGATCGATAGAAAGACATACACAAGAGAGAGAGAGAGAGAGAGAGAGGAGAGAGAGAAGAGAGAGAGAGAGAGATGGGAGTAGGAGAAATAGTGGGAGTGGAGGTGAGGGGCTGAATGAAGTGGATGTTCAAATGGCATGATCAAATGACGACTACCAGAACAGTTGTGAATGGAGGTTTATTCTCTTTTTCACCATAAAACTAACTGGAAGGGCATTCAGCAGACCATAAACCTCCGTCAAGTGAACACAGTCACATAAACTTCAAATCCTCAAGCTCCATCCCATCAGCATAAGTCTCTTCACCTCGAACAGCACCAAACCGTCACGACTACTTTCACTGCCCACGTGCCGTCCTTCTTCCAAGTGTCGTTACAATCGCTTCAGTAGTTTCTGCGTACTCTTGTTGACAGACAAACAAACAAATCAACAGACGTGGGTGAATGCGTAGCCTACTTGTTGGAGGTAACAACCAATAACTGCGGTCAACAGCAGCAGCAATATGACGTCATTCAGTTCGTCACATCCTGTTAAAGCCATCGAGGAGTGAGAAGCCCCACGTGACAGCCCCTAAATGCTACGTCATGAATATGACATGGGTGACGGTGCTGATGACAGAGAGGACTAGCCACTGAGCCACCAACAACTGGAGCCATAATAATGATAATAATAACAATAATAATAATAATAATCATAATGATAATATAATGATAATATGATAGTAATAACAATAATGATGATGATCACGATACTACTGCTAATAA
>CM065714.1:106298730-106306230 GCA_033310375.1 Conus canariensis | reverse complement strand
CTGACCCCCACCCCTCCGCCCTCCTTTCTTCCTCACTCCCTTTCTCTCTGCGATCATGAATTCGTGGTGACGCTTGCCCTAGCGCACATGCACACAACACGATCACAACACACAAACACACTCTGTGTAATGAATTAGTAGGGTGGTCTTCATTCTTTTGCTTTATCGTTTCCTTCGCGTGAGCGTTACTGAAACACAATGAAAGTGTCAGTGCGCCAAACAGTAGAACACCAACAAACACACACGCCTTAGTATCAAACGCAAGAACATTCTTTAAGACAGCAAGAGAAGGTCCATTGGTAAATAGTCACACAATTTGTGCATGGTATGTGAGAAGTTTGTCGGAGGGAAAAGGTACAGTGAGAAAGTGGGGGAAACAGGAGGTTGGAAGCCCCACTTATTAGAAAATAGACAAATAAACAAATAAAAGAGATGTTAAAAAGGAAAATAAAAAGAATGTGTGTGTGTGGGGGGGGGGGGGGGGAGAGGTTGGAGGCCCATAAAATGAAAAGAAAAGAAGAAAAGGAAAAAACAATTGGTTGTGAGACGTCTTCCTGAACAGCGCTTACAGCCCAGCCACAACTACTGTCCTTAAACATTCTGCTGTGTGGACGTTAAACGCAGCAGAACAGAAGGCGACAGAGACTTGTGGGAAGAGGCAGGTACATATAGAGACATAGAGAGTGCCGGAGTGAGAGGGGTGAAGAGAGAGAGAGAGAGAGAGAGAGAGAGAGAGAGAGAGAGAGAGACAGACAGACAGACAGACAGACAGACAACACACACACACACACATACACACACACACATACACACACACACACACACACACACACACACAACACACACAACAGAAGAGAGAGAGGGAGAGAGAGAGAGAGAGAGAGGAGAGGAGAGAGAGAGAGCGGTGTACGTGTATACATGCGCATGCATATGTGTGTATGTGTATGTATGTGTGTGTGTGTGTGTGGGGCGCGCGCGCGTGCGTGCATGCGTGTTTGAGGAAAAGAAAAGAAGAGAGAGAGAACCAGAGACCGAGAGAGACACACAGAGAGAGTGAGACAGACTGATAGACAGGCATACAGACAGACAGACAGACAGTAGCCATATCCTAAACAAATCGGTTATAGTCAGTCATAGATCGAGCATAACGACCGTAATATTTAGCTGGGACATATTGTTTCCTTAACTGCTGATAATAATGGGCACTGGCAGGCGAAGTGGGGGGTCTGTCTGTGTTTGAAATTCATAGAATGGACACAGCAACTCACGTAACTTCCTGACTATGTCTCCTAAAACGCATTTCATTGACAGTTAATTCTTATACACACCTATCCACGCTTGCTCAGACTAACACTAACATGTAACGACTGTTTTCTAGTGTGGTGCAAGAACTAAGTCACTCTCAAATGTCCAGAAGAACAAACAGACAGACGCTGCGTATATCAGAGTCAGTTCATATTCACAGCGGAAAACTGATCCATTCCAGCGTAACCAATCGATCATTTTGTTAATATCCGTTCCGGCCATCATAAGCCCATTTTGCCCACCCATTCCCCCCCCCCCCCCCGCTCCTCCCCCTCCCAGACACATACCTTTTTTCCTCCACCTCTTCCCTTACACACACACACGCGCCGCACGCAGTCGCACGCACGCCGCACGCACGCCACGCACCACACACACACACACGCACGCACGCACGCACTCACTCACGCACGCACGCACACACACACACACACACACACACACACACACACCACACACACACACACACACACACACACCACACACACTTCTTTTCCTACAATTCCCCCTTTCTTCCCCTTTATCACAGACAAAAATATCGGAAGCAGTGGCGAACTGGGGACGTATCATTAGTCTCACCAGACACATCATCATAGTTCGGGACAAGTGATTCTCAGATTTATCGACCCTGACAAAAAGCCCCCTCCGCGTGGGGGAGCAGTTACAGGTCAGGAATCTTTCATTTCCGTTCAGAGTGTTTCTTCTTCCCTCTGTGAGGAGAGCACCATCCTTGTGGGCCGTTTTTGACCCGAGGCGATCTGTGAATCAATAGCCGAAGGGAATGGGATGAGATGCAGTATGTATGTGGAACCTGATTTGGGGTACAGGTTTGACTTGTGAACGGCAGTATACATTCATTTATCATCATTCATCATCATCATCATCATCATCATCATCATCATCATCTATTCTCTCTCTCTCTCTCTCTCTCTCTCTCTTTTCTGTCTCTGTCTCTCTTTCTCTCTGTCTGTCTGTCTCTCTTTCTGTCTGTCTCTCTTCTCTCTTTCTCTCTCTCTTCTCTCTCTCTCTACTCCTCTCTCTCTCTCTCTCTCCCTCCCTCCCTCCCTCCCGTACCCTTTCTCTCTCTCTCTTTCTATCTGTCTGTCTGTCTGTGTCTGTGTCTGTCTCATCTCTGTCTTTGATTTATGGAAACGATTCTTGAGTGGAAAGCAATCTGCTGCTGAAAGAAAAGAAACACCAGCTTGTTTTACTCCTCAAGACATCTAGTATTCTGTCACCAGCTGCAACTGGAAGACGCTGTAAATAACAAATAAGTACGGTAACTCTTGCTCCCATGATGAAATAGACACACGCCCATAACTCCTAACGAAAGGTGCTTACGACACGGAATCGCCTAGCAGACATGACAGCATACAGAACAAAGAAGGAAGCATCACCCCCATCCCCCACCCCCCCCCCCCCCCCCCCCCCCAAAAAAAAAAAAAGGATTTCCAAGCTTGCCTATATATCTATACTGGACACATCAACACAGCAACAACAACTGGAGGAATGAACAAAATGAATCCAAATTGACAATATTCAAGACTGGCACAGCCTTTTCGGTCTTGAATATAGTCAGACGAGTAGCCTACACAAACAACAACAAATACAAGTAATCTCGATTTGATTGAAATGCAGAATGAAATGCAAAATGGAACATGCTGGATTAGACCCTCATCAGCGGTGATGTATATCACACAGTGGTTGTCATCACTGAATTCTGAATGATTTAGGTCAGTGCATCTGACAATGCTGTGAGTCCCCTGGACCCAGAACCACCTGTCTGTCACAGCACCCTGCATCTGCCCATCACAGTATTTTACATCTGTCTGTCAAAGTATCCTGCATCTGTCTGTCGCAGCATCCTGCATCTGTCTATCACAGCATCCTGCATCTGCCTATCACAGTATTTTACATCTGTCTGTCGAAGTATCCTGCAAGTGTCTGTCACGGCATCCTGTATCTGTCTGTCACGGCATCCTGCATCTGTCTGTCACAGCATCCTGCATCTGCCTATCACAGTATTTTACATCTGTCTGTCGCAGTATCCTGCAAGTGTCTGTCACAGTATCCTGATCTGTCTGTCACAGCACCCTGCATCTGTCTGTCACGGCATCCTGCATCTGTCTGTCACAGCATCCTGCATCTGTCTATCACAGTATTTTACATTGTCTGTCGCAGTATCCTGCAAGTGTCTGTCACAGATCCTGCATCTGTCTGTCACGGCATCCTGCATCTGTCTGTCACGGCATCCTGCATCTGTCTGTCACAGTATCCCGCATCTGTCTGTCACGGCATCTGCATCTGTCTGTCACGGCATTCTGCAGAGCGCTCTTTGTTCCCAGCAGCTGTTGTAGAGATTAGTGAAGGAGTAAGTATGTGAATATCGTGGCTGACTATCAATAATTTAATCTCGGTTGATCAGGTTATCAACTAGCCCACTATAAAATTCGATCACTAGAAAGCTCAAACCGGAAGTTCACTGTCTAGAAATGAATACGTATGAATGATAATCATACATATATCATTCAGACGTGCCATTATTTCTGGAAATGAATGGATTCACTATGACTTGCGGTAATCTGCAACAATGTGTTGGTACAGCGTAAAACACACACGTATCATTCGTTTAAAACAGATCAGAAATACTCAGAACTCGCAGTCTCTGACAATGAGATAACATGTCGAACTACAATTATCACTATCAATGAAACAGTTTAAATTTCCTCTTTAAAGTGCAATTTTTGTTGTTGTTGCATACAGGCTGGAATATTGATACCCAGCTCGAATATGATAAAGACGTAAATTAAGAAGCAAATTAATTCACCTTGATAAAAAAAAAAAAACACCTGGTGAAAACTCCCCGCTGGGGTGAAGAGAGAGAGAGAGAGAGAGGAGAGAGAGAGAGAGAGAGAGAGAGAGAGAGAGACAGACAGAGAGAGAGACAGAGACAGAGACAGAGAGAGAGAGACGGAGAGACAGAGACGAGAGAGAGAGAGAGAGAGAGATGGTCATTACAAAGCCCCACCACCACGTGCACCACCATCACCTCTCTCTCTCCCTCTCTTCCCTCCCCCCCCCTCCTCCCCACCACCAATCCCATGTTCCACGTCTTCTTACTGTCAATGGTCAGCCATTATTCCGACTCCAGGACATTTACTCACATTCCGGCTTATCCTGTCACAGTCATTGCGCCTGAAGTTCACAGGACGTGATCGCATCAAGGTCAGGTCACACAGTCAGGCCATAGTCAGATCATAGTCACTTCACAGTCAGGCCATAGTCAGATCATAGTCACTTCACAGTCAGGCCATAGTCAGATCATAGTCACTTCACAGTCAGGTCATAGTCAGATCATAGTCAGTTCACAGGCAGGTCATAGTCAGATCATAGTCAGTTCACAGGCAGGTCATAGCCAGATCATAGTCACTTCACAGTCAGGCCATAGTCAGATCATAGTCACTTCACAGTCAGGCCATAGTCAGATCATAGTCACTTCACAGTCAGGCCATAGTCAGATCATAGTCACTTCACAGTCAGGCCATAGTCAGATAATAGTCACTTCACAGTCAGGTCATAGTCAGATCGTAGTCAGGCTACAGTCAGGCCACAGTCAGGTCATAGTCAGTTCACAATCAGGTCATAGTGAGGTCATAGTCAGGCCATAGTGAGGTTACTGTCAGGCCATAGTCAGGCCATAGTCAGGTCAAAGTCAGATCATAGTCAGTCCACAATCAGGTCATAGTGAGGTCACTGTCAGGCCATAGTCAGGCTACAGTCAGGCCATAGTCAGGCCATAATGAGGTCACTGTCAGGCCATAGTCAGGCCATAGTCAGGCCATAATGAGGTCACTGTCAGGCCATAGTCAGGCCATAATGAGGTCACTGTCAGGCCATAGTCAGGCCATAGTGAAGTCATAGTCAGGCCATAGTCAGGCCATAATGAGGTCACTGTCAGGCCATCGTCAGGCCATAGTCGGCCGTAGTCAGGCCATAGTGAGGTCACTGTCAGGCCATAGTCAGGCCATAGTGAAGTCAAAGTCAGGCCATAGTCAGGCCATAATGAGTTCACTGTCAGGCCATAGTCAGGCCATAGTCAGGCCGTAGTCAGGCCGTAGTCAGGCCATAGTGAGGTCACTGTCAGGCCATAGTCAGGCCATAGTGAAGTCATAGTCAGGCCATAGTCAGGCTACAATCAAGCCAAAGTGAGGTCATAGTGAGGTCATAGTCAGGCCATAGTCAGGCTACAATCAGGCCATAGTCACAGCCATAGTGAGGTCATAGTGAAGTCATAGTCAGGCCATAGTCAGGCTACAATCAGGCCATAGTGAGGTCATAGTCAGGCCATAGTCAGGCTACAATCAGGCCATAGTGAGGTCATAGTCAGGCCATAGTCAGGCTACAATCAGGCCATAGTGAGGTCATAGTCAGGCCATACTCAAGCCATAGTCAGGCTACAGTCAGGCCATAGTCAGGCCATAGTGAGGTCATAGTCAGGCCATAGTCAGGCTACAGTCAGGCCATAGTCAGGCCATAGTCAGGCCATAGTCAGACCATAGGCCATAGTCTAGCCAAGGTCTCAGTCCCCAGGTTTACCCTGAAGCGGACTGAGGAGAACCTCACGAAAGACTATTACAGGTGTGTTTGGGTTAACGTAAGGCACGGGATCCATCATGTTTGACTGACACATTATTTATGAACCATTATTAATTAATTCAGTTACCCTTGCACTTAAACATAGCGACAATGAATCAAGTACAACCTTTTTTCAATGAAGCGATTAAAAAAAAAAGAAAAAAAAGCACATTCCTTTATTTTTCTTTTACTGATAAGCCTATCAGTTATGTTCAGTTTGGAATGTTTATACTTGAAATGTTTTCACTGTTTATATTTTGAAATGTTTATATTTTATAGACTGTGCTGCTAAGATAACCACTTAAGAAAAAAATGTGCCTTGAATCTTTGATGATCTTTTAAGAATGTCACAAAAATACATTAGAGTATGATTTGGTGCTGTTGTGTGTTTTACAAAATACCCCTTATACAATTATGTGTTTGGGGGCAGGTGTGGGTGGGGTGGGGTGTGGGTGAGGAGCTGGGGGGAGGGGGGGTTGTAAAAGTTATGTATAGCGGCAGTGTAGATTATTGTATTCTACATATCTGATGTTCTTGTAATATTATCGTGAAATATAAACTTTGGCTTTAAAAAAAAAAAAAAAAAAAAATTTGTCCGAAGAAAACACCACCACCACCACCACCAACATCACCACCACCACCAGCCACGATCCGATGAATTTCATCTCGCGAATACAAATATTGACGGGCATGGAGTTGCGACTAAAAATGTAATTAAACCAAGTGCCTGTCGCAGTGCGAAATCCTACGCAATGTATTGATCCCAAAGATTATGCGTGTCTGTTTGTCTTTGCCGGAGCTACGTTGCCATCTCCATGTCACTTTGTCCAGAGGTTTTCTGCCGTTTATTTTGCATAAATACATCTCATTTCTGTTTCTTTTTTGTTTGTTTGTTTGTTTCTTGTTTATTTGCTCGATTTTTGTTTAGTTTCTTATTTTTTCTTTGTTTCTCGGTTGGTTTGTTCGATGTGTTGTTGTTGTTGTTGTTGTTGTCTTTTTTTCTTGGTTTGTTTGCTGTTTTTGGATTCCATGTTTGTTTGTTTAATTTCTTGCTCGCTTTTTTATGATGGGCGGGGGAGGGGAGAGAAGAGGGAGGATTGTTAATTTGTTGTTGTTGTTGTTGTTCAGACTCTCGTTGGATTTCAGGGGGTGGCTGTTGCGAGTATTTGCGGTTTTATTATATTTGTTGGTTGGCTGGTTGGTTTTTAAAGGACTTACCGCACACAGTCAAAGACATCCGAATCTTGTCCCTGACAAAGTCCAACAGGCGTGGTGACTTCATTGATAGCACACCGGCGTGGGAAATAAGAAAACACCAGGTCTGAAGTTCGAACCCGCGAAGGACATGGCTGTTTGTTTGCTGCTTTGGGATGCTGTTGGGTTCTTTTTTTAACCCTTGGTGGTGAGAATACCCCAGAATTATAGTCTGTGGTGTATCTCCATTTGATGCCAAGAGAGCACAGACACAATCATCCGTGCTTTTCTGATGAGTCCGCCAGCGGACGAAAGGCCTGAGAGAAGGCGATATGAATGGATCTGTCTTCAAAATGGATTACGATGGTT
>CM065714.1:106291230-106293730 GCA_033310375.1 Conus canariensis | reverse complement strand
TATGGAAAAGGGCAATGAAAAATGCTATCTGATGCTTGCAATATTTAAGAATAGAAAAGAAAGGGAAGACAGAAAGTTAGAAAGAAGGAAAGAAAGAAAGAAAGAAAGAGAAAGTGGAAACAAAGAAAGAAAAGAAAAGAAAAGGGCCCCATCTAAACAAAAAGAAGAAGAGAAATGTATTTTTGCGAGAAGTGAAGGAGGGCAATAAAAATGATAACTGATGCATGGTGACATCTGATGCATAGTAATATTTCAGAAGAAAAGAAAAGAAAGAAAGAAAGAAAGAAAGTAAGAAAAGCAAAGAAAAGAAAGGAAAGAAAGGAAGGAAGGAAGGAAGGAAGGAAGAAAAAAGAAAGAGAGAAAAAAGAAAAGAAAGAAAGAAAGAGAAGAGAGAGAGAGAGAGAGAAGAAGAGAAAAAAAAGAAAAAGAAAGAAAGATGAGAACAGAAAGAAAGAGAAAGAAAGAAAAGAAAAGAAAACGGGCCGCATAGATCTGCATGTTACTGAGGAAAAAACAAAACAGAATAAAGAATTAACGGTACGTCATTCTGGCATGAGTCATTAAACTCGATCGAATGCCAGAGACATGCGCCTCTCACACGTTTAAATCGGCGCACACATTTCATTATGATTCATGGCTGCCGTCATTCTCGTCAGCACAGGAATATGGCAGAGCTCAAGGATGCACTAGAGTTTGGAGGCAATTGCGCACTAAGTGTGAAGAACCAAATCGTTTGCCTCGCTGTCTATCAGTTATTCAAACATCTACATATCATGTTCAGTTCGAGCAAATAAACGCTATATTTAGATAACAGGTAGCAATTATTTCATATATTTCTAAAGCCTCAAATTACACGTGACTATGCAATTTACACTTTGTTGTGGGGCAGTTTTATCACATAAAAACCATGTAGTGTTCCTTTGTTATGATTTGTTTCAATGTAAAATGCACTTGTATCATATATTTACAGACCTGCAATACCTGATTTGTGACATATGCAGTCGTTTTAAAAAAAATAGCAATCATTTCAATTTCATCAAAGGACATTCCCTCTTTTTCTCTGTCTGTCTGTCTGTCTGTCTGTCTGTCTCTCTCTGTCTCTCTCTGTCTGTCTGTCTCACACACACACACACACACACACACACACACACACACACACACACACACACACACACACACACACACTTTCTCTCGCGATTGTTAACATCTCCACCCCCAACCCCAACCCCATCTCCGACATTCACCAGCTGAAAATCGCAGTTCAAAGCACATCACAGCACACATTTATAAGCTATATTAAAGAGGACAGAGTATGCGGCAGGGGAAGGGAGGTGTGGGGGCTGTATTATCAGGTTCTTTGTCGAGCAGTTCGAAGACGCGAATATCCCTGTAATTCCAGCCTGAGGCAAGAGAGGAGAGTTCCAGTCCTTTGGTGAGCAGGGTAGTAGGAATGACCAGGTGGAAAACGTTCCCATGGAGGTCAGAAGAAACGCTTCAAAGACCCTCTCAAAACATCCTTGAAAGCGTTTAACATCAAACCTGACACATGGGAGCAAACTGCTATGGATCGAGCTAGATGGCGCCACTCTATCCACAACGGTGCCGATTTAGGTGACGAAAAGGACAGCTGCAGCGCAACAAAAAAGATAGGCAAGGAAAGCCCGCGCCAAGAAGCAAGAGCAGGTCTACATTCCCTGTCCAATCTGTCACCGCACATTCCGTGCACGCGTCGGCTTGATCAGCCACCTGCGTATCCACAAATCATCTCATACACCAACCACAACACACACACACACACACACACACACACCACACACACACACACACACACCACACACACACACACCACGCACGCACGAACGCACGCACGCGCGCGCGCGCGCGCCACACACACACACACACACACACACACACACACACACACACACACACACACACACCATCCTCTCTCAACCCCAAGATGTCTGAAGTGGTTTTCGTCGACTCGACGGACGAACGAAGAACAGGAATGAGCATCTCCTGAGCTGGACCTTGCTGAGGTGAAGACGCTGGTCGTGGCCAGGACGCTGGCTAGGTGAGTAGGAGGAGCCATCTTCTGTTTGAAGCAGGTGCAGCCTACAAACCTGGCCCCTGATCTTGCCCAGTGCGGATAAAGCGAGGCATCTTGCCACGCTGCTTTGCTCCGAAGACACTGCCGTCACCCACAGAGGAATCTAGCGAGCGGGTTTCCAATTGCGAATGCCGTAGCTCTGCTTCACCACAGAGCACTTGCTCTTGCACTTAACCGCTGGATCCGCATGACAAGTGTTACAGATCAGGATCAAAACAGATGTGTTTGCACTCTCACCCGCCCCACTCCCTCACCTGCCCCTCATCCCCTCCCAAGGGGTTATCAAGATACTGTTCTTCCACAGGTTTTCACGATCAAAAATGGACAGTTAATCCATCATGTCAGACTTCAAATTGTCTATGATTTGTAAACGTTAAGCGACAGCCACGA
>CM065714.1:106253730-106286230 GCA_033310375.1 Conus canariensis | reverse complement strand
TCCCTCCCTCCCTCCCTCCTCTCTCTCTCTCTCTCTCTCTCTCTCTCTCTCTCTCTCTCTCATCTTCCCAGTGATGCAGCCCTAATAACCCGTCTGTCACTGCCTGTAGACAAACACCTCTCTCGAACTGTACAGCCCAAATGACCCGTGTAAAAGAGCTTTTAGGAAATCTTTCTTTTCCACCAGTGCAGTAGACACGGCTAATGCCGCACTTTCCTCCTTTGCAGGTATACAGCCCCAAACAATTCGTGTGACACTGACAGTTCTCTCCTATTCCAACCAGCCATACCACCTAAACGCCTCGAGTGGCAGAGTGTTCAGACATTCCACTCGTTCCCATTCATATTTTCCAAACAACTCGTGTGGGACTACCTTTAGACGCTTCTCTTAAACTGACAAATCAGTCACACTGCAACTGTCGGACATGTTTTAGTACATTACGTCTGACACAAATCAAACGTGTTCAGTTTAAAAAAAAAAAAAAAAAAAAAGCGCGCAGAAACTCCCAAGTGACCGAGCACTTATGAGAATGTCAGGCGATTTGTTCGACTGCTTGCTTTTTTTTTTTTCTTAGTTTCTTGTTTGTGGGTTGTTTTTCTTTCGGGTTTGTTTCTAGTGTTTGTTTCGGAATTTTGTTTTTCGTTTAGGACAAGACGACTGGAGAAAGAGGTGATTGATCTTGGCATCGGAAATGGCGCAGAGGTCGGACCGTATTAAATCAGTTCACAGAGTTTTCTTAGCACCGGAATCTAGAACTGTTCTGAAAGAGGGGGCGGAGCTCTCGTCAAATATTGTAATTGCATTCAGAGAGAGAGAGAGAGAGAGAGAGAGAGACCGACTGACCGACCAACCGACTGACTGACAGACAGACAGACTGGCAGACAGACAGACAGACAAACGGACAGAAAGAAAGACAGACAGACACAGAGAGAGGGCGGAGACGGATAAAAAGCAGGGGAGGGGGTGGAGAAGAGAACATTACTGCCAGGAAAGTGTACATTGAAAACAAAGACAGTTAACAAGAAACGCAATTATCTAATCAGGACGGACTATGATTCAAAATAGAGACAGGCGAAAGAGAGGGATAGGGAAGCTAGTCTTAGAAGAGGGGGTTAAAGAGGGGAAAGTCAGAGACTGAGAGAGAGAGGGGGTAGGAGGAGAGAGAGAGAGAGAGAGAGAGAGAGAGAGAGAGAGAGAGAGAGAGAGGGGGGTAGAAAGAGAGAGGGGGAGAGAGGGGGAGGGACGGAGAGCTTCTTACCAGGCTTCTTACCGATAATATGATCAAATTACAATAGACACGGTTTGCACGGCAAGGATTAATTCTGTGACTTCATTTGCAGTCATGTTCATGATATTTAGGAGACGACAGAAAATGATCGATCTAGAGCACAGAGAGAGAGAGAGAGAGAGAGAGAGAGAGAGAGAGAGAGAGAGAGAGAGAGAGAGAGAGAGAGAGAGAGGCGATGATGGAAGAGAGACGAGCAGAAAGAGAGGCAAGACAGCAAAAGGGAGAGTGTGAAAAGGTCAAACATTCTAAAATCAGAGCCTGGCCCATCATAACAGGAATAAGTAACAACCGACACTGTGCTCATTAGGAAAACGTACATAGATACAGACTGCATTCGAACGTCTAAGGTTTAATTGATGAAAAATGAGATTGTCGAAGTACAATAGTATTGTTAATGTTAAAAGAGAGGGAGAGAGGGAGGGGAGGGGGGATTAGAGGAGGGATACAGACAGACAGACAGACAGAGACTGAGAGAGAGAGTGACAGAGGGAGAGAGGCAGAGAGACACAGAGAGAGAGAGAGAGAGAGGGGGGGGGGGAGGGGGGGGAGGAGGAAGGGAGGGCAATAAGAAGAATTCAAAATCATCAGTAGGGGGATAAGATCCGACCTTGCGGGATACCCTTTTTTGTTTTGTTTGTCTTTTTTACTGAAAAAAGTCCACAACGCTTACTCAGACAACTGAATGAAGTTTTTTGCCAGCTTAATTTCGGTCAAATTTCTTTCATTTTGTTCCACATCTGTTAGATGTTCCATTTAGTCCATGCCGATTTATTTAAAGAATATGGTTAAAGTATTCTCACCGTAGGAGACAGGCATCACTTCAAAAAATACTAAATGCACAATAAGAAACCAACCCCAAAACATGACATACAACAAGACACGTTTTTCCATGTCGTCCATAGTGGAGAAGCTACCCTACGATCTTTCGTTACCCCTTCATGGAGGAAGATGGATTCCTCTTATTGTTCAACGTCCTTACTGGCTTGTGAGCGGTTTTGATTCATTATACCGTCCGTGTCGTGCTACCTACGAAGGACAGCTGCAGCACAACAAAAGAGACAGGCATGGAAAGCCAACGCCAGCAAGAAAGAGCAGGTCCTCCACATTGCCTATCCAAGTTGTCACCGCACATTCCGTGCACACATCGGCTTCATCAGCCACCTGCATATCCACAAATCATCTCCCCCTCCCCCCCCCCCCTCCCAACCCCTTGATGACTGAAGTGGTTCTCGTCGACTCGACGGACGAACAACACAACACTGAAACGGACTTAGACTTTAATCCCCCTCGAGATACTCGCTCATCCTCCACACCACTCTGATGGAGATCAACCCACTTACTTCTGCATCATATTACGGAGAGATAGACCGTTGTGATGAAAAAGCAATACTCTGCACACTACGCCCTTGTGCAGGATAACAAGCGGTAATTCACTCCCGACGGTAAAAAAAAAAAAAAAGCCGAGATCTGACAAAAACAAAACCAAGACAAAAACCGCATCTCAAGGGAAAGCACTGTTTAGAAAGTTGTCGAGAAGAAGAACAAGAACAAGAACAAGAAGAACAAGAACAAGAAGAAGAACAAGAACAAGAAGAACAAGAACAAGAAGAACACGAACAAGGACAAGAACCACCAGAAAAAGAAGAAGAAGAAGGAGAAAAAGCAGAAGAATGACAAGGAGAAGAAGAAGAAGAAGAATGACAAGGAGGAGAAGAAGAAGAATGACAAGGAGAAGAACATGATCAAGGAGAAGGAAAGAAGGAGGCTGGAAGAGGGGAGGGCGATTTAAGAAACAGAAAACAAAACAAAACAAAAAAAAGAAAACAAAAACTCTGAAAAGCAACCTGTCTCCAGCCACTGAATCAATTCCATTGCAGCTGGGGGCCTGGGACCTCTTCCTTCCCTGGTAAATCACTTCTGTGTCCAGGAACCAGTGCAGGATGCCGCGTCCATTGGGCCAATCCAAACTTGTTTTGTTTTGACATGGAATGGGAGAGTGCGCGCTACTATTGATTTCTCCGCCCCAAAATGGCGCACCGGTTGTACCTGGGGGAAATCCGGCTAGACCTTTTTTTCCCTGTTTTTTTGTTGTTGTTGTTGTTTGTTTTTTTTGTATGTGTGTGTGTGTGTGTGTGTGTGTGTGTGTGTGTGTGTGTGTGTGTGTGTGTGTGTGTGTGTGTGTTTTGTTTCTGCGAGACGGGCAATAAACTGTTCTTATAGGAAGGAGTATGTCGGGGAAATAACCGGTAATCAAGAGGTTTTCCCGCCGATGATAGGGGGAAGAATAAGGGAGAGAGAGAGAGAGAGAGAGAGAGAGAGAGACAGAGACAGAGACAGAGACAGAAGAGAGAGACAGAGAGGCAGACAGACAGATAGTCAGATAGAGACAAAGACAGAGAAACAGAGACAAAGACACACACACACACACATACACACACACACACACACACACACACACACACACACACACACAACACACACACACACAACACAGAGAGAGAGAGAGAGAGAGAGAAACGTTTACATAGGCCTATAGCGGCTGTTGCACAAGCATCTTTGTGACTGAAAAAAAAGTGAAAGGGGTAGAAGAAATAAAATCAGTACACAAACGTTTCACTTAAATAAAAGAGAGAAACGAAAGAAATGAAATGTAACCAAACGTAACAAGGAAGAAAACACTAAAACTGAAGAAAGGAATCAAGAAACTGAAGGAAGCAATCATGAAGAAGTAAGCAGCTATCATCCAGAGAAGCATACAGGTACCGTTCACGTGTTACCCATGCCGTCAGGGAAACCGTGACAGACCTTTGAACAGATTGAGGTCTCCTCAGATCAGTGTACTCTGCCATGTTCAGCAAGTGCTGGAACCGTCTACTCCACATTCTCCTCTTCACTGATGTTATCATTTCTTCAGCCTTCTCCTCAGTCAGGTCCATGTACCATTGTGTCCCACAGAACGGTCTTGAATGGGGAATGATAATGCTGTAACCGTCTAGTCCACATCTTCCTCTTCACTTCCATTATCTTCTCCTCAGCCTTCTCTTTAGTGGGATCCATGCACCACTGTGTCCCACAGAATAGTCTTGAACTGAGAATGATGGCAATATGCATGTCCGCAGTCTCCTCTCCATTGATATTTTCTTCTCCTCAGCCTTATCCTCAATGAGGTCCACCATGTACAATTGTGTCCCACAGAATGGTCTTGAACGGAGAATGAGGGCAAGATACACGTCCGTACCAGACCAGCTCCCCGTGGCTGATGACTGCCAGATGATCTTCTTATCCACCAGCATCTGTTTGAACATCCTGCTGACACAGTCGTTCGTTTTTTTTTTTTTGTTTTGTTTTGTTTTTTTGTTGTTGTTTTTTTGTATTCCCGGTTTGAAACGCAGTAAAGCCGGCCTGTGCATATTGTTGAGACCATTGTGTCCCACAGTTCATGACTGTCTTGAACGGAGAATGATGGCAATATGCATGTCCGCAATCTCCTCTCCATTGATATTTTCTTCTCCTCAGCCTTATCCTCAATGAGGTCCACCATGTACAATTGTACTAATCAAACTAATTTTTCTTAACTCAAAGTCTGCTATTGATGTCTGGCTCTCACATTTATACAGACGAATGGACATCAGTGTCTTAGATTCTGTTGTCCTTCATTCCTTGCTCTTATGGTGACCTTAGTTTCTCTCGACGTATACCCGTGGTGACGTTTGTGTCGAGGTTGCTGGTATTGGCGAGTTCATGACTGTCGCTGGACGGATGTGGTGGCGCCCTTCGGAGACACGCTGGTGCCGCGACTAAGTAATTTTTGTCGTCAGGAGACGTCCTACGTATGTTGGAAAAGAACAGGCGCCACTGAACACCAGCGAGGAGACTCGGCAGCAGTGCAGTGTGTCCTCTGGCGGGTTGATTCATGGCGACTTGACACTGACTGCTCCCTGTGGACTGCCGGTGTCCAGGCGGTGGAGGGACAAGCCATACTGTGGCTCTGGACAGGGCTCGGAATGAGGGGAGTTCTGCCGGTGTCCAGGCGGTGGAGGGACAAGCCATGCTGTGGCTCTGGACGGGACCCGGATTGAGGGGAGTTCTGCCGGTGTCCAGGCGGTGGAGAGACAAGCCATGCTGTGGCTCTGGACGGACCCGGATTGAGGGGAGTTCATGCCACTGAAGTGGATCGGAAAATGAGACAGAAAAAAAGGACATCACCGGTGACTTGGTAACATTTTGATCTTCACTGGGATATTGACAGACCTGGTTTTCCAAGCAACGTGGTATCTTACCATGGCAAAAAATAGCTCAGCTGAGTCTCTGTCTATCATCTAATTTGTCAAATTGTCGTTCCTGCTTAGAACAGACCAAAACACTTGATATGGTCCATTTCTTGCTAGTTGCTTATTATATGAAATACTTGATGAGGATTTTCTTTTTTTTTTAAATGAGGTGACCAACATTCTTTTCTTTTCCTGTTTTCTGAAGTCTGGCAGTGACTTGTTGAGGTTCTGTGCCGATACTATCCATCAGTTCATGTGGAGATAGATCACTCCACCTTCCTTAGAACACGAAGATGATGACCATGAAGAATTTTTTTGATTACTTTTTCCATGTAGAAGCTAAATGCAATGGAAGACGGAAGACGGTTTCGGTGCACTCAAATGGCTACGTAGAAGAGGTCTAATGGCTACGTAGAAGAGGTCTCATGGCTACGTAGAAGAGGTCTCATGGCTACGTAGAAGAGGTCTAATGGCTACATAGTAGAGGTCTCAGAGGTCGTTATTCAGGAGACGGCTTGGAAACAATCCATAGGTTGAGTTTCTTGCCGCTGGGCGCTTGCCAAGTAGTTCTTTGGAGGAATGTTGTGAGGGACTGGCGCATTGTCCAGAGAGAGCTTTTGGTTCTTGGCAAACTCTAAATGCTACAGTCCCCTTCCATTGGCTCTCCTGTTCCAGAGTCTCGCTTCCTTGTCCACTGATCATATTCACACACACACACACACACACACACACACACACACACACACACACACACACACACGCACGCACGCACGCACGCACACACTCACACACACACACACACACACACACACACACACACACACACACACACACACACACACATACACACACACACACACAAACAGTTTTAGTGTTCACATCTCCCAAAACAACGATGAAAGCTACGTCTGGAGTCTTCGTAACAGAGGTTTCCAAATTCTCAAATATTTGGGTAACGATAATGCTCTCGGGACAAGCACAGACGTCTATGGCGATGAACTGAGGTGGATACTGGTGTAGGAATGATGGAGGCGTCCACCCTGTTTCAGGTTACTGTGGAGACTACTCCATCCTAAGATTTGGCGTCGATTTCGTTATGTTACCGTACTGAGTGACCATTAATCTGCAAAGCCCTACAGGAAAATGCTGTTGTGACGATAACGTTATACCATGCACTGCAGTACAAGATAATGGCTATGTAGATGTATGATTTAATCGTGCAGTGTTATACGAAAGGAAGTCCAAATCTAAAGAGGAAAGCGATGGAAGGAGAGCACAGAGAGATGGAGATGGGGGGGAGGAAGGGAAGGAGAGGGATAAGGAGGATACACAGAGAATGAAAGAGAGAGAGAGAGAGAGAGAGAGAGAGAGAGAGACAGACAGAGAGACAGAGAGAGAGACAGAGACAGAGAGAGACAGAGAGAGAGAGAGAGAGAATGAGAGAGACAGACTGACAGGCAGACAGACAGACACACAGAGAAAGAGAGACAGACGGACAGACAGACGGTCGGACGGACAGATCATTATACACTGAACAGAATGAGATGACCAGCAATCAAGCAGAACGATGTTTGTCACTGTCTGTTGCAGCATCTTCAACACCAAACACGGCACTGTACACATCTAATTGAACTTAATACTACTTTCAAGGTTCTATCCCTGCAGGTCAACATTTTTTTAACGATTTAACTCTTCAAGAGGTATGCTGTATTAACAGGCTTAGAAATGTAGTATTTGACGAATGTGATTCTTCAGGGGTGGGTGGGTACAAACACCATGTCTGAGTGAACAGATGGGGAAAAACAACCCTATTTTTGCGCGCCAGTGTAAATGTCACTAAACTATGCAGACAACGACAATCAACACATTCATAGTGACTTTTTTTTAAGTAGTTCAAACAGAATAGCAACATCTGGTCTTAGGAAGCCAATTTAAAAAGCACACACCCAACGATTCAGAAAAGCTGTCGTGGGTCTTTTCATAAAAGTCCATCAAAATTGTATTTCTTGCATTAAACACAAGCAAGCAAGCAAATAAACAAACACAAACCATTCCACATCCTAAGATGGGGCTCGTAGCCAGTCCTTCATAAAATGTACACAAAAATGGCAAATTTTACACACACACACACACACACACACACACACACACACACACACACACACACACACACACACACACCCTCCACATCAGTAACCCCGCCCCCCCCCCCTTCCTCCCCCCGATAAAAAGTAATTTGCCTCTTTTGATTGACATAAAATGAATACGCTTCACAAAAAGATGAAGAAACGAACAGTAAGAGGAACAAATCAACGGAGAGTGACAGTTGCAGGCAAATCTGTTTACATGACAAAAAGTTAATAATTATATTACCTGGCATTCATAGAGCAAGGCCTTTGTCAAAGAGTCAGTGCACAAAGCCCTTCATTTTCTTGCAGTTGGTGGGGGTGAAAGAGGAGAGGGAGGGGCTAGTGAGAGAAGAAGGATAGGTGGAGCGCGAGTGGGAGAAGGGGAAGGGCCGGGGGGGGGGGGGGAATTGAGGTGATGGGGAATGCGGAGAGAGGGATTTAAGGGTCGCTGCAGACGCAGTAGTACAGTCCGGTTATGCTGCTTGAATGTAACCCAGCTGACCACACAACCCATATCAGGCCTGCAATCAGCAAAGGACACTACACACACACACACACACACACACACACACACACACACACACACACACACACACACACGTTCACGCACGCACGCACGCACACACACACGCACACACACGCACACACATACATGCACACACACACACACACACACACACACACATATATATATATATATATAAAAACACGCGCGCGCGCGCATGCACGCACATGCACACACACACACACACACACAACATACACACACACACACACACACACACACACACACACACACACACACACACACACACATACACACACACGCACGCACGCACACACACAACAACAACAACAACAACCAAATCAAGGTGATCTGATGAACTGTCTATGCACATGAGTCAAAAAGAACGAGAAAAAAAAAAGCAAAGACAGAAGCAAATAAACATAACACAATTGAGGAACGGTGTAATACATTTAATAAACATTAAGGAGGCTGACAAGGCGAAATCGGGGCTGTTTATCGTGTAAGACGGAAATGGGGGGGGGGGGGGGGGGGGGGGGGGGGGGGGGGGGGGAGGGAGGGGGTGCTCGAATACATGGAGCGTGAATAAAGTTTGTTATAGCCCAACACAGAAACAAACCGACACAATCCTGTCCGCGCACATGAACATCCGCCACGGTATAATCGTTTCGAATATCCCATTATACATACTGACAAGACTCTTCCATCTGTCATCTCGGAAAACTGCCAAGACCCGCCACCTCCACCTCCACCACCCCACCCACCCTACCACTCCCTCACGCCCCCATCCCCCCCCCACCCTCCATCCCCGTCCCCTCTGCCCCCCACCCCCACCCCACTCCATCTCTCCACCTCTTTCTCCAAGCCCCTTAATCAATATTACCGCAGCTGTGCCACAGTATCCTTCCTTCGTAAAACAGTTCTGTCCAGTCTTTGCGTAAACAGACATCGCCCCAAAACTCGAGCCACCTTTGGGGGAATGGGAGGGGGGAGGGAGGGGGGAGGGAGGGGGAGGGAGGGGGGAGGTGGAATGACGAGATTGATTCCCCCTCCCCCCCCTCCCCCCCCCCCCCCCCATCCCTACCCCCACCCCCCAAATGGTGCCCTGTTCCGGCCCAGGGGAAATCAAGGCGGACCATTTTTCACAGGCTGGGGAATGTGAGTTGTGGAATGGGAAAGGGGAGGCGGGCAAACAGTGGCAGGGAATCCGGCGGAGGAGAGAGAAAAGAGGTCGGCATGGCCTGATGATGGGATCGATCCATTTCCCGACCTGAAAAGACAGATAACAACAACAAAACATAACCCGCGGGAAAACGAAACTGAAAGGGCGGGGCGGGGTAGGGGGGGATGGGGGGGAGAGAGGGGGGAAGGAGGGAGAGAGAGAGGGAGAGAGGGGAGAGAGAGAGAGAGAGAAAGGTAGAGACAGAGAGAGGCAGAGAGAAACAAAGACAGAGAGAGAGACAAAGACAGACAGAGACACAAACAGACAGACAGACAGACAGACAGACAGACGGACAGAGCCACAGAGAGAGAGACAGAGACAGAGAGACAGAGAAAGACAGAGAGAGAGAGAGAGACGGAGACAGAGGGAGAACTCAGAATTTCAATGTACATCGGCCTTTGGTCACCACACTTAGGAGGTAACAGATGGAAATGGGAGTGGTGAGGCTGCGGAAGGGAGTCAGGGAGCTGGGGGCGGGTAAGGAATGTGGGGGAGGGCAGGGAGGAGGAGAAAAATACAAATATATTCCAAATCTAACATTTCACAATCTAGACAATCTCTTCTAAACTTGAATGAGTAGTAGAAATTAAAAACCAGAGTATCTTGGTAAACAAAACTACACTACCTGAGTGAATGATAAAGATGTATGTAATATAACAAACTCCTTGCTACAACCAAACAATACTGAAACCAGTTTCACACAAAATATCTCTTACTTTTGAAACCCAACAGTTGTTGCCAGCTCTAATTCAAGCAATATCATGTAAGCTTTATGTGGCAGTCTTTCGACATCCTTATGGAACAGTTTAATCCAGAATCTTACGCACGCAACGTGGAAATCAACACACATGGTATCTACCCAGATCTCCATATACCATCTTATTAGGAAATCTACTTGGAACACCCAAGAACCTTTTAAATGCCATTACATGCACTTATTCTATATGACCTACTCTATTCAACCCCCACACTCCTGATTAGTATAACAGTATTGGCTTGATCTTTACATAAAAAATGTTTTAAAGGGTATTTGAAGTTATTTCCTTATACTTAAAAAAAACCCTGCTCACCTGTATAACGGCTTTCTTTCCTTTTGTTGCCAAACGCATTGTGCCTTTTCTAGCACTAATCATAGTTGTGAAATTAAACCCTAAATAACAATAACTAGTTACCACCTCTAGTCCTGTACCATCATAGAACCATTTTTACGCTTTCCCAAGAATCCGCCTTTTCTGAATACCCGTAATTTCTGTCTTTTCTATCTTTACTATATAACCTCATGTTGTTGCAACATGATTCTAAAATATTTAGTTGATTCTGCAGACCATTTGGGGTACTTGATAACAGTACTATCTTATCTGCAAACGATGAAATGAATTACCGCATAAAACCCGGTAAAACCTGCACACACTGTTAACCCTTTTCTTCAACATGTTTTGCCAACTGGTTTATAAACATTTAAAATAATGTGGCACTCAAAACGCATCCTTGTCTTACTCTTATTGGGCAGTTAAACATCTCAGAAAATTCATGGTTTGGTCGAGCTCACGACAATAAGAAATCGTACATTGCTTTGAGAGACGCCAAAAATGTCCCTTTTACGTTTTGTTTTTTGATAAAATCCAAAAGTTTGTTGTGACGGACCGTTGGCTGTTGGATCTTTTGCTGATATTGCTGCGTACTCTTGAACCAGAAGCATTACGTTCTGAACGTAGATCACGAGCTGGAGTTTATATCTGTTTGTCTTTGGGCGTTACGTCGTTAACTACATTATCAACATGCCCGCTGTCTTGTTTGTCAGATGGTATGTATGTCAGCAGTCCTATCTTGTCTCCGCATATTCTCTAAGCCTGTATTGTCAGTCACGTCTTGTCTGTCATAGCCTGTGTCCTCATCCGGTTGGTGAACATTTTGTGTACAATTATCCAGTGCGTCTCTTCCCCTTGGTGTATCAACCTGTGACAGGCAATCGATACAAACCTTCTTTCAGTCGTCATTTCATTGGGGGTCATGTACAACATCAATTTCAGTACTTGTGTCATCGTCTGCTTTGTCGCTAGTTTCTACGATATCTCTGCCAAGGCTGATACGCCATGACTGAGTGGTGGTTACTCCGTCTCCCTGATACAGTCCTGGCCGGTCAGCGTGTCCTGAATGTTATCTTCAGTCCTTTGAATCACGTCTGTCGGGCTGTCATCCACACACATATTAGGGACTGTGGAATCTTTGTCCATTACAGACCTCAGCTGACTATTGGCATCACTGGCCTCTCCGGAGTCAGCTTCAATGAAGTCGAGCTACAAAGGTTGAAAAAAAAAGGGGGGAGGGGGTGGGGGGAGGGGAGGGGTCAAGACCTAGAGCGTAAGGCCATAAAGGCAGTGATCTATGGCGGCTCATCGTGTCCGGGAAAAAGCATCATAGAGGGCGTAGCCTTTCCCTCTCTTTTCACCGCTATAACCTTCCCCGACCTGAATCAAGTACCAATCTACTGACGGGTGCCGTGTGTGTGTGTGTGTGTGTGTGTGTGTGTGTGTGTGTGTGTGTGTGTGTGTGTGTGTGTGTGTGCGTGTGTGTGCGCGTGCGTGCGTGCTTGCGTGTGTGTGTGTGTGTGTGTGTGTGTTGTGGTGTGTGTGCGTGTGTGTGTGTGTGTGTGTGTGTGTGTGTGTGTGTGTGTGTGTGTGTGTGTTGTGGTGTGTGAGTGTTTGTGTGTGTGTGTGTGTGTGCGTGCGTGCGTGCGTGTGTGTATGTCTATGTGTGTGTATGTGTGTGTGTGTGTGTGTGTGTGTGTGTGTGTGTGTGTGTGTGCGCGCGCGTGCGTGCGTGCGAGTGTGTGTGTGCGAGTGTGTGTGTGTGTGTGTGCGTGCGTGTGTGCGAGTGTGTGTGTGTGTGTGTGTGTGTGTGTGTGTGTGTGTGTGTGTGTGTGTGTGTGTGTGTGTGTGTGTGTGAAGTGGTTGTGGCGATTACGGATGGCGGGTTTGTAGGCGTGGGCAAACAGTGAAGGGAAAGACACAAAACAAGGTGCAAGGTACGCTTATTCACTACACAGACAAGCAATTTTTGACAACCATATTCCCTTCAGACATTATATACAATAGGCATGAATATGCACAAAGCGATGCTCCCAGGACAGCTGTGAGCAGAGAATCGATGACAAGATACAAAGAAGAAAAAAAAAGAAAAAGGAACAGCGACTGCCCAAAAAACACACAGACAAAACTGTCAGGTGTAAGTGTTCAGCTGTTAAAGTTTCCGGTTTTAAGAGGATGTTTTCACAATGAAACCCTGGGGGGGGGGGGGGGGGGGGGGGGGGGGGGAACAGATCAAAAGCGTCTGGATGTAAATGTGAAGATATTGATGTTTCCGGCTTTAAGTCGATGTATCTACACTAAAACCCAGAAAATAACAAAAATGCATAAAGAAATAAGTAAATGAATAAATTAACGAATAAATGAATGAAGAAGTAAATAAGAAAAACAAACAGATAAATAAGTACAATAAAGGAAAAGAAGATGATTTGTCCTCTCGTTGTGAAATCACAAGCCCATAACTCCAAACGTACATTCCTTACAGTACGCATTCACCTACCCCACATGCCGACATAAGGCATGTAGAACGAAGGGAAAATTACCCAAACAAACAAGCAAAGAAACAGAAACGAGGTTCCACGCTCGCCCGTATACCCGGAGCCGACAGATGCATACAATTTCTGCTGCTGTTGCCCTGCGCATAGATCAACTCGGGTTGCCATGATTATTTCGTGTGCCTGTTGTCTGCATGTCTCCTAGCTCTATGGACAACGGATGTGGCATAATTTTACAGTTTGTGCATGCCGTGGTTTCACTACAGGGAAAAAAAACAAACAAACACACAAACTAACAAAACATCTTCCTGGTTTGTTATTGACTGTCTTCTGTCTTCCCAGCCTTAGTTCAGATTTTCTTTCACATAATGGAAGGAAGGAAGGAAGACAGACAGACAGACGGACGGACGGACGGAAAGAAAGAAAGAAAGAAAATGTGTAACAGAAAGAAAGAAAGAAGAATGGTTAAAAGAAAAGAAAGAAGGAATGAAATAGAAAAGAAAAGAAAGAAAGGAAAGAAAGAAACAAACAAACAAAAGAAACAAAGAAAGAAAAGAAAGGAAAAACAACACACAAAATACCAAACAAAACAACAACAACAACAAAAAGGAAATAATATAAAGGATAACACTAACACCCAGCAGTGCAGATCTCTCCGCAACTCTGAAAAATCAATCACAGCCAATCCATGCTTTCGGTATTCAACACAGCCCAACCCTACTATCGATCAGTCGCGTCTCATCAATCAGCCCGACAAAGTTACAAGAGACCAAGACACTCCCCCTCCCCTCCCCTCTCCTCCCCTCCCCTCCCCCACCCTCACCCCCATCCCTCCCCTCCCTCCCCCCCCCCCCCCCCCCCCCCCCCCCAGCCACCACTGAATCAATAGCACTGCAACCGTGAGACATTTCCCTCGTTTGTACAACAAAAAAAAGAAAGAAAAGAAAGGAAAAAAGAAAGGCTTGTGTCCAGACCATCAAGATAGAAAGACTCGTGGCAAACCCTGTCGCCTCCCACCGGGAGAGAGAGTGAGTGAAAATGGTTTAGTGTTTACACCAGCCACAGAACAGCGTCGTTGATTTTTCCGGCAAAAAGACGAAAAAAAAGAATGGCGACCTCTCTCTTTGCTTGATGGGGAATTCCGAGGCTCGTTTAGACGGCGCTACGTTTTGTCTACTTTGGACTACTCTTGGACTATTTTGTACTACTTTTGATTCATCTTCGCTACTTTTGACTATCCTTTACTGATTCTGTGCGCTAATGTTTATGATTCTTAACAACTGTTTTCTAGTTTTAATTTTAAACCTACTACTTTTCCTACACTTTTCTTGTTCTCTGTGCTCATCTTTACCACTTTTAACCACATTTCAATCCCTAATTTTGACTGCTGATCTTGACTACTTCTGCAACTCTTTTCTAATTCTAACTGCCATCCTTTACTCTTTTGGCAATTCTTTCCTAATTTTTTTTTGCTAATCTTCACCACTTTTAACAACTTTTTTTTTAAATTTTAAGTTACTATTGATTGAGTTTGACTAAGTGTTGTCACTTCTGAATACTCTGTACTATTTCTGACATCTCTTACTACTTTTTGCAACTCTGTACTTCTTTTGACTTGTATTTATCGTCATGATGACGAAGGAATCATATCCTCGACTCTGCTTCTTTCGCACTTAATTATTCTGTCCTATTATTGCCAGTGTATTGTGATTTGAGGGTTAATTGATGGAAGCAAATGTTTTTGTCTATTTGTAGGTCTGTTCGTGTGACCATCGTCAGTGACAATGTTATATTGAGTAAAACACAATAGGGAAAAGCATGAAATGGCAGGAGAATGCAGGAGAGTGTAGGGGAATGTAGTAAATGACAGGAAAATAAGAATAAATGGTCAGGAAAATAAGAATAAATGGTCAGGAAAATAAGAATAAATGGTCAGGAAAAATAAACCGAATGATAGGGGGAAGTAGAAACGAATAGAGAAAAGATCTAGTTGCAAAGTGAGGCAACTGCAGGCGGAAATCTAAACAAATTTGGAAAAATTATTGACAAGGCTCCGCCGAAAAACGTAGACAGACGACTCACAAGACAAAACACGATGCGTTTCGACCTCTTAGGTCTTCTTCAGGCAAGATGCACAACACTCAGGACAACGAAAATGTATGAGCAATCACTTCTATTCATCCAATTCGGCGCAAGACAGGCGTTGTTTTGACTTGTGAATTGTTTGCCTACGTTTTTCGGCGGAGCCTTATAAATAATTTTTCAAATTTGAAGTGAGAAAAGACTAAGAAAAAAACAACAACAGAAAATGGTAGGAAAAAGTAGGAAAGTGTAAGAAAAAGAAATAAAATGCTAGAGGAAGGCAGGGAAAAGTATGAAGGGGTTGGGAAAAATATGAAAGAGTACGGACAAGTAGGAAAAGTTAGGAGGAAACAGGAAAGAGCAAAGGAAACTAGGAAATGGTAGGGAGAAGTAAGAAAGGGTAGGAAAAAGTATCAAATAGTAAGAAAAAGAAGGAAAAGGTAGGGAAAAATAAGGGGGAAAACAGGAAATGGAAGTAGAAAGTAGAGAAGGATAGGGAAAAGTATGAAAGGGTAGTGAAAAGTATGAAAGGGTAGTGAAAAGTATGAAAGGGAAGTGAAAAGTATGAACGTCTTGAGGAAAGTATGAAAGGGTAGTGAAAAGTATGAAAGGGTAGTGAAAAGTATGAAAGGGAAGTGAAAAGTATGAAAGGGAAGTGAAAAGTATGAAAGTCTTGAGAAAAGTATGAAAAGGTAGTGAAAAGTATGAAAGGGTAGTGAAAAGTATGAAAGGGTAGTGAAAAGTATGAAAGGGAAGTGAAAAGTATGAAAGGGAAGTGAAAAGTATGAAAGTCTTGAGAAAAGTATGAAAAGGTAGTGAAAAGTATGAAAGGGTAGTGAAAAGTATGAAAGGGTAGTGAAAAGTATGAAAGGGAAGTGAAAAGTATGAACGTCTTGAGAAAAGTATGAAAAGGTAGTGAAAAGTATGAAAAGGTAGTGAAAAGTATGAAAAAGTAGTGAAAAGTATGAATGGATAGTGAAAAGTATGAAAAGGTAGTGAAAAGTATGAAAGGGTAGTGAAAAGTATGAAAGGGAAGTGAAAAGTATGAAAAGGTAGTGAAAAGTATGAAAGGGAAGTGAAAAGTATGAAAAAGTAGTGAAAAGTATGAATGGATAGTGAAAAGTATGAAAAGGTAGTGAAAAGTATGAAAGGGTAGTGAAAAGTATGAAAAGGTAGTGAAAAGTATGAAAGGGTAGTGAAAAGTATGAAAAGGTAGTGAAAAGTATGAAAGGGTAGTGAAAAGTATGAAAGGGAAGTGAAAAGTATGAAAAGGTAGTGAAAAGTATGAAAGGAAGTGAAAAGTATGAATGGATAGTGAAAAGTATGAAAAGGTAGTGAAAAGTATGAAAGGGTAGTGAAAAGTATGAAAGGGTAGTGAAAAGTATGAATGGATAGTGAAAAGTATGAAAAGGTAGTGAAAAGTATGAAAAAGTAGTGAAAAGTATGAAAGGGTAGTGAAAAGTATGAAAGGGTAGTGAAAAGTATGAAAGGGTAGTGAAAAGTATGAAAGGGAAGTGAAAAGTATGAACGTCTTGAGAAAAGTATGAAAAGGTAGTGAAAAGTATGAAAAGGTAGTGAAAAGTATGAAAGGGTAGTGAAAAGTATGAAAGGGTAGTGAAAAGTATGAAAAAGTAGTGAAAAGTATGAAAGGGTAGTGAAAAGTATGAAAAGGTAGTGAAAAGTATAAAAAAAGAAAAAAGTGGAAAAGAGTAGGAAAGGTTTGAGAAAAGTATGAAAGAGATGGGAATGTAGGAAACTTTAAGCGAAAAACAGCAAAGACAGATAACAGAAAGAAACGGTAAGTAACAGTAGGAAAGGGGAATAACAAATGAAATTGTGAATGGAAAAGTAGGAACGGGAAAAGAAAAGAAAAGAGAAAACAGGAGAGGGTAGAGGAAAAGGGGGGGAGGTAGGGGGGGGGGGGAGGGGTAGACCAAAGTTTGAGCGGTACAGAAAAGTAGGAAAGGGCAGGAAATATTAGAAAATATAAAGACAAACTCTGTAAAAGAAGGTGGGCTGGAGAGAGGGAACGTAACAAAATGGTAGGGGGAAGTAGAAAATGGAAGAAGAAAGTAGGAAAAGGTAGGGAAAAGTAAATAATAGTAGGAGAAAGTAGAAAAGGATGTGTAAAAGTTTAAAAAGTAAAAAAAAAAATGGGGGGGGGGGGGGGGATATAAGAAAACGTCGAGGAAAACAAGACAGGACAAGGAAAAATAAAGATGGGCAGGGTAGGAAAAGTAGAGGAATGAAGAAGAGGATACAAAAGGTGGGGGGGGGGGGGGGGGGGGGCTAAATAGGACAAGATACGATCATGTTGCTGATATCTCAGCCGACCCCTGAGGGCCATATCAGGGCTGTTACTTTGTTGAAGTCAGCTCTCAAAAGGGACAGAAGGGAAGGGAGGGAAAAAAAAAGAAGTGCAGAGTATGCATGTCCATAAGCAGAGCAGGCGGGAGGGGGGTGGGGGTGGGGGGAGGAGAATGGGAGTGGTGGTGGTATCGCTCTGACATGAAACAGAGTCTGGCAAACAAAGGAATCGATTCCTCTCTGAGAGACCAAAACAAAGAACAAGGAACAAAAAAAACATGCTTCGTCATCCACCAGTATTTCCGGTTGAAATGACAGACACAAAGGCACATGACCTAGGTTCATTCCAGTCGTGTCTGTTGGAGCTGGTCCAAGCCACAGATCAAAGGAAACAAAATTACGCGGTTACATCATAACGGCATGGGCTGGACTCCGGCCAGTGGGCGTGTGCCGGTCATTATACTCTGATAGTGGCTGAACAATCTTCGTGCGTCCGTGCACGCACAGAATCAGATACGCATGTCAAAAATCCTGTTACCCTCTGTGAGTCTTTGGTACGTTAGGGAAACACGTTCATAGCAAGCATGCGTCAGATGAAGTGGAGAGGAGATGGGCATTGGCCTATTGTTCACTGAAATGCCGTTCTGAAATGAAAGAACCTGCAGTGCCACGGTTCATGTGTATGTTTCCATGGACTTACGGTCTATTTTCCACAAAATGATATGCAAATTATGTTTTCAGCTGATGAGAAAGTTGGGAGGGGGGGGGGGGGTTAGAAAAAAGTAGGGCATAACAAGATCAAAGACAATGAAAGAGCTCGAGAGAGACGAAGGCAGAACTGGGGGAAATGACAGTTCATCAATCATACATACACATAAATACCATTCATTTCTCCACGACGTGTGTGTGTGTGTGTGTGTGTGTGTGTGTGTGTGTGTGTGTGTGTGTGTGTGTGTGTGTGTGTGTATGCCTCTGTGTGTCTGTGTGTGTCTGTGTCTGTGTGTCTGTGTTTATGTTTGTGTCTGAATGTATGTGTTTATGTCGTGCGTATGTGTGTAATGGGTGCGTACGTAAGAGTGTGTGTGCGTGCGTGCGTGCGTGCGTGTGTGTGTGTGTGTGTGTGTGTGTGTGTGTGTGTGTGAGAGAGAGAGAGAGAGAGAGAGAGAGACAGACAGACAGACAGACAGACAGACAGACAGACAGACAGACAGACAGAGAGAGTCCAATGCCGGTGCTCACTTTTGACACCCAGATTTGAATTTGTACGTTCTAGTTCTGCATTGAAGACTTTAAATTCAAAAGTTAAGTCATACCCGGCTGTTGTTTGTTGGGACGTCTTTTCATTAACCCAATCTCTTTACAGCGCACGCGCGCACGCGCGCGCACGCACACACACACACACACACACACATACACACACACACACACACACACACACACACACACACACACACACACACACACACACACACACACAGCCTTAGCCCTGACAGTCCATTGGAAGCTATGAGCATCAAGTTGTGAGAGCCCACAAGAGGAGACAGCGCTCTGCTGTTGAGACATTCGGTAGTCTTTACCGACGCCTGTTCTGATCCAACATTTGCAGGGCATCCATTACTAAGCCCCCTTTCAGACAGCAACAGCATATTCGCATAGTAAGTGTAGGTCTCACTGCGATGGCCGCCACCAAGTCCAACAAACAAGATATGTTTCATTATGGGCGGATATTGTAGACCTATTTCATCAATAGTTTCATTCTTACACTATTTATCGACTTATCCCACTTTCCTTAGATGGTTTCTGCGATCACTTCGGAATGAAAAAAAATGATCATCATCAATTGGTAGAACCTCTTAATCAACAGCAAAGATGTCGTTGAAGATAGTGTCTGTAGCAAATCTGTCATAGAAGGTGAATTTCGTATAAAACAATGACAAACTTCGTCCGGATTCCTGCCATCTGTCAATCTGACAAAATGTAATAACAACAAACTCCCTCTAGCTCGTCGTCTTCTATTGATCTGACAAAATGTAATAACAACAAACTCCCTCTAGCTCGTCGTCTTCTATTGATCTGACAAAATGTAATAATAACAAACTCCCTCTAGCTCGTCGTCTTCTATTGATCTGACAAAATGTAATAATAACAAACTCCCTCTAGCTCGTCGTCTTCTATTGATCTGACAAAATGTAATAATAACAAACTCCCTCTAGCTCGTCGTCTTCTATTGATCTGACAAAATGTAATAATAACAAACTCCCTCTAGCTCGTCGTCTTCTATTGATCTGACAAAATGTAATAATAACAAACTCCCTCTAGCTCGTCGTCTTCTATTGATCTGACAAAATGTAATAATAACAAACTCCCTCTAGCTCGTCGTCTTCTATTGATCTGACAAAATGTAATAATAACAAACTCCCTCTAGCTCGTCGTCTTCTATTGATCTGACAAAATGTAATAATAACAAACTCCCTCTAGCTCGTCGTCTTCTATTGATCTGACAAAATGTAATAATAACAAACTCCCTCTAGCTCGTCGTCTTCTATTGATCTGACAAAATGTAATAATAACAAACTCCCTCTAGCTCGTCGTCTTCTATTGATCTGACAAAATGTAATAATAACAAACTCCCTCTAGCTCGTCGTCTTCTATTGATCTGACAAAATGTAATAATAACAAACTCCCTCTAGCTCGTCGTCTTCTATTGATCTGACAAAATGTAATAATAACAAACTCCCTCTAGCTCGTCGTCTTCTATTGATCTGACAAAATGTAATAATAACAAACTCCCTCTAGCTCGTCGTCTTCTATTGATCTGACAAAATGTAATAATAACAAACTCCCTCTAGCTCGTCGTCTTCTATTGATCTGACAAAATGTAATAATAACAAACTCCCTCTAGCTCGTCGTCTTCTATTGATCTGACAAAATGTAATAATAACAAACTCCCTCTAGCTCGTCGTCTTCTATTGATCTGACAAAATGTAATAATAACAAACTCCCTCTAGCTCGTCGTCTTCTATTGATCTGACAAAATGTAATAATAACAAACTCCCTCTAGCTCGTCGTCTTCTATTGATCTGACAAAATGTAATAATAACAAACTCCCTCTAGCTCGTCGTCTTCTATTGATCTGACAAAATGTAATAATAACAAACTCCCTCTAGCTCGTCGTCTTCTATTGATCTGACAAAATGTAATAATAACAAACTCCCTCTAGCTCGTCGTCTTCTATTGATCTGACAAAATGTAATACAACAAACTCCCTCTAGCTCGTCGTCTTCTATTGATCTGACAAAATGTAATAATAACAAACTCCCTCTAGCTCGTCGTCTTCTATTGATCTGACAAAATGTAATAATAACAAACTCCCTCTAGCTCGTCGTCTTCTATTGATCTGACAAAATGTAATAATAACAAACTCCCTCTAGCTCGTCGTCTTCTATTGATCTGACAAAATGTAATAATAACAAACTCCCTCTAGCTCGTCGTCTTCTATTGATCTGACAAAATGTAATAATAACAAACTCCCTCTAGCTCGTCGTCTTCTATTGATCTGACAAAATGTAATAATAACAAACTCCCTCTAGCTCGTCGTCTTCTATTGATCTGACAAAATGTAATAATCAACAAACTCCCTCTAGCTCGTCGTCTTCTATTGATCTGACAAAATGTAATAAAACAAACTCCCTCTAGCTCGTCGTCTTCTATTGATCTGACAAAATGTAATAACAACAAACTCCCTCTAGCTCGTCGTCTTCTATTGATCTGACAAAATGTAATAACAACAAACTCCCTCTAGCTCGTCGTCTTCTATTGATCTGACAAAATGTAATAATAACAAACTCCCTCTAGCTCGTCGTCTTCTATTGATCTGACAAAATGTAATAATAACAAACTCCCTCTAGCTCGTCGTCTTCTATTGATCTGACAAAATGTAATAATAACAAACTCCCTCTAGCTCGTCGTCTTCTATTGATCTGACAAAATGTAATAATAACAAACTCCCTCTAGCTCGTCGTCTTCTATTGATCTGACAAAATGTAATAATAACAAACTCCCTCTAGCTCGTCGTCTTCTATTGATCTGACAAAATGTAATAACAACAAACTCCCTCTAGCTCGTTCGTCTTCTAATTTGATCTGACAAAATGTAATAACAACAAACTCCCTCTAGCTCGTCGTCTTCTATTGATCTGACAAAATGTAATAACAACAAACTCCCTCTAGCTCGTCGTCTTCTATTGATCTGACAAAATGTAATAATAACAAACTCCTCTAGCTCGTCGTCTTCTATTGATCTGACAAAATGTAATAATAACAAACTCCCTCTAGCTCGTCGTCTTCTATTGATCTGACAAAATGTAATAATAACAAACTCCCTCTAGCTCGTCGTCTTCTATTGATCTGACAAAATGTAATAATAACAAACTCCCTCTAGCTCGTCGTCTTCTATTGATCTGACAAAATGTAATAAAACAAACTCCCTCTAGCTCGTCGTCTTCTATTGATCTGACAAAATGTAATAATAACAAACTCCCTCTAGCTCGTCGTCTTCTATTGATCTGACAAAATGTAATAATACAAAACTCCCTCTAGCTCGTCGTCTTCTATTGATCTGACAAAATGTAATAAACACAAACTCCCTCTAGCTCGTCGTCTTCTATTGATCTGACAAAATGTAATAATAACAAACTCCCTCTAGCTCGTCGTCTTCTATTGATCTGACAAAATGTAATAATAACAAACTCCCTCTAGCTCGTCGTCTTCTATTGATCTGACAAAATGTAATAATAACAAACTCCCTCTAGCTCGTCGTCTTCTATTGATCTGACAAAATGTAATAATAACAAACTCCCTCTAGCTCGTCGTCTTCTATTGATCTGACAAAATGTAATAATAACAAACTCCCTCTAGCTCGTCGTCTCTTCTATTGATCTGACAAAATGTAATAATAACAAACTCCCTCTAGCTCGTCGTCTTCTATTGATCTGACAAAATGTAATAATAACAAACTCCCTCTAGCTCGTCGTCTTCTATTGATCTGACAAAACCTGACATCGTCCTGAACAAAATACATAAAGATAAACTTCCTCATCAGCAAAATACAGGAACGACAAACTTCCTCTCGTACAAAATACAGCGATAGAAAGAAAAAACTTTGTCCAGAACAAAATTGATAGCAGTAAACATCGTCCTAGTCTCTAGATCAATATTGCATCGCCATCGTTTCCTCTTTCTCTTTCTTTTTAAAATGCACCCCCCAAAAAATCCAACCGAAAAAAAAAACTTGTTGTTCCCGTTTTGAGGAGATAAAAACTCTCACAGGGCGTGCTGCCCGTTGGGGCAGTGAAAATCGATTTGTTTGGACATGGCATGGAGGACGGAGTGGTCCGTGGTGATGTTGTTGTTGTCGCTGTTGTTTTCCACACACAAATAGCACGTTAGACAGTTCTGGGGCGAATCAAAGCATACACTTTCGCGCAACACTGGAGAATTCAAGCGACAGTTGTTCTGATGCGGGAAGGGGGGAGGGGGTGGGGTTGCTGGCAAATATCGATAATCAATCACGATCCCGTCTGGGGCAGTACACAGACAAAAGAAAGAGTCAAAGTGGGGCAATGGGTAGCATCGGCAGCTGAGCAGAGTATTAAAAGAAAGAGTAATAATAAAAAACAAACAAACAATGAATGACCTTTTCCCAGATGAAGTGAAATAGCTGAAACAGTGAAAGATGACCACTTGGGAAGATACATTAAATAGAAAATGGGAGGAGTGCGGGCATCTTCGTTCCTTTCCTACTGAAGTCTAGTGATGGTTTGATTTGTTCTTGTAAAACTGGAAGTGGAGGAAGAGAGACGAACAGACAGTCTGGCAGGCAGGCAGACAGACACGGATAGAGACAAAGAACGCGCGCACCCCCCCCCCCCCCCCAGAGAGAGAGAGAGAGAGAGAGAGAGAGAGAGAGGAGGAGAGAGAGAGAGAGAGAGAGGAGAGATTTTATTTGACAAAGGTCACATCCCCATATGAAGGAGTGGTGTAAACAAAATGACATATTACATGATGAACACGTAATTAGACAAAAATATATGCATGTGTAGAATCAATTAATCAATCAACTACATATCATATACCTAATCTTGAAAGTTGTATGCACGTAAATCGCTAATCGCTTGCTAACATCATCCTTGATAAAAGACATCAACGCAGTCATCTAAATTAGGATTGTTGCCTAAAACATTTTGGATACATACACTGGTTTCTGAGTTCGTTCAATGCAGGACAGCAAAAGACAAAAAGGAACTGCGTTTTCTTTAGTACTTACATGTAAAGATTGCATGAGGGTTTTAGCTTCACGTCCTCTGCAATAATCGTAATCGTAATAATAACAAACCTGATAGATCAGGGATACCACATTTAAACTCCATTATAATGTATCTTAAATGTTAGTCTACATGCGCAGATAAATAAACGGGGCACATGATGTGTTGAGCCTATTTGCCTGAATAACTGAAATCTGGCACTGTCCTGGTGTGGCTCGACTATTCTTGCCATCAGCTGTCGATTAGTCTGGTACGAACCGTGTGTAGAAAAACGTGCTAGTCGTCTGTTCCATGATTTATCCATGCATGAGCAAACCCCAGTTGGGGCAATCTAACCCTCACTTTTAACACCCACTCTTTTTGACTCCTTTCGCCCAAATTATGTAACATTTTGTCGGTTTTCTTTGAGAGTTTTGTAACCAGAGAGAGAGAGAGGACAATGACAAAATATTTGAATATCTTACTGTCCGTTCACCAATTGATCCTTTAGAAAAGACGGCATGTTTGAAAATTTGAAAGTTAGGAACAGTGACGCACAAACACAGAGACATGCAAGCACACACAGACTGATTTCCTCTAAGGTTTCGGTATACTGCATGTAATTTCGTCGCAATTTTTCCCTGGAACCAAGACGCTAACCACTATTGAAATGCAAAGCTCGTGACCTACCACACCTCGTGCACTGGGTCATTTCAAATCACTGACAATCAGGTACATCAAAAAAGGTCGGGTTCCCAGACTACCAAACAAATGGATCAGCGAATGACAGTACAAAGCAACGTGTTTCGACCCGTAGTGCTTCTACAGCCAAGAAAAAAACATGGAGAGCAATGATTTAGCTGAGCTTGGATGCGTCCTACGTTCCGCACACGAGAGGAAAGTTCAACTTCAACTCTCAATCAAGCGTGTATTAGCTGTTGTCGGCTCGGACATCACCGGCACTGAACAGGCCACTTCACACATGGTTTGATATTTGATTCTTTGATCTGGGCATCACTCTTAGTCTTTCTGTCTGTCAGCGCATCAGTGCATCTCTCACGATCGAACTTTGCCGAGGCGATGTAGATGTAGTTTTGTATGTTGACGATAATACGAATAATAATGCGGAAAGATGATTTGATTGATGATGATGATTATGATGATGATGTGATGATGATGGTGATGATGATGATGACGACGATGATGATGATGACGACGACGACGATGATGATGACAACGACAACGACGGTGATGATGATGATGATGATGATGATGATGATAGATGATGATGATGACAATGATGATGACGATGACGATGATAGCGATGATAATACTGAATGAAGAAATGAATAAGTAAACAAATGAATAAAATCAGTTTAAGCAAAGATTGTTAAGTGGATAATACACTTGCCTGGTAACCGACAGGCGCTTAGAGTCTGGTTCGATTGGGGGAGGGGGGGGGGAAGCAAAGGACAATGACAAAATATTTTACTGTTTGTTCACAAATAGATCCTTTCAGGAAAAGACGGCATGTATGAAAATTTGAAAGCTAGACACAGAGTGACGCACGAACACAGAGACACAAGCACACACAGATTGATTTTCTCTAAGGTTTTGGTATAATGCATGTTATTTCGTCACAATTTTCCTTGGAGCCAAGACGCTAACAACTATTGAAATGCAAAGCTCGTGACCTACCATGCTGCATGCACTGGGTCATTTCAAATCACAGACAATCAGGTACGTAACAATAGAGGGAAAATGTCAGGTTACCAGACCACCAAACAGAAGAGCGAATGAAATACAAAGTAACGCGTTTCGACCTGTAAAGCTTCTACGGTAAAAAAAAAAAAAACCCACAGAGAACATTACCTTGGCTGAGCTTTTTGCACGTGAAGGGAAAGTATTACCTCAGCTTATAATCAAAAGTGTATTAGTTGTTTGTTTGGACATCATTGGCATGGAACATGCCACTTCATGATTTAATATTTGTTTCTTTGATCTTGGTGTCACTCTTATATTCAATCTGTCTGTACATCAGTGCATCTCTCACAATCAAACTTTGCCTAGGCTGTGTAGATGTAGTTTGTACGATGACGATAACAAAAATAATAACAATGAAAGATGATAAGGATGCGGATGTTATTGATGATGATGATGATATGATGATGATGATGATGATGATGATGATGATGACGATAATGATGATGACGACGACGACGACGACGATGGCGACGACGACGACGACGACGATGATGATGATGATGATGATGATGATGATGATGATGATGATGATGATCGATGATGATGACGACGATGAAGATGATGGTGACGATGACAGCGATGATAACAATACTGGACGAACAAATGAATAAGTATATACAAATGAATGAAATCTGTTACAGTAAAATGGACTAATGGAATATATACTTGCCTGGTAAGTGAAAGAATTTTTTATTCATGGAAAGAGTCTGGTTCGGGGGTGGGGGGAAGGGGGAACAATGACAAAATATTTTACTGTCTATTCACCAATGGATCCTTTCAGAAAAGACAGCATGTATGAAAATTTGAAAGCTAGGAACAGGGTGACGCACAAACACAGACAGCGACGTACAAACACACAGAGATTGACTTTCTCTAAGCTTTCGGTATAATGCATGAAATTTCGTCGCAATTTTTCCTGGAGCCAAGACGCTAACAACTATTGAAATGCAAAGCTCGTGACCGACCGTGCCGCGTGCACTGGGTCATTTCAAATCACTGACAATCAGGTACGTAACAATAGAGGAAAAAATGTCAGGATACCAGACCACCAAACAAATGCATCAGCAAATGACAGTACAAAGTAACGAGTTTCGACCCGTAAAGCATCTACAGTCAAGAAAAAAACACAGAGAACACAGAGCTGAGCTTGGATGCATCCTACGTTCTGCACGTGAGAGGAAAGTATGACCTCAGTTTTCGATCAGGCGTGCATTAGTTGTCTGTTCGGACATCTTCAGCACTGAACATACCACTTCACGCAGGGTTTGATACCAGATTCTTTGATCTTGGTGTCACTCTTAGGATGTCTGTCTATCTGTCTGTCAGCGCATCAGTGCATCTCTCACGATCGAACTTTGCTTGAGCTATGTAAATGTAGCTTTGTATGATGATGATGATAAGAATAATAATGCTGAAAGATGATGATGATGGTGATGATGATGATGACGATGATGATGATGATGATGATGATGACGATGATGATGATGACGACGATGATGATGACGACGATGATGATGATGATGATGATAATGCTAATGATGATGATGATGATAATGATGATGATGATGACAATGACGATGATGACGACGACGATGATGATGATAGCAATAATAACAATACTGAATGAACAAATGAAAAAGTGAACAAATGAATAAAATCAAAGTAAATATGGTCAAGTAGATAATACACTTGCTCAGAAAAGGAAAGAAGTTTCGATTCGTGGTTAGAGTGAAGTTCGGGGGAGGGGGGGGGGGGGGGGGACAATGACAAAATAATCTACTGTCCATTCACCAATGGATCCTTTCAGAAAAGACGGCATGCATGAACATTTGAAAGCCTGGTACACAGAGACGCACAAACACAGACAGATACATACAAGCACACAGATTGATTTTCTCTAAGCTTTCAGTATAATGCAGGTAATTTCGTCAAGTTTTCACAGGTGCCAAGACGCTAACAAATATTGAAATCCAAAGCTCATGACTGACCGCACCGTGTACATTGGGACATTTCAAATCACTGACAATCAGGTACGTAACAACAGAGAACAAATGTCGGGTTACCAGACCACCAAACCGATGGAAGAGGGAATGAAAGTACAAAATAACGCGTTTCGACCCGTAAAGCTTCTACAGTCAAGAAAACAAAAACCGGAGAACACGGAGCTGAGCTTGGATGCATCCTACATTCTGCACGTGAGAGGAAGGTATGACCACAGCTTTCGATCAGGCGTGCATTAGCTGTTGTCTGTTCGGACATCATCAGCACTGAAAATACTACTTCATGCGTGGTTTGATATTTGATTCTTTGGTCTTGGCGTCAGTCTTAGTCTTTCTGTCTGTCTGCACATCAGTGCGTCTCTCATGATCGAACTTTGCCTAGGCTATGTAGATGTAGTTTTGTATGATGACAATGATATGAATAATAATGCTGAAAGATGATGATGATGATGATGATGATGATGATGATGATGATGATGATGAATGACAATTATGATGACGATGACGATGATAGCGATGATAACAATACTAAATTAAAAAATGAATAAGTAAACAAATGAAGAGAATCAGTTAAAGTAAAAATTGTCAAGTGGATAATAAACTTGCTTGGTAAGCAAAAGAATTTTCGATTCGTATACAGGGTCTGGTTCAGGGTGGGGGTGGGGGGAAACAATTACAAAATATTCCACTGTCTGTTCACCAATAGATCCTTTCAGAAAAGACGGCATGTATGAAGATTTGAAAGGTAGACACAGAGAGACACACATAGACAGAGACGTACAAGCACACACAGATTGATTGATTTTCTCTAAGCTTTCGGTATAATGCAGGTAATTTTGTCGCCATTTTCCCTGGAGCCAAGACGCTAACAACTATTGAAATGCAAATCTTGTGACCGACCACGCCTCGTGCACTGGGCCATTTCAAATCACTGGCAATCAGGTACATCACAATAGAGAAAATTATGTCGGGTTACCAGACCATCAAACAAATGGAAGAGCGAATGACAGTACAAAGAAACGCGTTTCGACCGGAAAAGCCTCTATAGGCAAGACCAAAAAAAACACAGAAAACAATGATTCAGCTAAGCTTGGATGCGTCCTACGTTTTGCACGTGAGAGGAAAGTATTACTTCAGCTTTCGATCAGGTGTGTATTACTTGTTGTCTGTTCGGACATCGTCGGCGCTGAACAGGCCACTTCACGCGTGGTTTGATATTTGATTCTTTGGTCTTGGGGTCACTCTGAGTCTGTCTGTCAGTCTGTGTGCGCATCAGTGCATCTCTCACGATCGAATTTTGCCCCAACTATACAGAGGTAGTTTTGCACGATGACCATAATGAAAATAATAATCATGAAAGATGATGAAGATGACAACGATGATGATGGCATGATGATGATGACATGATGATGATGATGATAATGATGATGATGATTTTTTTTTTTTTTTTTTTTTTTGGGGGGGAGGACTTTCCTCACCTCGTTTCCACTAGGTCTGAGTACCAGGCGTTCTGAGGAAACAATCTACCGATACCCCGTGCTCAATGTCCTTTCTATGCATGTAAAGGGTCACACGGCAACGAGAGAGCTGTCCCTGGCAAAGCCGTCAGAAACCCCACGTTGAAAGGAAACAACTACCTGGACATCAACAACAACAAACAAAGAAGGAGGTGGGTTGGACGACATAGACTGTGTTTGTACCACAGGGATGGCATTGCCTCAAGGAGACTGATCCGAAGTTCTGTTGTGACGGTAAACTTGTACAATATGACGCCACACATACAGTGTAACAGAACGCACTACCTATAAGGCAATACAACACATCAACACATTACAATACAACACAATACCAAGCAATACAATACAACCCAACGCAATACAATAGAACCCTACAATTCAATGCAATACAATACAATACAATACATAATACAATCAGGGTCCACCCTGACATACAAAACACGTGTCCTTCACACACTAATACGTTATTTTACCCCAGCATGACATGACATGACACGACACAGCACAGTACAACAAAATGCAGTACAATACAATACCATACAATTCAATACAACATAACACAACGCAATGCGATGCAATGTGATCCAATTCAGTGCAACACAGTACAATATAGTACAATGCAATGCAGCACCACGTCACACAGACAGTATGTACACTGCAATACAGCATAGTACGACACGATACAACACAACACGGTTAGCACAACACAGAGCAACACAACACGATATAATGCAACACAACACAAACCACCATAGCGTAATACACCACGATGAAATACAACACATCACAACCCAGTGCACCACAATACAATACATAGTCAATTTAACTTGTTTTGAAGTTTGTTCTCAAGCAGTTTGTCAGATGTAGAGAATAGACCAACTGATCTATCTTTTGATCTCGTATTGTTATGGACAGATGCCATTTCAACAAAACGTTAATCCAAGAGCATACATTAAAACAAGAAAAGTGGGCATAAACAAAAACAAAAAAAGCTTTTCTATGTGCTCATTTCATGTGAAACCAGTCAAAAGAAGTTGAAAAAAAAATGTGAAAGTGATTCTGTCTGTATCTAATTTTCTTTACAGAACATTCTCTCCATCCGCCTTCATGACAAATCACCGTCAAACCTTCACTATTGAAGACAGACACTGAGAGTCTTTTTTTAAAAGACAATTTCTACCCTCTCTAACTCTTAAAGATAAACCCCCATCCGTCACAAAGTCTGAACAAAGGGTCACAGTCAATTTCCAGCCCCCCCCCCCCCCCCCCCCAAATAAGAAACCATCATCAATTTCTAAGGCTTTGAAATAGATCGCTCTTAATCTTTCGTTCTTAGAAATAAATCACCATCTATCCAGACATCTTAAGGTCGTACAAAAATCGATTGGGGATTTCAGAACTGTAGCTACTCTGTTATCACCCTCATCCATCAATCTGACAGCATTCCACAGCTGTCCCGTCTCCCTAAGACCATTTGATCAATATCACCTGCAACCCTCCACACATTTCCTTCCGTTCGGAGACCACCACTTCCATGCCCTGTCTCTCCCAAAACAGAAACTTTCTCAGCACCAAGAGCCCAGAGTGCCACCGAAAAGGCTTTTGCTCTGGCACTGGCACCCAGCATGGAAAAGAAAATTATTGATTTCTCCAAATGGAGAAGGAAGTGGTTGATTTCTCCGTCCAAAAATGACTCACTAATCAACAGGGCGGAAATCCATAGCGAACCATTGATCCGGCATGGGGCAATAGAATGAGGAGGAGGTCACCGGCGCTCTAAGGAATGGCTTCTCAAGTAGCAGAGAGAGAGAGAGAGAGAGAGAGAGAGAGAGAGAGAGAGACAGACAGACAGACAGACAGACAGACAGACAGACAGACAGACAGACAAGACAGACAACAGAGAGAGAGGAGAGAGAGAGAGAGGAGGGAGAGAGAGAGATTCTGATGGTTAATTCATTAATAACCCTTGGCTCCTAATAAAGGGGAGAGTGAATGTTACACACAAAAAATAACAAAAAGCAAAAACTAGATCAACTCCAGACGAGTAACAGTCACAGAATACATCAAAAAGATCAATATCAACATGTGATCATTCTCAGGAAACAGCTAGTTCTCTGGGCTTAAATGCCCTGAAATAGAAACGACAAGAAATGGTTAACTTCTTCAGCAGACGTGGAAGACATCAACAATATCATCTAAGATAAGGAAGCCTGGCTATAATATTCATTTATTTATTTATTTATTTATTTTTTTACTCTGAATGTTCCTAAGAGCAGGGCAGCAGAGAACAAATTTAGATGTCACTCGTTCTCCCTAGATTCTTCGCACAATGGACAGAGTGAGTCGTTGCCATCAATCTACATTGATGGACAGCTAATTTGGAAATACAAAGTCTGAATTTCGTTATAATAAACTAGAGAGAGAGAGAGAGAGAGAGAGAGAGAGAGAGAGAGAGAGAGAGAGAGAGAGAGAGAGAGAGAGAGACAGACAGACAGACAGACAGACAGATAGAAAAAGAAATTTTAAGGAAGAATGACGCTGTATGAGTCAATAGCACTTCTGTTTCAAGAGAAGGATAACAGGAAGAAGAACATAAGTTGTAACCTCATTCACTCATTTTGGCTGGGTTTTCCCGTCAGTTTGTTTATACGCGAACTGTTTGTAACCCCCAAATACCGAAATCCACCGTTATTGTTTCATCGGATTTTTGTTTTGTTAGCTGGCTCTCTCTCTCTCTCTCCTCTCTCTCTCTCTCTCTCTCTCTCTCTCTCTCTCTCTCTCTCTCTCTCTCTGGTGATTGTGCATGTACGTATTCACGCTGCTGGAAAATCCGAATTTTCCCCCCGGATTAATCCGTGCATAACAGCAATGAGATAGACACTGGTCCGTGCATAACAGCAATGAGATAGACACTGGTCCGTGCATAACATCAATGAGATAGACACTGGTCCATACATAGCTGCAGTGAGACTGGATTATACATAACTGCAATCAGACAGACATTGGTCCATACATAACTGCAGTTAGGCAGACACTGTTTCATACAAAACAGCAATATACACTGTGTATGTGTACAACATCGAAGCGACCAGCCTAAAAAACAAAATCAGTTCCTAGACCTTATAACTAAATCACAATCAATATTCGTCGTCTCAAAGATGTCTTGCACTTAAAAACAAACGACTTGAGAACTGGAATCTGCATAATCACCTCCATCCACCAACGTGACCAAATTACTTGCTCTGGACATTTTCTTCCACGTCACTTAGGCTTGGATCAACGAACTTTAGTTATCCACGTCACATCTTTCAGCAACAAAAAAAACCACCTCCTTTCTTGGTTTTGCTCTCTCTCTCTCTCTCTCTCTTCTCTCTCTCTCTCTCTCTCTCTCTCTCTCTCTCTCTCTGTGTGTGTGTGTGTGTGTGTGTGTGTGTGTGTGTGTGTGTGTGTGTGTGTGTGTGTGTCTGTGTCTGTATCCGTGTCTGTGTCTATGTCTGTGTCTGTATGTTTGTG
>CM065714.1:106241230-106243730 GCA_033310375.1 Conus canariensis | reverse complement strand
TTGTGATTCGTTTGTCCCTGTCGTTTGGACTCAGGTTTTGTCTTGTGATTCGTTTGTCCCTGTCGTTTGGACTCAGGTTTTGTCTTGTGATTCGTTTGTCCCTGTCGTTTGGACTCAGGTTTTGTCTTGTGATTCGTTTGTCCCTGTCGTTTGGACTCAGGTTTTGTCTTGTGATTCGTTTGTCCCTGTCGTTTGGACTCAGGTTTTGTCTTGTGATTCGTTTGTCCCTGTCGTTTGGTGGACTCAGGTTTTGTCTTGTGATTCGTTTGTCCCTGTCGTTTGGACTCAGGTTTTGTCTTGTGATTCGTTTGTCCCTGTCGTTTGGACTCAGGTTTTGTCTTGTGATTCGTTTGTCCCTGTCGTTTGGTGGACTCATGTTTTGTCTTGTGATTCGTTTGTCCCTGTCGTTTGGACTCAGGTTTTGTCTTGTGATTCGTTTGTCCCTGTCGTTTGATGGACTCATGTTTTGTCTTGTGATTCGTTTGTCCCTGTCGTTTGATAGACTCATGTTTTGTCTTGTGATTCGTTTGTCCCTGTCGTTTGATAGACTCATGTTTTGTCTTGTGATTCGTTTGTCCCTGTCGTTTGATGGACTCATGTTTTGTCTTGTGATTCGTTTGTCCCTGTCGTTTGGCGGACTCATGTTTTGTCTTGTAATTCGTTTGTCCCTGTCGTTTGGTGGACTCATGTTTTGTCTTGTAATTCGTTTGTCCCTGTCGTTTGGACTCATGTTTTGTCTTGTAATTTGTTTGTCCCTGTCGTTTGATGGACTCATGTTTTGTCTCGTACTTTGTCCCTGTCGTTTGGTGGACTCATGTTTTGTCTTGTAATTGTTTTGTCCCTGTCGTTTGATGGACTCATGTTTTGTCTCGTACTTTGTCCCTGTCGTTTGGTGGACTCATGTTTTGTCTTGTAATTTGTTTGTCCCTGTCGTTTGATGGACTCATGTTTTGTCTCGTACTTTGTCCCTGTCGTTTGGTGGACTCATGTTTTGTCTTGTAATTTGTTTGTCCCTGTCGTTTGGCGGACTCACTTACATTTCTTTTTTAAACTTAGTTCCTCTGAGCTGGACAGGTATCTAGAACAGAGGCCAGCTGAATGGCAAAAGCAATGTCTGTGCGGACGGCCATTCAGTGATTAGGATTAAAGAGGTGTATTTGAAATACCACATGGATCATCTGAGCAACAAGGACCTCAACAGAGTCAGAATCTCATCATCATTCCTTCTGGGGAAAAATTTGCCTCAGAGAGACAGTTGCAGCAACAGTATCAGAAGCTAAGAGGCATTAGACATCTCTCGTCACTGACGAAGCTTCTGAGAAGATAACGAAGACAAAAGAAAAGAAGTCGTCACTCCACCACAATCTGACCAGGAGTTGTTTTTGCTTTGTGAAGGGTTTGTTTCCTTCGTTCAAACCGTTGAAGATCGTGCAATGCTAGGCCTGACTGTAGTAAACAGCCCTCCGAATACATGTTATGTAGCTGTCTCGACAGACTCTTAGTTCAGTTCTCTTTTGCAAGTGAACATTCTGCAACGGTATCAAACTGTGAGCCAGCGGCTATTCTTGGAATCAGGAAATGCTGTTCTGCCCAAAAGCCCAGCCCCAAAAGAGCAGGAACTGTTAAGAGGATGATGGGAAGTAGGGGCTGGGGCAGTGCGTAGGCCGCAAAACCTTGCTTCCCTCTCGGACCAATAAAGGCGATTGTAGATTTGCTTTCGCTTGACCTGTTCTCGGCTTCTCGGTTTGTTTGCTTTGTGATAGACGGTGCTAATCCTCCACTCCCACCCCACCCCCCACCCCACCCCCACCCCTTCCTACCACCACCCCCTTCCTCCCCTCCCCCCCTCATTCCCCACGTCCGCTTGTCAGGGCTTTCGGGGGTGGTTTTCTCCAGAGCTGCTATCTATGAGGTTCGTTAGAACTGAATTTCTTTCCCATCCCGCTCCCCCCCCCCCCCCCCGACCTCTCCATCTTTCCCTCCCCAGCAAAAGAGGACGGAGCATACCTCCCTTATAAACCAGCACCTGTGCTGTCTAAAGCGCCGCTTAGAGTGTGTGTGGTGTGTGGGGGGGGGGGGGGGGGGGTGGAGGGGGAATTACGGCACCTTTGGGAAGAAAAAAAAAACGCAAGCGTTGCTCTATCCAGGGCATCACTCAGAACGAAAAACTCCATCGGTTTTTGTTTGTTTGTTCTTGGCTCCAATGAGCGGAAAAAAACGAGAAGTTCCTCTGTCCTGGGCACCGTTCCCTTTGTTCTGTTTAGGACATCACTTGACAGAAACGGCTAAAACAAATTCTCCTCTGTCCATGGCGCTACTGTCTTTGTTCTGTCTAGGACATTACGTGGCAGGAAAAGCTCTAAACTTTCCTCTGTTCACGGCAATATTGTCTTTGTTCTGTCTGGGGCATCACGTGGCTAAAAAGCTCTAAACATTCCTCTGTCCAGGGCACTACTGTCTTTCTTCTGTCTGGGGCATCAGGTGGCATAAAAAGCTCTAA
>CM065714.1:106223730-106226230 GCA_033310375.1 Conus canariensis | reverse complement strand
GAGAGAGGGAGGTGTTGTAGGGATGGGGGGGGGGGGGGGGGGAGCGAAGACACGGACAGACAAACAGACAGAGTCGGAGAGAGGGGAGTGTGAAGACAAGACGAGGAGAGACAGAACAGACAGGCAAACAGACAGACAGAAAGAGTAACACACAGACAGACAAAAGGCGGAGAAGAGAGGAACGAGAAGTAAGCCATGGGAGCACTGACCCGGGGCACAAAAGCGGTCCACATACAGGCGGTCCTCGTCCTCCTCTCCTCAGCCCATGATGTCCACGACGATGATCACCACGACAACGACGACAACATCAGCACAGGCAGCACCACCATGTCGACTGTCACAGCCTGTTCATCCACCCACCCTGCTGTCTCCCAGTCACGGTCAGAGAACAGAACGTGCACAAAAATCGGACACTCTCCACTGTACAACGGCTCGGCGTTCACACATCAACGATGAGAAATCACCTCACCGTCATCACTCTGAGGTTATGACGTCACAGAACTGTTATCATGACGTGTACATAAAGCTTGACGCTTTCCCGGGAATTAAAAAAAAAAAAAAAAAGCCTGACGTTTACACGTTTCTTTTTTTCTTTTTCTTTTTTTTTTTTCCAAACTACTTCTTCATCTTCATCACTTTGAAGAACCAGCTCTAGCGTCTCCAAACTATTTGTATGACTTCAACACGAACTGGTACTTCGCAACGAACGTCGCTGCAGTTTTGTTTGTTTGTTTTTTAAAGAGGAATCTTTCAGTGTGAACCGGCCCAATAAGCTACATCACATCCACATCTACAAAGCCACAGTGCTACAGAGCGTTGATGATCGTGCGGCACGGCTATATCCTGAAGTTCATTTGATGGGAGAATCAGCCGCTTGTCATTACTCGGATGACAGGATCCTAAGATAATTTATGACTTAACCGCCAGTCGCCTGAACGATGCTTGTACCAACTGGTGCTTAGTCTCTAGGATTCCGACATAACTGCATGTCGTTTGTGTATACACAAGCTATAGTACCTTCATCTCTCTTTTTTTAGTGATCAGGTTCACACATTATTTACATATGTGTTTTCTTGGCATCACTGGAAAATAGCGTGTTACATAAACAGAATTCACTGCTTGCGTCATCAGAAAGCAAGTATGACGTCTACATGGATTGATAGTCTGCTATTGACTTCGGAGTATGATGTTTAAAACAGATTGTGGTACATAGTTTGCGGACGTTGTCAGCAAAACTTGATAGCGTATCTGTCACACAAACAGCTTCCGCGTAGCCGCTGTCACGCTCGGAATCTCATCTCCGCTGTCACGCACGGAACCTCATCTCCGCTGTCATGTCACGCACGGAATCTCATCTCCGCTGTCACGCTCGGAATCTCATCTCCGCTGTCACGCACGGAACCTCATCTCCGCTGTCATGTCACGCACGGAATCTCATCTCCGCTGTCACGCACGGAATCTCAAGCTTGACGTGTTCATTAACAGTCGCTTCGCAGCCCGTGGGCGTACTCATGACATGAATGGAAAATGTCCTCTTTCGCTTCCACCCTCACTGGAATTGATGAAAGGTTAGTGAAAGTGGATGGACGTTTCTACGACCTGTGACATCAAAACGAGCTGTGACGAGTGCCAACAGCGTCACCAGACCGTGACCGTGATATCCGTCAGTAAACACTGGGCCGCCCCTTGCCTTTCTATTCCTGACGTAATGTCTGATTACACAGTGCAGCTCAGACCGTGTCACCAGTGAAAAAAAATCCAAATACTAGAATTTTCGTTACCGCGTCTATAATGATGTTTATACATGGCTATTTTTCTTTTTTTCGTCCACGTCAACGCTGCATATAATGACGATGACACTGCTTTTAACTACCACACATGTTCTACGGTATTTATCAAACTGTTGTCAAACACAGCCAGTCCTTCTGTCTCCGTCAATTAACTTACATTACGTGGTGGGAGGGGGTTTGTTTGTTTGTTTCTTTGTTTCTTAAACCAGCCGACACTTGACCGGAAGATAAGCCACGTGACATTTTACTCAAACATATTTTGCAACCTTGGAGGGTTACAGGGTGGACTGACAATTTGTACATGCCAACACCTTGATGCCATCATCACCACTGAACAGCTTGTGGATTCACGCCTGCCGGATCTGCGGAAAAAAAACAAACAAACAAACAAAAACAGAGGTACGGTGATTAAACACAAACTGACACGTAGCTTGAGGCTAGCATATTCCAAATATTGTTTACATGACGCACACGTAACGTGACAAACAATGTGAGGTGAATGTCTCCCCATCATGGTTGACACCACATCAGCTAGTTGCCGGTAAAGTCGGCGTATGGATACTGAAGATAGTTTCCTTCATGCAGTCTGCTCTTCCAACGTCAGCACATACATAATATTTGCATGAAGATAAACACATGACCGCCAAATCACACACGTGCATAACGTTAACAGTTCTCTGTAAATAGGCCTAAACATTATGCTGTTGATC
>CM065714.1:106208730-106211230 GCA_033310375.1 Conus canariensis | reverse complement strand
TGCACATAAGGAGGGGTGGGGTGTGTGTGGGGGGGAGGGACCTTATATGTGTATGTAATTAATTTTTGTTTGTACATGTACTATTGTTGTAATCTGTAATTTGGCTGTCATGCATACCTTTTTATTGGCCACTCTTAATTTATCAAAAGAGATAATAAAGTGTTTTTGATTTGATTTGGTTTATCCACAAACATGAGAGAGAGAGAGAAAGAGAGAGAGAGAGAGAGAGAGAGAGAGAGAGAGAGAATGTGTGTGTGTATAAGGTGTGTGTGTGTGTGTGTGTGTGTGTGTGTGTGTGTGTGTGTGTGGTATTCTGCATGACATTTGCATATACTTCAACATAACTTATGTCTCTCTGTTTTCAGATGGCAGCCGAAGAAGGGAAAAAGAAGAAATTTTACTTTCTACCAGGGATGGACATTCTCCTCATAACCGAGACTTAAACTTTAGCAGCTGCATGCGTTTGCGCGTATGATCGCTAAAACATGAAACCGTGTAGAATTTCACGAGATTTTATGCTTAAATCATGCACAAAGACTGACACAGCCTGCAGTGTTACTTACAAACGCAAATAGGGATTTACACACAAAACCAATAAGTAAAATAACATTTATCTAATGCACAATACAAATCTAATCTAACAAGCATATTTACGAAGACATATTCAGACGTACAAAAGAAAAGAATACCAGACCCCCTCCTCCACCATCTCAGTCAGCATGAAAATCATGTGCCTGTGGCAAAACGATGGCAAATTCCTGTCTAATCCTTCCCCACACATTTCTCCCTGCTCAAAAGAGCATGTGTTACTTCCCTTGTCTGGGGGGGGGGGGGGGGGGGGGGGGGCTTTGGGGACGTGAGCCGCAAGCACGTGTAATCTAAACCTAAACTGGAATCACGTACGCATCTCGATGCGTGTACGTACATGGCGATACGTCACGTGGAATCTACAACTCTCTATTGTCTGAACAACGTGTCACTATCAGCCAGCCTTGAGACTGAGCACATTCTCCAGGACCAATCATCTCTGAGTGGAGACAGTGGCTCTCCAGTATGGCGAAAAACAAGATAGGAAGGGGGGGGATGGGGAGGGGCAGGGGAAAGGGAGGTAGGGGCGGGGGAGGGGTGAGGTGGGGTTGGGGGAGAGGAAATCACGCCACATTTCAAGTGTGCTTATCTGGCGGCTCTGTGTGTGTTTGTGTGTGAGTGTGTGTGTGTGTGTTGTGTGTGGGGGGGGGGGGGGGGGCACTTATTACGCTGCGTTGTTGGTGGTGATTTTATGTCCGCATGTACATGGAATGAGAACAGAGGTGAGGGGGGGGGGAGTGAAAAAGGAAGAAAGGAGAGTGAAAAGGGGGGAGTGAGAAGCTCCAAGCTCCTGCTTTGCCCTACAATTTGTTGTAGTTGTTCGTTTACATTTTTTTTTCCAAATTGCCTGTCTTGTTGTTCAGTATGGGTGGGTTGCTGGTTTCAGTTGCTCTGGTGTTGTTTGCTGTTTGTGCTATTTATTGAAATCTGATTTTTTTTGTTTGTTTTTTTTTTGGGGGGGGGGCTTTTTGTTGTTGTTGTTGTTCGAGTGTGTGGATTGGTTCCTTACAGGTTCCTTATAGATACGCCTGCAGATATTGTCTTGTATGTTGCGTGTGTTGTGTCAAGGTGCTTCGTTAAAAGAAGCTCCAATAATCGGCCATGCTGCTGATCATGCTTCGTTAAAAGAAGCTCCAATAATCGGCCATGCTGCTGATCATTCAACCGATCACTATGTATAACCCCAAAAATAAACAAGATGCGAAGCACATAAACGTACTCCCAGTTTTCCAAACCGCTTATAAATCGGCCAAGTGCTTTGTGAGATAAGAAATAAAGGCAAAATAACGGTTTTAACGGTTATTTAACCGATGTACATTTTTGAAACTGGTATTTTAGTCCTCACTGAGCTAAAGCCTGTGTACATACCAAATTTCATCCAAATCGGACAATATGTCAAGAATAACGGTTTTTAACGGTCAGATTTTGAAACACTACATGGAAGTGCCATTTGTGTGTGATAACCTTTCTATATACAAAATTTCATTAAAACCCACCCAAAAAAAAACCGGCAAAATAACGGTTTAACGGTTATATAACCGATATACACTTTTGAAACCGGTATTTTAGTCCTCTCTGGGCTAAAGCCTGTGTAGATATCAAATTTCATCCAAATCGGACAATATGTCAAGAATAACGGTCAAATTTTGAAACACTATATAGAAGTGCCATTTGTGTGTGATAACCTTTCTATGTACCAAATTTCATTAAAATCCACCTATATATAAGAAATAACGGCAGAATAATGGTTTTTAACGGTTGTTTAATTCATTTTCAGCATTACATCACTTACATATGGACAGAGGCTCTGATTTGTCACAAGATCATCCAAACCGCTTATAAATTGGCCAAGTACTTTCTGAGATATTCCATAAAGAAGAAAAACCGTTACAGTCCGTTACAACCGTTAGTT
>CM065714.1:106188730-106196230 GCA_033310375.1 Conus canariensis | reverse complement strand
ACACACACACACACGGACACACACACACACACCACACACACACACACACACACACACACACACACACACACACACACACACACACACAACCAGCAGGGACAAGAAGAATGGTGATTATAATGATCCATCTGGTGACACAGACAGTGTTTTTACACACACACACACACACACACACACACACACACACACACACACACACACACACACACACACACACACACACTCATACACAGAAAAAAAAGAAGACATCAGGATTCATACGTCATTTTATGCTCCATTATTTCTCCCATCCCAACGCCCCACCTCATCCCCTTTCTATTCTGTACCTCACCCACCTATCTCCACCAGAGAAGAAATCCAGAGTTTGGAAAGTCGATGGAGAATACGATCATAATAAATCATATCTGAGAGAGAGAGAGAGACAGACAGTCAGACAGACAGACAGACTGACAGACAGACTGGCAGACAGACAAAGAGCAGGGAGGAGGGGAGATTGTTTATTCATATGCAGAGTGACATAAAACTGGACAGAAAGACAGACAGACAAACAGAGAAAGACGAAAAAAAAAAAAAAAAAAACATACAGAGACAGGGGACAAGATACGCACAGGACAGACAAGACACATACTAAAGAGAATCGTACGTACAAAAGACGTTTTCAGCCTATAATATTCAGCCTGCAATATAGATTCTCCACCCCCACCCCCACCCCCTTCCTTCTCCCTCCTTTTCCCGCAACACACACACACTCTCTCTCTCTCTCTCTTCTCTCTCTCTCTCTCTCTCTCTCTCTCTCTCTCTCTCTCTCTTCCCCACCCCTTCAGCTCGTTCTCTGCACCCTACTCCTTCAGCCCTGCGCCCCCCCACCCCCCACTCCCTCCGCAACCACCCACCTCTTCTTCCTACCCAACGTCTGTTCCTTCTACACCCCTCCCCCTCCCCATCCGAAAGGGAAAAAAATTCAATATAGGAAACGCCAAGAAACATAACGCGAACAATAAATCAACTCTAGGACGGACAAGATATAGTGTTATGACTGACCGCAGAAGCATAGATGAAGATTGGCTGCAGCAGACACCGTATATCTTTCTTTCTTTCTGCGTACGCAGGCTGATGCTCCTGCGGACACTGCCTGTAGAGACAGGCAGTGGAGTTTTGTGTGTATGACCGTTTTTCATCCCGCCATTAAGGCAGCCATACTCCATCTTTGGGGAAACCGCATATCATACCGCAGTGTGTACTGCACAGAAAGAGCTCAAGACATGATCACGCTATGCTCTGTACTGTGTGGAAAGAGCAGAAGACGTGCGTTTGTCACACAACCTTGTATACTGCACAGAAAGAAGACACGTTCTCAACACACTCATCTTCATCATCCTCATTCCCATCGATCAGCATAAAAAAAGGTCTCAAAGTTCTGTGACTTTTCATATCCTGGTCTCATGGTGACGTCAGTTTTGATGTCCTCTTTGCGTTTGTGACCTTGGATTGATTCCGTCGGGGTCAGAGGTATCGGCAAGTTCATGGGGGCTGTCGTTGGATGGACATGTGGCGCCCTCCGAAAGGAGAGCTCACTCACGCTGGCTCCGCAACTAAGCAATGATTGTCGTCAGTAGGGGGCTTAGTAGGTGGTGTCCTGCGTATGTTAGATCAGAACAGGCGCCACTGAACACCACCGAAGTGACTCGGCAGCAGTGCAGTGTCTCCTCCGATGGGTTGCCTCGTGACGACTTGACATTGACTGCTCCCTGTGGATTGCCGGTGCCGGGGTTGTGGTGGGCCGGGCCGGGCTGTGGCTGTGGACGGGGGTCGGAATGAACGGCGTGGGTGCAGAAAATGGGATAGCAACAACAAAAAAATGCTCATCACACTTCAGTTAAAGTTGCACAGAAAGAGCCAGATACCTTTTTCTTTAATTGCACATCAGTGTAAGCTACACAGAAAGACAACATGTTACTATCACATTTGCAATCTGTACTGTACTTTAGGAGCGGAAGACATGTTATATCACATTGTAGTTAGTACTGTATAGAAAGAAAATAGGACACGTTCTGAGGTATGTAATGTACAGAAAGAGCAGAAGACGTGGTGTATATAAATCGCTTTGGAATCTGTACTGTACAAAAAAGAGCAGGAGACATGTTATATCTTATTATACAGTCTGTATTGAACATAAGGAACAGAAGACATAATTTACATTACACTGCATTGTGTTTTGCACAGAAAGAGAAGAAGACGTGTTCTATCGGACTTCAGTCTGTTCTGTGTACAGAAAAAGCAGAAACCATATGATATCACAGTGCAATGTGTATTGCACAGAAAGAGCAAAAGACATATATATATATATATATATATATTTGTTAAGATAAAGTTTTAAAACGAAATCTACAAATTTGTTTCAAGCGTTGAGCGCTATCGTCAGGACGATAGCGCTCAACGCTTGAAACAAATTTGTAGAAACAAATTTGTACATACCTCAGAACGTGTCCTATTTTCATCCTGACGATAGCGCTCAACGCTTGAAACAAATTTGTAGATTTCGTTTTAAAACTTTATCTTAACAAATGTTGCTCCCCAAGGGGTTGAGCACTTATAAAATCGTTTTAGGCGTTTTAACCACATTGATCTTATATATATTATATATATATATATATATATATATATATATATATATATATATATATATATATATATTAATATATATATATATATATATATATATAAAAAACAGAGAGTTTAAAAACCACAACAGACAAGATAAAAAGATTTCCAAAATTTTCGGCTTTAATGCCTTCCTCAGTGGTGAGTTGACTGGCCGGCGAGTCACACAACATTTATACATGAATAAAAAGGAAGTGAATAAAATTCACTATCTTAAAACAAGAAGCTAAAAAGAAAAATGAATTGCACGTACCAGGCGAATCTTTCAAATGGAAGGGGAGCAAAGGGACGTGATAGTATGAGGAAGAGGGGCTGAGTAAGCGTGTGTAAAAGCGTGCGCGCGTCACGCACATGTGGGAGTGTGTGCGTATATGAGAGTGTGTTAGTGTGAGTGAGTGTGAGTTTGAGTGTGTTGTGTGTGTGTTGTGTGTGTGTGTGTGTGTGTGTGTGTGTGTGTGTGTGTGTGTGTGTGTGTGTGTGTGTGTGTGGAGAGAGAGAGAGAGTGTGTGTGTGTGAGTGTGTGTGTGTGTGAGAGCGTGTGTATTGTGTGTAGGGGGGGGGGGGGGGGGAAGGAAGGGGGGGAAGGAAGGGGGGGGGGTTGGTAGGGGGAGGCAAAAGGAGTCAAGCGGCGTAGAACATGAACAGTTATTGTAGTGAGTTGAGTCCGAAAGGATGGAGAGTTTTCAATTTTCTTATCCAGAATTTTTCCCTACAAATTCTGTGCGTGTGGCTGTCTGAAAAAACTTTTTCTATCACCATGCATTTCATGTTGGCTAGGGTGTGGTTGGGCAGGTTGAAATGTTGCGTGACTAGAGTCCCGATGTTGTTCTTGATGTGAGATCTATGCAGATAGAAACGTTTTCTGAGTGAATTTTTTGTTTCACCAATGTATTGAGAATTCTGACAGAGTTCGCAGAACATGAGATAAATGATGTTATTGGTTTGACAGTCAATATGGTGTCTTAGAGTAAATGTTTCTTTGGTCTGGTGGCTAATGAAATTGGTGGACTCCAAGGCGTGCTCTCTACAAATAATACATTTGTTGGAACATTTGAAAAAACCATTAGGGTCTTTAGGATTTAATTTGATGGGGAGGGCTGAGGGCATAAGCAAGTGTTTGAGAGAACGGCTGTTTCTTTCTCCTAGGATGGGTGGGTAAGGTATGGCCCGTTTAAGTTTGTCACTGGTGAAAACTGTCTGATATAATTCTTTAAACCATTGGCGGAGAGGGGGGGTTGCTAGGGTTATGAGTGACAATAACGGGTGTTCTAGGGTTGGACAGCTTAGGTTTGTAAACAAGAGTATCATGTCTGGGTGTCTTTTTTGCCTTTTCACGAGCAGTGCGTAAAGTTTGGGGTTTGTAGCCTCTTAGTCTGAGAAATTCGAACATCTGCTCTGAGCGGGCAATGAAATCTTCTGGTTTAGAGCATATACGTCTGATTCTCAAAAACTGACTGTAGGGTAAATTCCTTTTGCAGAGAGGGGGATGGCTAGACTTGTAGTGTAAATAAGCATGTGCATCAGTGGGTTTAGTGTACAGATCTGTTTGGATAAAGCCATTCTCTAAGTATAATAATACGTCAAGGAAAGGAAGTTGGTCAACAGAGGTATTGTGAGTGAATTTAATGGTGGGATGAACTGTATTGATATACGTCAGGAATGTTTGTAGGTCAGTCTGAGTCCCTGTCCAGAGTAGCAGTATGTCGTCTATATATCTTTTCCAGAAGTGCTGAACAACAGGAACGGGGCTGTTAGAAAGAAGTTCTGTTTCCAACCTCCCCATAAACAGATTGGCCACAGAGGGAGCCATGGGAGTCCCCATGGCTGTTCCTGAAATTTGGTGATATATACGGTTTTCAAAGATAAAGTAATTATTTTCCAAAACATGATTCATAATTTCTAGAAGTGTATCAGTGGGAGGTAAGCTGCTGCGGCTGCTGTTACTACTACACTATTGCTATCTCTGCTACTGCTACTACTACTACTACTACTACTACTACTACTATTACAACTACCACTACTACTGCTGCTGCTGCTGTCGCTGCTACTGCTACTGTTGCTACTATAACTACCACCACCACCACCACCACCACCACCTCTACAGCTATTACTACTGCTGATGCTGCTGCTGTTGCTGCTGCTGCTGCTGTCACTGTATCTGCTGCTGCTGTTGCTGTTGCTGCTGCTTTTACTGCTGCTGCTGCTGCCTGATGCAACCCAGTCTGCTGCTGTTTACACTGCTGCTGCTGCTGCCTGATGCAACCCAGTCTGCTGCTGTTTACACTGCTGCTGCTGCTGCCTGATGCAACCCAGTCTGCTGCTGTTTACACTGCTGCTCCTGCTCCTACTGCTATCACCATTACTGCTGCTACCACTTATGATCAGGACGATGACGAATGCTTCTACTGTTACTTATACATCTTGTTTATTGCTTCTATTTTTACAACCATAGCTGCTTCTGCTACAACTGCTTCTGACTCCAGGAACTGCAAAGGTATTACTGCTGCTACAAGCAAACTTCAACAACTACTGATATAGTTTCTGCTGCCAGTAAATCCAGATCTGCAACACACGATTGTACCTGCGCCAGTATTCACAAAGCACATGGACAGAGAGAAAGACAGACAGACAGACAGACAGACAGACAGACAGGCAGGCAGGCAGGCAGGCAGGCAGACTGACAGACACGGTCTTACAGGCGAACAGAGTGAGCGAGACACAAACAAATCCACCAGCCACAGGAGAGATGGCGGACAGACGATACATTTCACTTGTACGGAGGAAATGTACTCCTCCCTGGCCGTGATATAATCATCACACACACAACACACACACACACACACACACACACACACGCACACACACACACACACACACACGCGCGCACGCACGCACGCACGCACGCACGCACGCACGCACACACTGCATGATTCTATTTCCCAGTCCACTGCACCGAGGGTCGAAGTAGATCAGGTCTGCTTCATACAATACAGTGTTGTGATGCATCGCCAAACACACTGTTCCATTCAGACACAACAGACAAAAGCCATTGTTAGTCTGCACCTAACCTCTCGCCCCACCCCGACCCCCAGCCCCACCACCATCCCAGACTTCCCAACTCATCCTGACCCCACAACTTCTTCCCTCCCCAGTGTCTGTGCTGACTACTGCCGCGTTGAGAAGAGAGCGGTGAGACATATTCGTTCATCGGTGTTACCAGGGATAGTCACTCTGACCCGACCATGCTGCTGTTACTGCTATTTCTACAACCACTGCTGCTGCCGCTACTTCTGCTGCTTCTGCTTCTGCTAGTATTCCTACTGCACGGTTACCATTGGTACTGCTGCTTTGCTGTGACCTTTACCATCCCTGCTGACTTTTTTCAGAAGCTAGGCCTACTGCTACTGCTGCCGCCATCACCACCACCATTACCATTACCACAACCACCGCCACTATCTCTACTGCTACCATTCCTGCTACCCTGCAATTGTTAGTCTGTGGCTGCGGCCGTGACAGCTGCTGTTCCCATCACTGCTACCGCTTTCTGAAACTACTACAACCAGTGCTACTACCGGCGCCACCACCGCCATTACCAATAGTGCTGCTACAGTGTTGTGTGCTACTGCTGTTTCTGCTGCTACTACCACCACCATTACCACTGCTGCTGCTGCTGCTGCTACAGTGTTGTGTGCTACTGCTGTTTCTGCTGCCACTACGACCACCATTACCACTGCTGCTGCCGCTACAGTGTTGTGTGCTACTACTGTTTCTGCAGCTACCACCACCACCATCACTACTGCTGCTGCTACAGAGTTGTGTGCTTCTGCTGTTTCTGCAGCTACCACCACCACCATCACTACTGCTGCTGCTACAGAGTTGTGTGCTTCTGCTGTTTCTGCAGCTACCACCACCACCATCACTACTGCTGCTGCTGCAGAGTTGTGTGCTTCTGCTGTTTCTGCAGCTACCACCACCACCATCACTACTGCTGCTGCTACAGAGTTGTGTGCTTCTGCTGTTTCTGCTGCCACTACCACCACCACCACCACCACAACCCAAATCACCTTTTCAGCCATGGTGTTGCTTGCTGCTGTTGCTTCTGCTGCTGCTGCTGCTGCTACTACTGTTACAACTAGTATTACTACCGCTACTTCTACTCCTTCTCCCACTACTCTGTTACATACTAGTATTACTACCGCTACTTCTACTCCTTCTCCCACTACTGCTGTTACAACTAGTATTACTACCGCTACTTCTACTCCTTCTCCCACTACTACTGTTACAACTAGTATTACTACCGCTACTTCTACTCCTTCTCCACTACTACTGTTACAACTAGTATTACTACCGCTACTTCTACTCCTTCTCCCACTACTACTGTTACAACTAGTATTACTACCGCTACTTCTACTCCTACTCCCACTACTGCTGTTACAACTAGTATTACTACCGCTACTTCTACTCCTTCTCCCACTACTACTGTTACAACTAGTATTACTACCGCTACTTCTACTCCTTCTCCCACTACTACTGTTACAACTAGTATTACTACCGCTACTTCTACTCCTACTCCCACTACTACTGTTACAACTAGTATTACTACCGCTACTTCTACTCCTTCTCCCACTACTACTGTTACAACTAGTATTACTACCGCTACTTCTACTCCTTCTCCCACTACTGCTGTTACAACTAGTATTACTACCGCTACTTCTACTCCTTCTCCCACTACTACTGTTACAACTAGTATTACTACCGCTACTTCTACTCCTTCTCCCACTACTACTGTTACAACTAGTATTACTACCGCTACTTCTACTCCTTCTCCCACTACTACTG
>CM065714.1:106156230-106183730 GCA_033310375.1 Conus canariensis | reverse complement strand
GCTGGGTTTTTTCTTTTCTTTTCATTCTTATGCCCCATAAATTGTCACATCTTCTGATTGGTGCATGACACGCTCGCCTTTCTCACTCTCATGGGTATGATGATCAAGATGGCGTCGTCTCAGGGAGAGACCAACAGTTTTCTCCCCTCTAACTCTGACACCAGGGGGCAGTCTGGTGACTTTTCATTCATTCTCTCTGCCTTGATCAGGAGTCTTCGAGGTGCTGTTCAGACATGTGGCCAGTCGACGATCTCAGTGTTCACAGCTTCCAGTCTTTAATTATGGGCAGCAAGTTTGATGCTTTGTGGCCAGTTCTTCGCGGAGAATCCAACGATGACTTCGATTCTCAGACTGTTTCTCCAACACCCATCCTTGACTGTACCCTGTAGAATGATCTTTCTTAGAAAGTTCAATAGCGGTATATACAGGGCATAGTACTAAGCCCGCTTAAGCTTTTGCGGACTGTAATTCTACACTAATTTCATCACATGCCATTTTACATTGCTTTCCTATCTTACTACCCACTCACGCGCTTGCAAACGCGCGCGCGCGCGCGCGCGCACACACACACACACACACACACACGCACACGCTCACGCACACGCACTCATACACACACACGCATGCGCGTACACATGCACACACACACACACCCACACACACACACGCACACACGCGCGCGCGTGCGCGCGCTCACACACACACACACACATTCTCTCTCTCTCTCTCTCTCTCTCTCTCCCTCTCTCTCTCTCTCTCTCTCTCTCTCTCTCCACACCATTTGGGTTGTTCACCTAACCACAGCACTGTAGCCCCCTCTCCCCCCATCCCCAACAAACCCACCCTCACGAGCATCAAACGCCTATCACTGCAAGCTGAGGCCCTGTGTGTCTATGATCTCGGTTAGCATATAACAATATCAGCATCCACACCATCCTGCAATCCCACCTTTCGTTACACGCCATCCCTCTACTCTCTCTATTATTCTGCCGCCACCGCCACTCTTCCTCTCCGAAAACAGGCGACTCACAGAAGCTGAAAGCATATGGGACATAAGCCTTGTATGTATGACTATACAGACCATACACACAAACCAGGGTTCTCTCTCTCTCTCTCTCTCTCTCTCTCTCTCTCTCTCTCTCTCTCTCTCTCTCTCTCTCACACACACACACACACACACACACACACACACACACACATATAGATATATATATATATACATGAATATATACATATAAACACGCTCGCCCGAATGCACGCACACACATGCACGCGCGCGCGCACAACACACACACACACACACACACACACACACACACACATACACACACACTCTCTCTCTCTCTCTCTCTCTCTGTTTAATTTTATGTGGGTGTGGACAATTCACATTACGCACTGAGCATCTCACCAGTGCATTTTCATATCCAGTAAGTGAGGCAGTGATCCAGAGAGATTCTGAGTCTCTTGTCTCAGTGTTCAACCATTTGCATGTGTCAGTGGAAATGATTCTGCCCCATTTTCCCAAACTCTTCGCAGTATTGGTATTGAAGTTATGCCGGTGTGTTGGTGATGATTCTCGCTCGTTTGTTGGTGATGGTTCTCGCTCGTTTGTTGGTGATGGTTCTCGCTCGCTTGTTGGTGATGGTTCTCGCTCTTTTGTTGGTGATAGTTCTCGCTCGGTGTGTTGGTGATGGTTCTTGCTCGTTTGTTGGTGATGGTTCTCGCTCGTTTGTTGGTGATGGTTCTTGCTCGTTTGTTGGTGATGATTCTCGCTCGTTTGTTGGTGATGGTTCTCGCTCGTTTGTTGGTGATGGTTCTCGCTCGCTTGTTGGTGATGGTTCTCGCTCTTTTGTTGGTGATAGTTCTCGCTCGGTGTGTTGGTGATGGTTCTTGCTCGTTTGTTGGTGATGGTTCTCGCTCGTTTGTTGGTGATGGTTCTTGCTCATTTGTTGGTGATGGTTCTTGCTCGTTTGTTGGTGATGGTTCTTGCTCATTTGTTGGTGATGGTTCTCGCTCGTTTGTTGGTGATGGTTCTTGCTCATTTGTTGGTGATGGTTCTTGCTCGTTTGTTGGTGATGGTTCTTGCTCATTTGTTGGTGATGGTTCTCGCTCGTTTGTTGGTGATGGTTCTTGCTCGTTTGTTGGTGATGGTTCTTGCTCGTTTGTTGGTGATGGTTCTTGCTCATTTTTGGTGATGGTTCTTGCTCGTTTGCTGGTGATAGTTCCTGCTCTTCCTTTCCGTTTAGATATACAGCCACTTTCTCTCTTGATATTCAGCTTTGCGAGGTGGTCTGTGGTGTGGTGGTGACCACGATCCTTGTTGTTAAGGTGATTAAGTAGGTTTCTTCTGGCGTCTGGTTGGCCTAGTTGTAGTCTACTTGCTGTTGTTGCCTCGTTACTCTGGTTGCCCACTCGTTCGATCATTTCCCATTACGTCGTAGCTAGGGAAGGACATCTATACGAGCTTTTCTACTCGTGACACGCACATTGTTTGATGCCAGTCTGGACTTCACATTCCACTTTCCACTTTCTTCACTTCACATTCCACTTTCTTCTTTTCAAATCCAAAAAAAAAAAAAAAAGATTCATCGAAGTCGTGTCGTTGTTTGTTCAATTTGAACCTTGTACGTGGATGGAAGCCAGCGCAGTCGGTTTGTATCCCTGCTTCTACCTCCATTGTTGTGAGACTGCAAATCGTGAAGTTGCTTCTGACACTCTCTTCCTGGATTGTTTGCCCATTGTGCTTCGCTTAACAAGCTGCCGTGGCAAAGTGGTTACCGCAGCGTGGGTTCGATTCCCATCAGAGTCATTTGATTGTGGGATTTTTCTGCCCCGATCGGCTCCTACCTAGAGCTGAGCTAGCTATGGGCACATGAGGAAAGACTGGGACCACACCATGGATGCGTGTCTGAAAATGTTGCTCAAATTTCCTGACAAACATTGCAAGTGTCTGTATCTCTTGGACTTGATTGACACTGGGATATATCATGAAGGAGCCCTGTTATGCAGTCTCAGGCAAGAACGGAAATCCGTGGCATCATCTTCATCGTCCTCAGTCTCATCGATCAGCATAAAAAAAGTCAGGTTCTGTTGCCTGCTCTCATGGTGTCCTCAGTTTTGATTTCTTCCTCCCGTCTATGCCCTTGGTATGATTTCCTCGGGTCACCAGTATCGGTGAATTCATGGTGACTGTCGTCGGACGGACATGGTGGTGCCTTCCAGAAACACAGAGCTCAGTCACACTGGCTCCGCTACTAAGCAGTTACTGTCCTCAGTGTACTTTTTGTGGGTGGTGTCTTGCGTGTGTTGGATCAGAATAGGTAGCACTGAACACCGTCGAAGTGATTCCACAACAGTGCAGTGTCTCCTCTGATGGGTTGCCTCGTAACAACTTGACATTGACTTCTAACGGTGTTACTCTCGGCGCTGGGGCTGGGGGCGGGGGGAGGGGGGGAGGAGGGAGGGGGGACAAACCAGGCTGTGGCTATGGACGGGGAGCCAGAATGAGCGGCGTGGACGCAATGCCACTGAGATGGCACAGAAGATGAGACCAAAGAACAAAAAGATGAGCTTCGCTGTGTTCTCCCCGGCCAGACTTACCTCTTGAGACAGAATCGTGACTATATACATCAAAATATCTTCTATTTCACCATCCCCTTTCTTCTTTTTTTTTCACACTGCACATGTAAGCCTATTTTTGCGTTAGTTTTGTACCCTGGCCATCTTCGACAACGCAGTCTGAGCTCCGATGCTATGGTAGTTTGGCAGAGGGTGTGCAAGTTTTTCTTTTTATTTTTTTTTTTTTTTATTTTTTGTTTCAGTTCCAATTTCATCAATAAGGTGCGTGCGGACTAGTCCATGTACGCTACACCACATCCGCTAAGCTTTGAGACCACACTGCGCATGATTTAAAGCTGATGAATAAATGAATTAATGATTAAGACGAGAGAATTTAAGCAGAGGGTCTCGTGGCTACGACCTAGCAGATGTCTGACTTAGGCTACGCATTAGCCTAACACGCTTGTCAAACATTATGTAGGCCTACCTAACTAACATTGGCTGTGCCACTATCATTTTCGCATGTGTGTGTGGTGAGTGTACATGTGTGTGTATGATTATGGGTGTGTGGGCACTGGCCCATGTGTGTGTGGTGTGTGTGTGTGTGTGTGTGTGTGTGTGTGTGTGTGTGTGTGTGTGTCGGTGTATGCAGTGCGTGAGCGTATGCGTTTGTTTGTTTTAACATTCCCAGGTTTGAATTCTGATAACCTGTACGCCGTCTTCCGCTTGTATCATCTACGATTTTTCTGCGTTCTAGTCCACTGCCTACTGTTTCCTTGGTTACCTTATACGGCGGATTGGGGATTATCCAGTGCCCTCATGCTTTCACCTGCTCTGCCTCGTGTCTGACTTGAAGGGAACTCCAGCAAGTGATGCACAGTTTCAGTTCGCATGTCCTATGTTGTATATACCCAAAGTACGTCTCATTGCTTCACTCTGTGTCCTCACTTATTTCGGAAGGATGCTCTAGAATAGTGCTGTAGGACCTAATCCGTTCTGTAATCAGTCACAGAGAGAACGGCCGCCAGGTAGTTCTACAACCTATAGAGAAGACGTTGTGCAATGGCTTTAACTGCCACGGCTTTCCTGGCGAACTGAACTTTTTTTCTTCCAAAAGTCATCATTATATCAAAGTTTATATCCATGCAGCGTAAGCTGTCAGTTTTCTCTATTTTGTAGTACGTTGAGGGAGAAAAAAAAAAAAAAAACTAGTGAGGATAATTTGTTTGCTGTCTTGTTTTTGAGTGTGTAGACCAGTGTTTGGACTTTTATGGGATTGGTGGAAGATCCTCTGTGTGTGTGCGTGCGTGCGTGCGCGCGCGCGCGTGTGTGGTGTGTGTGTGTGTGTGTGTGTGTGTGTGTGTGTGTGTGTGTGTGTGTGTGTGTGAGTTGTTTTTGTTGTTCTAGTTGTTATTGTTGTTTGTTTATTTGTTTGTTGTTTGACACTACCGAGCAATGGTGTTGCTAGACTGTGCTGATCTTCCTTCAGCATTCGTTGGCGTTTTGTAGATCAAACTATCATGTGACATGAATCGATGTTCATTACGACGTGTTTATAAAGGGAAATAATCATACATTCACCATCCGTTTTGTTCGTACACAGTTTATTCCCCTGAAATTTGACGCGTTGTTGCTCTGTGTTCATTCTGAATTTATAGAACGTGAAAAGGAATGTAAATCTAGGAAGAAAGCGGGAGGAGGGAGGTGGGGAGGGGGGGAGCAGAAGAGATAAGAAAAGGAAGCAATGCAAAACACAAGAGGGAGGAGATGTCTGTGTGTTAAGAGATGAAGGGGATGGAAGGGGATGGAAGGGGATGGGGGAGTGGGAGAGGGGGCGAGAAGAAACGTCAGACTAGTGGAAAAGGAAAGACGGAAAAACATCAGGGGAACGGGTGGAGGAGGGTGGGGGGGATGGAGGGTAGTGAAAAGAAAACCCTTTTTTGTTGTTGTTGTTTTTTTAAATATGTTTATACATGTAACTATGATACTGTTAAATATAAAAACAACTAAAAGAAAGATCGTGAGCCGCGCATTTTCGTGCAAGTACTGAACTAACTCGTGTGTGTGTGTGTGTGTGTGTGCGTGCGTGCGTGCGTGCGTGCGCGCGCGCGCGCGCGCGCGCGCGCGTGTGTGTGGTGTGTGTGTGTGGTGTGCGTGCGTGCGTGTGTGCGCGCGCGCATGCGTACGTGTGAATGTGTGTGTGGCCACTGAATAAAAGACCTCACGTCTCAGTCTGTCTGTCTGTCTGTCTGTCTGTCTGTCTGTCTCTCTCTCTCTCTCTCTCTCTGTGTGTGTGTGTGTGTGTGTGTGTGGTGTGTGTGTGTGTGTTCCTCATTCTCTACCCCCACCGCCATCTCCCACTGTCAACTACCAACAGTCACTATAGGGGAGGGCGGGGTAGTTGGGTCATGAAAATGATTTTTCACTCTCACTTTCGTGTTTTACACAGCACACACCTCTGGTATGCTCCAAACAACACTTTAATCACTTGTGCACCCAACAAATCCCACTAAACTCTGTTAGAGAGACAGATTTCTCATATATAACAAAATAATACATGGGGTGAAGGTGACTCAGCCTACCCCAGGGCGGGGAAGGTTGAGTCTCAACCCGTGGGGCAGGTTGAGTCAATACTGAATAAAAAAAAGGGGGATTTTGAGCAGATTTTCCAGCCTTTTCCTTCGCTAGTTATTTCTTCTTCTTCTTCTTCTTCTTCTTCTTCTTCTGAAGTAAAAGTGCAAACCGATACGTCAGAACGATATCTTTAAAATGAATATTCTAAAACTGAAAATTACAGAAAAATCAACAGCATTTCTTAGGGGAATGGGAGTGAATGAGACAGAGGCGTTCTTGCATGTGCCAACACTGTACACCCCCTACCCATCCCCCAAAATAAAGCCCAAAATATTACAATCAAGTCTTCATGACTGAAAATTTCTTTACAGTATTTCGGCAAGTCTCTGCGAGGTCAACAAAAGCTGTCTACCATGAAATTTGAAAAGAAAGTTCTAGAAAAATGGTTACGAGGGGATAGAGGCGGGTGAGGGGGGGGGGGGGGGGGGAGGGGGGGCATGAAATCTAAAAACAAAAGTTGTAGAAAAATGCTATTTTCTGAGTGAAGGACACGTTCAAAGCATCAGTCTTTATGGCGTGCACAGATCACAGATGATGTGATCGTCGTCTTCAGCACCTGAACAAGCTGTGTGGATCCAGGACATGCAGGACTGGTATTGAACCATGGCTTTCCGGCTTGTACTGCCGCAGAAGAAGCAGTACCAAGAGGCTTCCTGTCCTGTAGAGTTGCATCCTTGCTTCCAAGATGATGTTGAGACAGCTAATCTCGTAGGGTGCTGGGGCATCACCGATGACAGAAATGAATGTTTGAAGTAGGCTGTCATGTCCTCTATGCGATTGAACTTCATCAAAATTGTCTTTCCTCTTGCTGTTGGGAGGCCAGCATCATCTCGTGAATGTGAATCAAAGATGTAACATCCTTTGATGCCAGTTCTTGTCGGTCTGTGGATCATGATGGCCCTCTCTCTCTCTCATGATTAGAGCTGCAGATGGCGCACTGTTCAGAATAGTCATGATGTCGTTTGACATCACTTGTGTGCTTTGTTCAGGGTGATCACCTAACCATATCCCATATGCCGTGGTGTTGTGATCAATCTGGAACTGCTAGCCAAAAGCGGTGACAACAGGCGGGATATCTTAAATGAGCAGTAGACCAGTTTCATTTTCAGACTAGTCGTCCGCATGTACCTGTACATCTGGTCTCCATTGATCATAATACAATCAAGGCATCTCTAGTTCATATGTCAACATCTTTGGTGGTAGCATAACACGCAGCAGCTGTTGCCATGGCGACACACTGTCGGCCACGAGATTCAAGACAGAATCTGGACTGACCCTGATGCCACGAAGCTCTAACAACTGAACACATCCTGTTTGTGGATGTTGATGCTAATGGAGATGCCCCTGACGCTGTTTGTGTTGCTGAGGATGCTGGTGTCCCCTGGCATTTCTTTGCACCCTTACCCTTCCTTTTAGATGCCGACGTCTTGACCTTCTTTGCACCCTTACCTTTCCTTTCAGATGCCGATGTCTTGACCTTCTTTGCACCCTTACCTTCCCTTTCAGATGCCGACGTCTTGACCTTCTTTGCGCCCTTACCTTTCCTTTTAGATGCCGACGTCTTGACCTTCTTTGCACCCTTACCTTCCCTTTCAGATGCCGACGTCTTGACCTTCTTTGCACCCTTACCTTTCCTTTTAGATGCCGATGTCTTGACCTTCTTTGCACCCTTACCTTTCCTTTCAGATGCCGACGTCGTGACCTTCTTTGCACCCTTACCTTTCCTTTTAGATGCCCACGTCTTGACCTTCTTTGCACCCTTACCTTTCCTTTTAGATGCCGATGTCTTGACCTTCTTTGCACCCTTACCGTTCAATTTATATGCCGATGTCTTGACCTTCTTTGCACCCTTACCTTTCCTTTGATATGCCGATGTCTTGACCTTCTTTGCACCCTTACCTTTCCTTTCAGATGCCGATGTCTTCACCTTCTTTGCACCCTTACCTTTCCTTTGATATGCCGATGTCTTGACCTTCTTTGCACCCTTACCTTTCCTTTCAGATGCCGATGTCTTCACCTTCTTTGCACCCTTACCTTTCCTTTGATATGCCGATGTCTTGACCTTCTTTGCACCCTTACCTTTCCTTTCAGATGCCGATGTCTTGACCTTCTTTGCACCCTTACCTTTCCTTTGATATGCCGATATCTTGACCTTCTTTGCACCCTTACCTTTCCTTTCAGATGCCGATGTCTTGACCTTCTTTGCGCCCTTACCTTTCCTTTCAGATGCGGACGTCTTGACATTCTTTGCACCCTTACCTTTCCTTTTAGATGCCCACGTCTTGACCTTCTTTGCACCCTTACCTTTCATTTTAGATGCCGATGTCTTGACCTTCTTTGCACCCTTACCTTTCATTTTATATGCCGATGTCTTGACCTTCTTTGCACCCTTACCTTTCCTTTTATATGCCGATGTCTTGACCTTCTTTGCACCCTTACCTTTCTTTTATATGCCGATGTCTTGACCTTCTTTGCACCCTTATCCTTCCTTTTAGATGCCGATGTCTTGACCTTCTTTGCACCCTTACCCTTCCTTTTAGATGCCGATGTCTTGACCTTCTTTGCACCCTTACCTTTCCTTTTAGATGCCCACGTCTTGACCTTCTTTGCACCCTTACCTTTCCTTTTAGATGCCGATGTCTTGACCTTCTTTGCACCCTTACCCTTCCTTTTACATGCTGATGTCTTGACCTTCTTTGCCAGAATTTCTTTTTCCGGTGTGTCAGTCAAAACTCTACCTTTGCCGTGGGGTTTTTCTCTTTTTACAGCACTATGCTGTTTGCGCATTACTGGATATGGTCTCACTATTTCTGGCGAAACAAATGCCCGGTTTCCAGAGGATGAGGCTGCTGGGGGGTTGATAATGGGGAAGATGTGCTGACGACATCCTGTGCAGACAGGATTTAGATGATCCAGAATGAGGAGAGGTGTGAATGATCCAGGATGAGAAGGGGATCTCGATCTTCCAGGATGAGAAAGTGGTAATGGCGGTTCAGAATGACAGAGCTGATGGTCTTGGGTGGGCTGAGAATTTTGGTGATCTTGAGGATGTGGGTGATCTAGCGCTTGAGTGTGTGTGTGTGTGTGTGTGTGTGTGTGTGTGTGTGTGTGTGTGTGTGTGTTTGTGTGTGTGTGTGTGTTGGTCTTTGTGTGTGTGTGTGCGTGTGTGTGTGTGTGTGTGTGTGTGAGTGCGTGTGCGCGCGCGCGCGCGGTGTGTGTGTGTGTGTGTGTGTGTGTGCGCGTGAGCGTGTTTGAGTGTGTGGAGAGCGGGGGGGGGGGGGGGGGGGGGGGGGGAGGGGGAGAGAAAGAGAGAGACAGGGTGAGAGAGAGAGAGAGCGTGTGTGGGGTGGAGGGTATGTGGGGGAGCATGTTCGTGAGAGAGAGAGAGGAGAGAGAGAGAGAGAGAGAGAGAACGCTTTCGGCTCACCTCCGAAAGGGCATTGAAGTGGTCGGTTTGCGCAAAATTAACCGCCTACACACGGTAACATTCTTCTCTAATCATAAGGCACTGTGTAACTCATTCGAAAATGTTTTATCAGTGACGATATACCTGTGTGCATTACGAAAGATAACCCGGATACGAACTTGCGACATCGTATGGCTTGTAACCTCAGTTGCGTAAAAAAAAACAAAGGGAGTGACGGGTAATCCATATTTAGAACAGTTGGAAAGTACACGAGTGGCCCACAGGTTGCCTTCGGTCAACGTTCTCGCACCCTTTCTCGGGAATACAGTAAGTGGAATTCATTTAGCACATGTAGTATACCGACTGTATGTAAACGTTTACCTGTTACCTTCATGATAATCGAAGTTCGGGTTGTTATTTGATTTGGATGTTGTGTCAGCAAAACTGAGGTTGACACCCTCCTGTGATTATCGCCCTTCATCACATGACGAATTTTGGTTAGATTTCGTTTACAGGTGTGCGATCAGTCGAAAAGTATCGACGCAAATGACTGCTAAGGACATTACTGAGAGACGAGGAATTAAATAGTTCAGTAGCAAGCAAGAAAATAATTAATGTAAACGAGAAGATTGGTGCGTGACGTGCCAGGCCACTGGACTGTAGATTGATCAGATGAGAAATCGGATGTGAACACACACATACACACACACACACACACACACTCACGCACGCACGCACGCGCTCTCTCTCTCTCACACACACACACACACACACACACACAGAAGAGCAAGAAAACACACACACACACACACACACACACACACACACACACACACACACACACACACACAAAGCCGGTAAAGATGTTTGATCTTGCTCCAGAGTCACACGTATTCTGGAATGTGACTTCATGGGTCCTAATTAGTGATATGATTAGATTAAGAAACAGAAAAATGGAGTTTTCCCAGCACTCTTAAGATTAGGCCACAGAATTTGCAAAAGAGTTTGCAATGTATGATAAACACAAGTACAGTCAAAAATGACAAGCACTGTTTGTCCAAATGTTCTCAAACGTTCAGTTTTGTTTTGTTTTGTTTTGTTTTGTTTATATTGGATGCATTTGTTTAAAAAGGGGTCCAAAAAATGTTTTCACTGCCACTCCCCAGAAAATGTAATGTTCTCGGCTTTTTTTTTTTTATTAGAACTTTACTTCCTGTACAAACTTCTGATCTCTCCATGTGCAAATTCTGACTCATCCTTCAAATCATTTGTGAAGATCATACTTAGTTTTACTGACCCATAGCCATATTCTTTACCACCATACAATAGTGCTGTGTTTAACTGTGTGTGTAGGCAATAACCTTTAAGCATATAGAGATATTTATTAAGGTCAAATGCAGGTGCACATACCATAAATACCAGTCAGCGTGGCCAAGCTTTCAAGATATCAGTAGTTCTTGTGAAGACAGCGTCTCTAAGATCAGTATCACTTTCATTAAAATATTCCTCATGTTTTTAAGATTTCAAGAGAGGGACCCTTCAATATTTTGTGGGCAGTTTCCTTTGATTTTTGAGAGATTGAAAATATTTGTTTAAAAAAAAAAAAAAATCAGTCATGTTGGGTTGTTGCCCAAAACTGCATCATTTATGACAAAGAACAGAGCATTTGATCAATTCTGTAAATTTCAGTACGACATTGAATGAGCAAAGCATGTGCATACAAGCACACAGTCACACTTGCACACATACACACACATGCAGTCATGTTATTGAAGTCATCTCTTCAGAAATTTTAAAATGATTGAAAGTTGACAATCAAAATATTTGGTTGCAGTCACTGAGTCAGTGGATGAGACTTCTTAAGTGACACAATAAACAGTATTCACCCTGTTGTAAAGCAGAGCTGACTTAATTATTGTTTTAGCAGATAATGTCTGTGAAACTATCAGACATAAGTATCATGGCAGAGACTAGTAGAGAGTATGATTATGAATTGGACATTGACCACCCCAGATTTTAAAGTAATTTGACGTCTTCCTCTTTGTTTGATTTTGCTTAGAATTTAAATTCAGCTGTTTGTTTTCATCAGATCGTGTCCTGATTTAGCAAGATAATGCTCAGGATGTTTTTCTTTAGCTGTCTTAATTTTGACGTCATAGGCTTTATATTGTGCAGCTAGCACAGTGTTAAAGAACATGAACAAATCAGAAACATATTTCACCATGTTTAATATCTATATCAGTTTACTCCACTGATCAGACTGATTACTAAAACAGTAAAAGTAATATTTTGCCGCTAATTTTTGCTAGAAAATGAAACTTGTTTCTCAATGAAAGTTGTAAGATATAATACATTGTTGATGAAGACAGGTTGTCAATGTTGTGTGGACCATGGTTTATCTTCAGTTTCATTCATTGGGCAAGCTAAATTTTACTTTCACATTTGATTTAAACAGACATTTTGATGTCATATTTGATTCAGATGTGTAGCATTGCATGAAATGGGAGAAGGAATCAAAACAACAGAGAGACCACATGGCACACAGGAGGTCATGCCCCAGACTTCCTTTCACAGACATGCACACACACGCGCGCACACACACACACACACACACACACCACACACACACACACACATGTTTACCACACCACACACACACACACACACACACACACACACACGCATGTGCGCACGCACACACACAAAGTAAGACACAGACACAGACACAACACACCCTTACACACACACACACCCACACACACACACACACAACACACACACACACACACACACACACACACACACACACACACACACCACACACACACACACACACCACACACACACACACACACACGCACACCACCGCATGCACATTCACACGCTTAACACTCATCCCTCCTTCCTGTACATTCACAGGAGCACACATGACGTAATGTACACTCTGATTCACAGGCATTCACTTTGACACTTGTGTTGGAAATAGCTCGAGTAAGAAGGAAGATGTAGCAGGAAGAGAAAACTGCTTAAAATTCATATGTTTGTAGTGTTAGTAATGGTCATTGGAGAACCTGATCAGTTGATTTGGGAATAAATCTGCTTAGGGTTTGGAGTGTTGGAAGGGCTTTGGTAAGTGGAAACATTTACCTGAGGGTAAGAACCCTAAAATCTTAAAGAGGATGGTGTTAGCATATTAGGTATGTCTGGCTTTCAGTGTCAGTCGCAATCTCACTTCATGCAGTTCATTCAGATCATGCTGCTTTATTGCCACAGCGTGGAACCACACGGTCACTATCCTGTTCAGAATAATCTTGTTTTCACAGTCAGTCTTCCATGCCAGCACATAAAACAGAACATTAAAGAATACTAGACAAAATGTCCTGTAAATCATGCAAAACTTTGGGATTAACTGCAGTGTATCCATGTTTCTACTGACAATGAATAAACGGTTGGTATATTTGTGTGTATGTATGAAATTTTGTTTGTGACAAAGTTACAGACATTTCCCCATCTTTAAGACTAGATTTACAACAGAAGATCAGTTCCCCCACAGTGAGCCGGTGGAGGGAAGCGGGTGGAAGGCAGGGTTCCATTTTCTTTGAGAGGTCTAGGTGCAGGTGGTACTCGTCTTTTGTTGCTAATCAAGATCACTTGCAAAAAGATTATGCAAGGGAGGACTAGAGAAAGGGAAAGGGGTAGGGAGTGGATGAATATATTGGACCTTTTCTGCGCTGTTTCGACAATTTTTGCAGTTGACATTTTTTCATTTACCAAGTGGAGTTCTGGGGGTTTTTTTTAAAATAAGTATATGCTCTTTAATCAGATGTGCATCAATGATTAACATCTTTATTTTTTATGCTGTGTATCTGGAATAAAAAGAAAAGTGTTTAGTTGTTCCTTCTATATGTGAGAGCACATGGAGTGGGGGGGGGGGGGGGGGGATAAGTTTGTTTTGTTTGCGTGCATGTGTGTGTATGTGTCTTTTTTTTCTAAATCTTGTATTGTGTTCCTGAAGATTCCTTAAGTGCAAGCTTGATGCTTTATATGTTATTAACCATGCGCTTGTTCTCTTGTGTTCAGCGATGTCATTCATTTTGAGAATCTGTATGTTACACTTTTGTATTTCTGGGTTTTGTGAATAGCTGTTACTTCCCCCAGTGGCACTAAAAGTGATTATCACACCTTTGTGCCAATAAATTGAAACCAGGTCATCAAGTTCAAATGCTTTTGTGGATGTTGTGGTTGTTCCATGCAGGAAAATCACATACAGGCAGGGACTTCTTTCATGTTTGTTGTTGACTCAGTTTCGAACCTGGAAACTGTCTTAAAGTGTCGACTTACATATTTCATTGCCATACACCATACTTGCTCAGTAGACCATAGCATTGAAAGCCCACCAGGTTTTCATAATTCATTCTGCTGACAGTCTCAAGCATTGCCACCATAGGCACATTTGGGGATCCTTTTTTTTTTCCTTCTAATGTAAGAATCCTTCTAATGTAAGAAATAACATTTCCATCCTCATCAACATACTGTGTGTAGTATCTTTGTTTGACAGACCTTTCAACTGTTCAGCTGTGTAACTTAAAATTTCAATCAAGAGATTCAACAACCATTTTGCGCAAAATATGAGAAGATAAGTGGTTGCTTGTTCTTCATTTTCATTGTCCTAAGTGTTGTTTGTTTTTGCCAGAAGAGCCAAGAGGTCAAAATGTATCATGTTTTGTCCTGCAATCTGTTTGTCTCTACTGTCTTCCGGAAATAATATCTTTTCTTTTTAAAATTCAAATTTGTCTCATTTCATCTTTTCATTTCTTTTCCCCAGATCCTCACCTTTCGTGACATCAACCATGGCAGAAGGAGCCCCACCGCCATATTCTGAAGTGGTTGGCGACAAGCCGGGATCCAACGCACCAGGTCCGTTTTTGCTGGAATGATTAGCGGTCTCCCTGTTAAGCTTTGTCTGAGAGTAACTTTATCCAGCTGGACTGTCATGTTACTTATCAGTGGATAATGAGAGTGTGAGGACTGCCAACAATGTCAGCTTTCAAATAGTCATGTCATACTCTTCAGATTGTAAAAAAGATACAAATAACAAATACTCTTTCCCACAGCCACCTTTTCTCCCCCCACCCCCCACCCCCTCTCTCTCTCTCTCTCTCTCTCTCTCTCTCTATATTATATATATATATATATATATTCACATATGTTAAAAAAAAATATATTCCGGGGGCCGGAATAGCTCAGTTGGTAGAGCACCGGACTCGTGATCCTGAGGTTACGGGTTCGAATTTCGGTACAGGGGGATTTTTCCCTCGGAGTTAACATTGGTTCTGACTCCATTCCCCACACAGTCCTTCGAATGAGACTATAAACCGAGGTTCCGTGTGTGAACGCACGCATAACATCTTGCACACACGTAAAATCCCATCACCAACTTTCGGAAGAGAAGGCCAGTTTGGCCGTTGGTATGGATGACACGTTACACATAGCATGCACCCTGCGTGAGAAATTGAAAGAATGGAGGAAGTAAGGATATTGAGTGAACGATATTGACTGTATGACACGGGAAACGACTGAATGAAGCGCCAGCTGGCAGCTCTTCAGTCGGCACTACCCAGGTAGGCAGCCCGTTGTGTAAACGAGTGTGGATTGTAAAGCGCTTAGAGCTTGGTCTCTAGCCGAGAATAGGCGCTATATAAGTATTCATTATTATTATTATTATTATTATATATATCTATATACATATCTTTCTCTGTGTGTGTGTGTGTCTCTCTGTCTGTCTCTCATTGTGTGTGTGTGTGTGTGTGTGTGTGTGTGGTGTGAGCATTCATTTACAGTCCATGTTCAGAATGTTATCATAACAAAATTTCTTGACTTTATTTCTTTGATGACATTCACATGGATGCAACTTTCTGTTTTTGACAGAAATCGGGGGGGGGGGGGGGGGGGGGGGGTTTAATTGTAAAAACAGAAGTTCCATCTTATAGGGGGGAAATTCAAAACAAACAAACAAACAAAGGAGAAAGCAATAAAGAAAACAGAACCAGGCAAGAATACAGCTTTTTCTCCCAAACCAGAAGCAGAACTTTTCTGTCTCTGCCCATGAGAACACAGTGGAGCAAGTGTGTCAAACATGGGCAAGCTGTTTATGTTTCTCAATCAGATGATAAACAGAAGCTGCTTCTAATCCCAACAAAGGATCTTTCCTGTACCCATTTCAGTGAATAAGGTAGAAACAAATACTGCCGCATGAATTCCTTCTGCCATGGCTATTGTCTCGCCCACCAGTGCGCTTCTAACCACTCCGTGAATCTTCTTTGAGTTCCAGTGAGTAGGAATAACCTTTTATTCCTCACTGGCTGAGAAGACGATATATTCACTTGTGTTCCTCCATCATTCAAATTTCCAAAAGAAATTTTAGATAAATGTTAGCAAGCCGCAAAAAAAAAAATATGGACAAACGAATCACAAGACAAAACACGACACATTTCAACACTTAGGTCTTCTTCAGACAAGATACAAAACAATGAGGACAGGGAAAATGAACGAGCAATCACTTATCTTCATTCACTTCAGCGCAAGATAGGCGTTGAATGAAGCGCAAGATAGGCGTTCCAAAAGAAGCATCTGAATGAACAATCAGTCTCAATGGTCCAGATCCTGAATGATGAAACTTAAAAGCAACATGTTCTGACTTGGTCCTTTTGATGACTTTCGCATTCTTGCAAATGGTGTATCTTCTTTTATACTCAATGATGTGTTCAGCCAATAACACATTCTCTCCTTTTTTTCAAAAAATATCTCAGAACCTGAGTAGGCAGAATATGCTAGGTCAGCTTCATCTCATAGAAAATGAGCATCAAGTGCAGTCAGTAGAATATTCATACCATCTGCTGTGTTCAGTTCCGCTGCATCGATACCTAAAGTTCTAGTTCTAGCTTGTCCGGTTAGCGATAATGTAACTACTAAAGCTTGTTTCTCAGGTTTCACATCTGTCACCTACTTCCACTCTTCAATTTAATTTTTCAACATCCCATAGATCGTGTCCGGTCCAAGTCTCGGCGATATTGTATAGTTCAGTGCCATCCTCACGCTCTGCTACCATGAAAATAAAAGTAAATTAATCTCTGTCATTGCATCTATGGTAGCTCAAGGACCACCGTTTCCATCATCATTTGTTTACATCCGCTTCATCCTTGTTGCTTCGTGACCTTTTTTTTTTTTACTTGCATATGTGTACTTAGCGTTTCCGGTAAAATCACAACAATGTGCACAGTAGGTAAGTTTCGGTATTGTTATCAGACATGTTATTTTAGAAAATGTGTGTGTGTGTGTGTGTGTGTGTGTGTTCTTCTTTGATTTGCAAACGTAAAGAGAAAATTGTTTCTTGTCTTCTGCTATGAAGTTGTTGCTGCCTTATCTTCAACTTTCAAGAAATGGGGACGGAAGACAGCATTTAAAAAATATGACAAAATAGCTCCCAACTGAAATAGAGAGGGGTTTTTTGTGTTTTTTTTACAAGAGAAATTAAATGACAGAAATCTTTATTGGTTGCAAACTAAAAAACAACAACAACAACAACAACAAAAACATAAAACTGAGAGACCCGCAGTATAAAAACAGGGACATGGAGCTAAAGTGACAAAAGAAGGAATATTAATTGTGAGACTTATGAAACACTGAAAAGCTTCCTCAGGGGGTGTGGGCATGTGAGATCCATAAAATGCAAAGCAGAAAACAAATGATGAGGTGAAGTTCACAGAATGTATGTGTGTGAACAAAATTCATAGGGATTAAAAGTGACAGCGCACCAGAATCTGGACTATGATTGTTCCCCACTTGGCTGTTCTCAGGAGGCTACCCCCCAGGGTATGGAACAGTCTACCCTCCAATGGGTCCAAACCAGGCAGGCTATCCCCCACCCAAGGAAGGCTATACACAGCCTGGTTACCAGACTGGCACTGTTAACCAGACTGGCGCTGCACATAGCACAGTCGTCATGACCCAGCCTTCAACGACAGTTGTGCAGGTTTGTGAAACACACACACACACACACACACACACACACACACACACACACACACACACTTGCACACCAATACATACACAAACACACATGTATACACAAACACACACACACACACACACACACACACACACACACACACACACACTAATTTTTGGTTTCATCACTTTCATTTACGCTTGTATTTTCTCAAATAACTAAACAATATTTGTCATAGAGGCTAATGCATTTGATTTTTCAAATGAAAGAAGTCATTAATGTAGAACCATCCAACAGTGACTTGTAATGTTCTGTTCTTCAACCTTCATTTCCTGCCCGTGGGAAAGAACTTTCGGGGTAAAATGTCACAAAATGAGTGGAGTTGCTTCCCTTTGCTTGGTGTTTATCATCTTCTAAGGTTGGAGTAGTTTTCAGCATGCACACCCATGTTCGTTAATGTGGCAGGAGCGTTTTGCCAGTATGCAAGTGCCATTGTGTATCCTCGATCCTGCAGTATTTGTACCATGTATATATCCCACTGCAGGGTTGTTATCTACCACATGTCCCACAGCAACAATTCTGCCTTTGTATATATATCCCACTGCAGTATTTTTTTTCTTTTATGTCCCACAGCATTATTTTTACCTATTGTAGGCTACACAGCAGTATTGTTAACCTACCGTATGTTCCACTGCAACATTTTTACCTATGTCTGCCCCACTGAGGTATTTTTACCAGTTGCAGTCACACTGCAGTACTTTTGCCTGCTGTATGGCCCACTGCAGTATTTCTACCAATTTTGTGGCCAACTGCCTTTTTTTCTTTTTTTTTTTTTTTATCCCTTGTATGTTCCACTGCAGTATTTTATACAGTTTTAACCCTTTCCCTGTCAGCCCACCTTAACCACTGCATGCTGAGTCTTCCAGCCAGCAGAAGGTGTATGGCTTGGCTTCCTGCACACGATCAGTTGTTTGTTCATTGCTGAACCATGCTGAAATCAATGTTATCAGGCAGTTTTCTCTTCTCTTCAACAGTATTGGTCATTTTACAGCTGGTCCTTGCGTCTGCTGACAGTTCTGTGGATCATCTTTGCCTTGAACATATGATCAGAAAGTCATGCTCTCCTCTGACAAAATGTTAGAAATCACTCAGAAAATGTAATCTATGATATTTTCCCCAACTATTCACTCTGTAGGCTACACTTCAGATCTTTCGGTAAAGAACGTACAAAAAGCACTAAAGTTATGATCAGTTGTAGGTATTTGATTGTGTTTTGTTGCCAGTTTCTGTACAAGTCAGCAACTTGAGTAAGAGTTGCCACCAACAGCCCATTGTACTGTTGACAAATGCCACACTATCCATGTTCATCACCAGCGGCAGGGAAAGTGTCAAGGGTTATAAATACATTACTGTGTTTGGTTACCACTGGTGTATCCAGGGAGAGAAGAATGGGGTGGGGCTAGTTTCTGTGTGCACATTCCTTCCTGGTAACACAGATTTGACCTCGCTCACACATTGCCTATGTATTTCCTGTTCATGTAAGTTTGGCTGCACCTGTATACCAACCCCTTCACTTTACAGCTCTCGTCAATTTTGAGAGTCACGTCTGACATACTAGAGAACCACTCATCTGGGCACCTCCACAGAGGGTATATTTTTTACCTGCTTGAGTCAGGATATATTCGTCTTGTGTTAAGCACCTGTAATCAATCGTGCTGATTTTATTGATACTAATTACTATTCAAGTTAGGGCTTGAAGAGGAAAACAGAAAATATAGGTGTCTCAGCCCACTCAGGCCTGTTCAGCAGGCCACAGCATGCTGTGGAATTCTGCAGGAAAACTCTTGCCTGGATGTACTTAAGAAAAAAAACAACAAACAAACAAAAATTAACAAACAAACGCACGGAAGAAGTTTTCTGTAGGATTCGTCTCTCTGGACTGGAAGGCATTGAGAGTGGTGGTACTGGCAGTCTGTACTGGCTGTTCATTCCAGTCCCTAATGGTCCAGGCAAAGAGTGAGTTGTTGCTGATACTGTGTATGGCACTGAAGGCAACAGTACTGTTGGCCAGGTTCTTCTTTGGTGGCTCGGAGCTAGCTGTAGTTTGGTCTGATTTACACAAATAATTGTAGTCAGTCTGTGTTGCTGCCCAGTTTGGCTGAAAAATGTAGACAAACAAATCACAAGACAAAACAGGTTTGATTCATTTGTCCACATTTTTCAGCGGGGCCTTAAAATTACTTTTTAAAATTTGTTTAGATTTTCACCTGCAGTCGCCTCACATTGCAACTAGATCTTCCCCGGTTTGATCGACGTGTTGTTGACACTTCAGATGTTCTATGAAAAGTTTCTAGGATCTTTTGACCTTGGGGGGGGGGGGGGGGGGGGGGGGGGGGGGGGGGGGGTGCTTGTCCTGAATACCCTTCTGGTTTCTATCTACCTCTGGCAGTGTATGTCACTTTAGAAAGAAACACTGATTTGTAATGCCTTTCAGAGCAATGTCTGTTGTCGCTGCTCACTGACATGGAACATGCTACTCTCTCATTCGTTGGTTTCGTTTTTCATTGTATTGAAAGTCATCGCTTTGATATAAATAAACTGCTGTAGTAAATTTTCAAATCTGGTTTTGGAGTATGCGCTTCCTCAGTGTCATCATCACAATGTAAGTGCTGAAGGTAGGTTTCTGTTACATTTTATTTATAAATAAACATGTTGTAAATTATGGAAAAATGTCCTTACCTGGTCTGATAAATTGAAAACATCAAGCATTTTTGCTTTCTTTTTGACCAGCTATATATATTCAGTGTGAAACCATTTTTTTATGTAGAGCAGCTGTTGTTACTGTTATAGATGCAGGGGTTCTATGAGGCACCGTTCGCACCACATGCCCTTACTGCCGCGCAGATATTGTCACCGCCACAAGCTATGTGTCTGGCACCTTTTCCTGGCTGCTCTGCGTCATCCTCTGCCTGTTAGGGTGAGTACAATAGTCATATTTTATCAGATGGGGTAAGGGGGAAACCTGTACCAGTAACATGGCTGTTTGTGCGTGTGAAAAGGAAGCGGGCATTTTTGTAGTTAAAAGCTGCCACAGTTACTAAGATCAGTTGAGATAACATGAAGTGAAGATTAGGAAGACAGGATATAGAGAGCATTACTTTGATTTAGCATGGAATGTCGAGATATTAGCATTGATAGGGAAAAAAACTACTGCTGCTAGTGCTACACAGTGGCAACTGTCACAGACCCATCACTGGGATATCACTGGATCATACCCATAAGAATCTTATGGTTGTGGCCCTTTTCATCTCAGACTCAGTCATGGAGAAGTGAACCGAAGTGGAACTCCACTGATGGCGATTTTTATCATTGTCCTTAATGTTATTGCTCTGTATACATACATCAGCGAAGATTGACAAAGCAGAAATGATACTTGCAGGCTCTGTTGTTTAAATCAAGCAGGCAGGCCAAGGATCAGTATGCTCTGTGGCTGGCATCAATGTGAATTTTACATTGAAGCCAAAAATCTAGTTGCTAAACATGACCAGACACTTTCAGTGAGGATCAGGTCAGTAGTGTGTGTTGCGCATTGTTCTTGGAACTGCATCGTGTTGCCTCAGATCGTGAATATCTATCAGCTGACACAACAGCAGGTAGAGCACTAATTACCTCATAACTTGACTATGCTATCCAGTTCTGTTTACCCTGCAGAACAAATATTCCGGCACTAGCAAATTCAAAACGTGGCAGCGCAACTCATCCTAGAAAGAAGACAGTGAGAGCACATCACACCACAGGTGAAGGAACTTCACTGGCTGCCAGTTTAATCGCATCATGAGTACTAATCGGCTGCTCTTGTCTTCCATTTCTGTGGTGGATCTCTTCCACCATACCTATCCTCTATGCTCTGTGCATATCAGTCATCATGAAATGGGCACTCCTCTTGTCAGAAACTGTTGAAGATCCCAAGCAAAATCTGAAATTGTTTGTTGTTGTTCCTTTAGGTTTTTTGTCCACCCATGTGTTTGGAGCTCACTGCCTTCCACTTTACAAAACTTGCCTACTTTACCTGTTTTTGAAACACAAGTAAAAGAAACCAATCTTTCCACGCAAGCATTTTTGACAATACTGTTCCTACATGTGTGTGTGCAGTAAGTTCTTTGGCATGTCAGTTGTTACATGTGAAGAATGAAGGTATGAATGGTGTATGAAAGCACAATGAAATAGTTTCAACTAGACTTGTGCTATACAAATTCTAATTATCATTATTGTTAGGTAATGGCTGCTTTACCACCAATCATACAGAGGTCTTTATAGATTAGATGTCATGTGGGCAATTGCGATTCACCATGCTCTGGATCTCTCAGGGGAAAAATCCAAATCCTGTCTTAAATCTAGAAAAATTATTCTGCAAGGAAGCATGAGGATTGCTGTTTATTAAATTGCTACATTTATTGCTGTCTTTTACACTAGGACTAAGAGTGCTTGTGGTAGTGGTTGAAGAGGAACCACTGCCATCAAAAGGTGTTATTCATTTGGTTCATTTCGAGTAGTCTTTAAGGAATTCAGAACTTCAGAACGTGTGACAAATAAGCGCAGATTGCCGATCCATACAATTTTTCCAGAGTTTCTACAAGAGTTGATTTAACATTGTGGAACTATGGTCGCATATCAAAAGCTACAGATTTCATCCGATCAAAACATTTTTTTTTTGCTTTTGGCACTGTTGCTACCCTCGTTTACTTGAAGGTTCAGTTGTTTGTACAGTCACACTGTACTTTTGCTTTCAGTTCATGTGCATCCATTTTTTATTTAAACAATTGAAAATTGGCATCCAAGAGAAATGTGCACATGAGATATGGGAAAGTGACATTTGCAAAACGTTGTTCATCAAAGACGGCATCACAGAGTTTCTTTGGAAAAAAACACAGATCAGTAAGCGGCGGTGCAGATGAGTTAGAAAGATTTGCACTTTGCGTATTGTACTGCCTGGTGATGTGATTTGTTTGTGTCTCAGTGTGGACTGGATGACCACTGACAGCATGCAGAGACAAAGAAACATAAAATATTTGAAATGTTCAAACATACTTAAAAAAAGCAAAAACACACTTTGATTACAGCATTACTGATAATAGCAAACAAAGCTGCTGTGAGTAGACCTTTTCTGAAGAGAAAAACTACTGTAGAGCACATAAACACTCTTGTCAGTTGACCACTGGCCAGTGCTCACCAAATAATGTGGCTAACCTCACCATTTCTGTGGTACAGTGCCAGCCATGTTGTTTCAGATTGATCTGGGGCTGCTGCCTGATTCCCTTCTGCGTAACAGGCTGCCAGGACGTCATCCACACCTGCCCTAACTGTCAGCAGCAGATTTCTCACTGGGGGAGGATGTAAAAGCAACAACAAGCCCTTCTTTGGAAAGCTCCAGAAGTCTTATGCCTAAAGAAGGCTTTCAGTTTTTGTGTTGGGCTTCAAAGTGCCAGATGTTTACTGACTGACACTTTGGATTGATTGCAGGACCTACAAACAATTGTATTTTTTCCTTTGGTTTTTTTTTTTTTTTAACAGGCTGATGCTCTGGGACCAGTTTTCATTTTTCACAACTTATATATTTGATATTGTAAGTACTTGCATGATTTTCATGAATGAAGGTTGAAATCTTAGTAAATGAAATCTGATGAGAAAGATATATTGGATGATTTTTTTTGTTAACAGAATACCACACATAGCGTTATGATGTTTAGCATTCTGGAAAAATCTATATGTATGAATATAAAAATATATGTAAAGAAGGAAGTTTTTGATGTGAGAAGAACTAAGATAATTTCACCTGTAGAGCCTTGCCTGCAGCATGAAATTTAATATCTGTAGAAAAAAGATTTTTTTTTTTACCCATACTTGCAGCAAATAATTCGCAATATTGAAGAGTTAACCTTCTCTTCTGTATGTCACAGAACTACGCAGAAAGCATGAACACATTTATCATGGAAGGACAGAGTTTTGTATACAGAATCACACATATAGCACAAAATCAACTGAAGAAAAAAGAGCTTTTACAAAGTGTGTAGAATTATCAGCAAAACTCAGAATTCTTGATACCAGAAGAAAGATCTTTTTTGGGTAATGCATGAACAATAAAAAGAAAATTAATCATAAAATTTCTGCTGTGGGGAGAAAATGGCATGAGAAAGGGTTGAAGAGGTTCATTAACAAAAGTAATTGAATCAATAGCAAACGGTCCTTGACATACAAATTATCTCCAGAATATTCTCAAATGAAGAATTTTCTCAACCGTTTCCTACTGGCACACTTGTTTGGATTCAGCAGATTTGGTTATCCCGCATGCAAACTGAAAGAATTCACATACTATGACGGGATGTGGTAGACTTAGTCATAGAGTACATTGACTGAATGCTCAGTGGCTCAGTAGAAAGATTAGATATGGCCCCCCAAAAAGCATAGCAGTGTAGTATTCTGCCCAGAAGAACAGATATTCCTTTTCAGAATGACAGTATGCTAGCTGCATTTTACCCCATCTCTTTCAGTAATAGTGATGGCTATCCCAGGACCAATTATCATTTTTATACATTTGTCAGCATTACCCCAACACTAGTTCAGTTAAATACCTTTCCAGGTGGCAGCCTTCTGTCTATAACAATGCTGAAGTGCACACACATACACACACACACACACACACACACACACACACACACACACACATGCCCGCATGTATGAGTGTGTGTGTGTGTGATTATCCTTTAAATATTCTTTAGAAGAGCCTAGGTTTTTTTTTAAACTAAAACAACCATTGTGTGTGTGTGTGTGTGGGGGGGGGGGGGGGGGGGGCAAAATATTCCTTTTATTTATTTATTTATTTATGTATTTGTTAATTTATTCATTCATTTTTTTCAATGTTCAATGTGCCCAAAATAAATTGAACAGAAATATTTAGTGGGTTTGGCATGTTTCTGTTCAGTTAATGTTACTTTTTTTTTGTTTGTTTATTTTTCTCCTTGCAAACACAGAACATTTTACACAGATTTATAACATTTCTCTTCACATCACCATACAATTCACACCATTTATGTTTCAACAACCAGACATTTACATTTTGACCATGTACCATGATACCAAAAAAAAAAAAAAAAAAAAAAAAAATGAAACAGAAAAAAGAGAGAGAGAGAGAGGACACAAAAAAACCCAAAAAAGCCATTTTACTCCTGTACAAGATCAGTTTTTACACAACATATGCCATATTTTACAAATTACCTTTTTATGTGCAGAAACTGAAAGTGAATAACAAAGGTAATTATACTATTTTTGTGGTTGGCATATGATAATAATGCAGTGATAATGATTGGAAAATGTTGACTGTTGTGTTTGTGGTGGTGCTGCTGTTATTAATTTGAAGGCTTAAAAATTTATTGTGATTCTCTCTCTCTCTCTCTCTCTCTCTCTCTCTCTCTCTCTCTTCCTCTCTCTCTCTCTCTCTCTCTCTCTCTCTCTCTTTGTATGTATACATGCTTAAAATTTGATGAATGCTGTTTAGTATCAAGCTACATGTCAAGCAAAATTAAAAGTTTTCTGAACGCAATATACATTGAAAGAAAAAGTTCTGTGATACCTTAAATGTGGATTTTGGTTGTTACTTCATATTGTTAACCCATTTCATTGGCCTGCCGTAGTTTTATTTCACACCCCAGACATTAAGTGGGTGAGTTATTATGACAAAAAGAAAACTGAGTTTTGTGGCTTTGTTCTTGTTTAGTCTCGTTTGAGCTCTTGGAAACTTACATCAAGAATTTGCCTTTACTCAGAGTATGGAGTTTCGGTGTTTGTCAATTTCCTGGTTTGTTTGGGGTTTTTTTTGTTTGTTTGTTTGCTTTTAATCTGTACTCTTTTTGGGACACTGTGGCAATAGGCTGACTCTGCTCCTACCTTTTTGCTGATGAGAGAGTTATTAATAGTCATGTTTTGAATCTTGGGAGATGACAGATTTTTAATCATGCCATCAGTCTGTTGTGTATCCGTGTGATGTTTATCATTAACATTCCCTGAAAGAAACAATTTTTTATTATATTTTGATTCATTTTCTTCCTTAAGGTCTTTTGTTTCAAGTAAATGCCATGTTTTAGCTTCACTGCTGGCAGCACTTTTGTCTATGATGCAGCTGAAAAATCTCTTAGAGTCCAGAAGTTGGACTAGGAGATCAAACTTCGGGAGCAACAAAAATATATCTGACATTCTTGTTAGCATGCCATATCCATGGGGTGTGTCATGTAATGAAATAAAAAATCCCATGCAGGAAAAGCATGGAAACATAGTGAAAAACAGCCAAAGGGTATGAACACTTACTCAGTTTATTGAAATGGCCTCATTGTCAAGGGTCATGTGATGTTGTGTGAGAAAAAGAAAAATACAAGTGTTATGATTTAAAGTTGGTGAACAGTATTAGTAAACAATACTTTTCCTTAAACTGTCTTAACAGTAGTTGCCTTTCCTTAGGGACTGGAACGATACATTTATTTAGTCGTCGGTGACTAACTGATATCAAACCTGTCAAGGGAAATGTTGATTTGTGATGGCACCAAATGAAATGCCATTTAATAATGAAAAGGAAGGAAAATGACTGTTGTTTTAGCTTGAAACGCCCCATTTCAAAAAAAACTTCCACATAGGGGTAAAATGCTCTCCCCTCTGGTATACTCCCTCCACTTCCCTGCACACACCCCGCCCGCTCCTTTCCCTCCCCCCACCCCCACCCACCACCCATTTTCTTCTCTCTACTCCCTCTTCATTCTCTAGGCGTGCCCTCTTCCTTTTTTTTCCAACCCAAATATCCCTTTATTGTTTGTAATGGAAAACCTTATACATTTTTGTCCAGATACTATGCAGTGCATGTTTTTTTCTTTAAGTTTGTTTTGCATGTACTGTCTGTCTATATGATGAACAAATTTGTTGGTTACTGCTATACAGGAGGCTGTGTTGGTTTTGCCCGTTGGTGTATATTTTTTCCCACTTGTATAGTTTTCTTCTTTTTTTTTATCAAGTTCCTATGTCAAGACATAAATCGATGACCATTGATGTTGCAAATAACCGTGTTATGCATTGAATACCTTTTCAGTTGATACAGCTCACATGTATTCCAAGCATACTGAAATACGGCTGCAAACATTCCACCTTAAAAACACCCCCTGAGCACAATCATGTTGGGATACATTAGATGCACAGTACTTTTTTTTCTTTTAATAAAAATAGACAATTGTCTTTTAAACAAACGGAATTCTTATTGGTACTTGTTACATTACATGCACCACATTCTTAAATAGTCAGTAGATGGACAAGTAAAATACACATTTGTTGTTTTCATATTGTAATTTAAGATGATGCATACACTCAGTTTGTGAAATGGGTACACTCCCTTATGCTCTTTTTTCTTAAAAACTCATAAAACATTTGTTTTTGCCTTGATAGTAGATTTACTTCCCAATGAAAACTGTCTTGAAACTTATGAAATGTTTGGTCTCCCTTTAAAGACCTGCAGGAACATCTTTGTCTTTGTCTGCATAAGATTTACTTCCATAAAGACTCGTCCAGGACATTTTTGTGCTTGTTTGTTCTAGATTTACCTCCAAAGACCCCTTCCATTTACAAACCCCATCCACCCCTCTCTGTCATCCTCTCCCTCTCTCTCTCTCTCTCTCTGTAGGTATTTCTAGAAATCATTGTGGATAGTTCCATTGCACAACTGACTTGGGTTAGTATGACTTCAACAATATTTCTTGAAAAGACTCTAGAGATTTGAATGTCTGCACAAGAAGTTTTATTGTTGGCAGTTTCTTTTACTCTTCAGTGTGTGTTTCACATTCTGTGCCTCTGTGTATATGTGAC
>CM065714.1:106146230-106153730 GCA_033310375.1 Conus canariensis | reverse complement strand
GTTGCCTTTTCCTTTCAGGTTTATGTTATTCAAACGGAACGTGTAGTTCGTTCATTCTTTGCGTTGAAAATAAACAAAACAAACAAACTGATATATAATGGAATGTGTGTGAGTCTGTATATACTTGCTAGTGTTAGTGGCAGCGCTGGCAGTGGGTAGACCTATTGAATTATCAGTTATGGGGGAGCTAGGTAGGAGTGTGTGGGGGTGGTGGGTGATGAGAAGGGGGCAGGGTAGAGGAGGGAGAGGAGATGGGTGGGTGGGTGGCTGGGTATGCCACATGTTTTCTGTGTTGCTTCCATGCTGCTCATAATTCTTCTGTGGTCGGCTACAGCGGCCACAGCATGGTTCGTCCCTTCGAGGTTCTAGCACTGTCTGTACGCATCAGACTTCTGTGGTCGGCTACAGCGGCCACAGCATGGTTCGTCCCTTCGCGGCTCTAGCACTGTCTGTACGCATCAGACTTCTGTGGTCGGCTACAGCGGCCACAGCATGGTTCGTCCCTTCGCGGCTCTAGCACTGTCTGTACGCATCAGACTAGCAGGAACCATCGAATTCTAGAAAATTCACTTAAAAAAACAAACAAACGAAAACAAAACAAAACAAAACAAAAGAAGAAAAATTTGTAGTTAAAGGCATTTGTTGGAAAAAAAAGTCATCTACAGATTTGGCATAGGATTATATTGCATAAAGGCGTCAAAAAGGTCCATGCTACACGTCAATCATTTGTACAATAAATGTCAAGAATTATGAAAGGGTCTGAGCTCTTCATGGATCGATGGATCTACAGCCGTCATGGAAAAAAAAAGTATCTGTGTAATGAAGTGTTTACCACGTAATAGGTCAAGACTTCTTTTTGAGCAGTCAGGTCTAGACTGGAACCAACATGTCACTGTGAATGAGAGCTGGGAGACAATGGACAATAAAATTGTAAACGAGCAGAAAATTTTTCTTTTCTGTTGCTTTTTGCCACAAAAAAAAACAAACTTTTAAGATGAAGAACTTTACAAGAATGACAGGCTTTGACTGGTCTACTCTGAGCAAAGCCAGTATCACTGAGGCAGGCATGTATAGGCCTACTAGTTTGTTTGTTTGTTTGTTTTTTAAGAATCCAGACAGGGCAAACGGGTCCCTTAACGCTAATAGCAGTTGGGAGAACTTGCCCCGGACGGTCGTCTACTAGTCAGTCCTCCATGGAAACCGGGGAATTCCACCTGACCTGAGAGATGCCGTCGTGATCTTGATCTTTGAAGAAAAGCGGAAGTTGCAACGAACAACTGCATCGGCTGTGCCTGACCCGGATCAGCTGTAAGATGCTAACTTACATCATCGGCAGCCACGTACGATAGATACGGAGCATCTGAGAGCAACGAAATCCTGTGTGATCATCAGCACTGCTCTAGAAGATGGCGATCTTAAGAGACAGAGCTTCTTGAATTTGTTGACGAGCTTTTGGAGGATAAGGGGGAGGGGGTGAGGAGGGGGGGGGGGGGTGGAAGGAAACAGACTGACTTACTTATCACGGACTTTTCCAAAGCGTTGTAGGCTATAAGATTAACCATTGTCTCCTCTTTCATAAGCTTTGATGTTAAAGAGTACACACAGAGGAAGCAACCAATGGGTGGATTGAACGTTTTCTCAAAGACAGACGCCATGCAAGTTGTGTAATGGAGAGCACTCTCCTTCCCTATGCCAGTGTTCGCTCTGGAGTCGTTCAAAGCGCGATCAGTACCAGGTCCATATTTGTGTCTGGAATATAAGCTTATCAATGACTTCCCCGAGAAGCTTGCATGACCGGCACTCGGCTAGAAACTTTAACTGGTTAAATGGACCAATGACTGGCAAAATACAATTCAACGGTGAAGATGTGAAATGGTACACACTGGTAAGAATAACTCCCAATTGCAACAATAAAATTGATGGCTGTGAGCTCACACTAGTAGATGCGGAGCTGGACTAAATGACAGAGATCGCCGTGATTGATGGAATCTTTACTTTTGACCTCAGGTGCATGTTAAAAGCATTGTTAAAGGGCACTTTGAATGTCTGAAATGATTTCACGTGATCAATCCAGTTCTGCGGCAGGTCTAAAGTTCCATTCTTTTTAAGTGTGCACACATTGCGTATGAACTCCCCCCCCCCCCTCCCCCGCCCAGTTTTCTATAGTCTGCTGGACTCCACTCCCATATCCTTGTGCCCTACCAATGGTGTAGGAGTCCACAAGTTATGCATTTTCTGCTACTTTTGCTGACACACAGAATTGCACTCAGCTGTTGACCCTAAATTCCAGGACAAAATCGCCCTTTTCACGTTGTTAAAGCAAATTATTTCCACAGAAGCATGTTGATTTCCATATAATATACATATGGCAGCCACTTTTTGACCTCTGCTGTAACCCCCCCCCCCCCCCCCTCCACCACCACCACCCCCCCCCCCCCTCCAAAAAAAAAAAAAGAAAGAAAGAAAGAAAAAAAGCACCCTGACCTTGTTGTAAGACATTTTTGTTGCATGCTCTACTCCCCAAATGCAATATTTCCTTCACACAGAGAGAGAAGGGGGGGGGGGGGGGGGGGGGGGGGGGAGAAGAAGAAGAAGAACCGTCGACAATAAGCTGGTTCGCGAGTAAGACACGAAAATATTACTCTGACTTCAAGACAAAGCATAAGCAATCAAACTTAGATTCAGTTCAGTTGCTAAGGCCTTGCAAAACAAAGGTAACTGTGCAGCACAGCAGTACAGCACCTTGGTAGAATGTGCTCCTTCTTTAGAGCTGATGGCTGCATGGTTGCTGCTGAGGCCAATTAATCATTGTGTGACCTGCTTATCTTCACGGCTTTACAGGTTGGGCAGCAATCGCTGGTTGATGGTCATGACCCTTTATGTTGAGGGTGAGCTTGGAGATCTTGATCGATGCTTGAAGACAGTGAGTATTGTATATGGGAGTATACCAGTTTCATAAGCCAGTAACAGCTGTTTTGTCCAATTTTTTTTTAACCCAGGAAGGAAAACACCCCTGGTGGATATTTTCCCCAGGAAGCAGCACTCCCCTGAAGAAATCAACCCTCCCCTTACGTGGCGAAAAGCACTTACAGGGAAAAAAATGAAATAAAGCATCCTGCTTTCTGCCCGATCAATGGACATTATTTTCTGATCTGTAGTATTACACCTCAAAAGCTAAGTGAGGGGACTGCAGGATCTCAGGACTTCCATGAACAAGTCCGACAGGCTGTTAAGATACTCTCTAGGGCCAACGATGACAATGTGATGAGCAAAGGCGTTGACGGGAACACAGAAGATCATGTTACATCATCATTGACTGGACCAGCCATTGACTAGAAGTGTAGCCACTGCCAAACTTCTGGACATCACAGTATATGTCTACGTAAAGTGGCCACACCGGCAGACTACAAAGTACAAAACATAACTACCGGGTGAAGATTTATGAACTTTGCGAACGTTCATGTAAAACCAAGCATATAAGTCGATAGGCAAAGAGGATACGAGTGTGCAAGAAGTAGATGAGAGATGTATCAAGACAGAAATAATGGCATACGCATAACGAAACTGGATAGGTAATGTATTAAATTATGTATGAATCTAGGTACCCTATGCTGAGTGTTTATTTTTCTCTCTAGCTATCGCTTTTTAGTGTCTTATCAGAGAGAGAGAGAGAGAGAGAGAGAGAGAGAGAGAGAGAGAGAGAGAGAGAGAGAGAGAGAGAGAGAGAGTTATGGTTGTATTACAAATAAAATGAAATCGTAAAAGACACAACGGTCCCTTTAGAACAAAAAAAGTAAACAAATGACCATCCATTCCCCCATCCCCAACAACAACAAATTAACAAGGATGAAAACAAAACAGTGAAATTTAGTACTCTCTCTCTCTCTCTCTCTCTCTCTCTCTCTCTCTCACACACACACACACACACACACACACACACACACACACACACACACACACACATCATCATCATCATCATCATCATCATCATACATTGGTTTACATTGCACAAATCACAGTTAACCACATTTTATTTCATTGTAAAAGTCTCCGAGGTTTTCTACCTGATTCAGTCACAGCAAGGAATATTTCGGAAGAAAACATACAAGATTTATTATATGACACAAAGGTTTTACTACAAATTGCTGAATCCCTAATTCACACCCCCATCAGGTCATTCCTGTAGATATTTTTTTTCTTCTTCCAATGTAAGTTAGTGGTGTGGGACACATCCACCCACCCACGTTTCTGTATTTTGCATTTTGTTTGTTATATGTATCTTTAACATTTCCTCTTTACTGTTAATGCAGTGTTCACAGTTTTCATTACCTCACACATTTACACTCACACACACTCACAGACAGAATGCACTCACTCACGCACACTTTGGTCTAATATCACTTATGGTGAAAAGACGTAAAAACAAAGAACGAACGAACGAACACACACACACACACACACACACAGTACTTACACACAAGATGGCGCCTGCAGACAGCAACCGATAGTTCAGTGCTGTGGATGCTACAATGTTTCGATCAAAGCAAGCAATGGGAAACCACACCAGGATCCGGAAAAGCTGCATACCTGTACTGTGTGCAAAGGGATGCACTAAGGATGTGCTGGCGGAGCACGGAAGCGAGGACGGAACAGATTGTAGATCTGAGTGGAGGAGACCGTTCCGTTTGTCCTTTGTTAAGGAGGGGCTGGAGCCTAGGTCCAGAGACAACAATGCTCCTACAGACTGCATCAAGTCCGTGAGTACCTCACAGATCTTTGCTCTGATCGAAGGCACAATCACATCTCTGCGAGATCAAGTAGCCGGTCTGGAAGAACAGATGAGATCGCTACATGAAAAAATGGATAGAAAGGACATAGCTAGATCTAGCATAGCAACACAGACGGAGCCTTTCCCCTACCTCTCCTATGCAGAGGTAGCTGGAGTTCCATCAAAGCTGAAAACACCTTCTCGGGATGCTCTGCTGGTCGAGGCAAATAAAACAGAAAAGACGCACAGCAGAATTGTACAGGAAAGTGGACAAAACAAAAAAATAGAAGAAAATGATAACGCGAACAAAAATGACGTCAAGGCTTCTTTGCGTCATAAGCCGAAGTCGAAGAAGCAGTGCAAGAAAAATGACGACAATAGCCTTAAGGTCGAGTCCAGAGACAAACAAAACGCCAATGACTTAAAGGTCAAGTCCAGAGACAAACAAAATGTTAACGACTTAAAGGCCAAGTCCAGAGACAAACCAAATCCAACTTTAAAGGGCCTTCCCAACATATTATATGTGAATGACCCTGTCATAAAGAAAGTCAACACAAACAGACTAGGGAAGTCCTACGGATGTAAGGTGCATCAGAGTAATGCAAGAACAATAAATGACATCAAACCAGCGGTGGCCAAAGCAAGTGCATCTGTCAAGACACCTCCTGATGCTTTACTCTTGCATGTTGGATCGAAGGACCAAGAAACAGAATCAGCAGCAACATGTTCCGGAAGACTGGCAAAGTGCGTGAGGAGTATCAAAGAAGAAAACCCTGATCTGGCCATCATAGTCAGTAAGATGGCTCCTACATCACACCCCGAACTCAATATCAAAGGGGACTTGTACAACGCACTTTTGGTGTCAGAGCTGAATGATGACAAAAACATCACCTTCATCACTCACTCAAACCTACAAGCTGCCCGCTTCAACCTCCGTGATGGGCTACATCCCACTGCAAGAGGAGCTAGCATCCTAGCGGGGAATATTGGCCGGCATCTGAGGAACCTCTTCTGGGAACGGCCCGGAAGACAGCGCGACGTCCCCGGTACCTGCGCCCCACACCCTTCCCTGAGGATTCCTTCTACGGCTCTGCCTGGTCCAATAGGTTCAATGTCTTATACAACTGGTGACATTTTATGTTGCTTTTGGTCGGAACGAATGTAGCATACCAGCCTACGTCTCTGTGTAGCTAAGCTCCAATTGTGTTAAAGCAACATATTTTTATTTAATTGGTTATTTTTTATTTTTTTATTTTTTCCTCAAACATGAAATTTAACAATAATATAAAAATACTGCAATGGAACTGCCGCTCTCTCTATTCTAATATTGACTGCTTACGTCAATTTTTAGTGTCATCTGACTGCCACGTTCTTTTATTCCAGTCTGTTAATATCAGCAAGAACAAACTACCAAGACTGGAACAGTACTACTATCCACCAGTAGTAGATACAGATAAAAATGGTAATAGAGTAAATTGTGCTATCTATATTCATACTGGACTACAGTATTGTGACAAACAATCACCTGTGCCTAGTGGATTACATGGGATTTTTTCATGTGCTGTAACTGTCAAGTTTTCGGACTCCTTAAAAGTGAACTGTGCTTCTGTATATTTACCTAAGGGTCCAGATGAAGCTAATACTGAATGGATGAAAAATATCAAGAATGATAATGACAAATGGTTAGTAGGAGGGGATTTTAATGCTCATTCTCCTTTCTGGGAAAAAGAGTGCACACAGGTCAGTAGTAATAGGTTTGTGGAAAATGTTGTAGACTCAACTTTATGTTTACTCAATGATGGTTCTTATACCAGAGTTCCTGATATATCTACACATAGACCTACTGCTATTGATTTAACCTTGGTTTCATCTAAAATGGCTTTGTCGTGTGCATGGGAAACTTATAGTGAAACTCTTGGGAGTGACCACATACCAATCATCATCACAATTAATCAGTCCCCTAATTTTGAAGACACAAAACCTGATGATACAATCCCAAGATTTGATTATAAAAATGCCAAATGGTCTCAATTTTACAATACACTTAAAGATCTAGACATAAGATTGTCCCCAGATGATGATATTGATACTATGTATGATACGTTTTGTACTTCTGTTGTAAAAGTGTCTGGTTTATGTATTCCTAAATTGAAAAATCAGGGATCTAAAGGGGGTAAACATCTCGGTAATGTCTGGTGGACTGAAGATTGCGATAAGGCAGTCAATGAGAAAAAAAGGTTATTCAAAGAATACGTGCACACTAAGAAAAGTCAAGATAAGAAAATGGTTGATAAAAATTTTAAGGAAATGAAACATTCAAATATACATAGTAATAGAGTTATGGAACAAGCCAAAAAGGATTATTGGGATAATTTTTGCAAAAGAAACACATTCGATCATAAAGATAGTAGAATGGTATGGAAAGAGATAAAGACGATAAAAAATGGAATCAAACTCCCAGAATATCCTATCATTCTTGATAATAACAAGTTACCATCATCTACAGACAAAGCAGAAGCGTTTGTAGACCAGTTTGCTAAAGTGAGCAGGTTAGATGGGTTGTCTGAAAATCAAAGAAAATTCAGAGAGGATAAAGAATCTACCCATGTCTTTAATGATGTATCTGATAACGACACAAGCGACATCAACGCCCCAATTACGTTACAAGAGGTGAAAGATGCTATAGATTCTCTCCCAAACAAAAAAAACAGCTGTTGGAGTTGACTCCATTT
>CM065714.1:106133730-106141230 GCA_033310375.1 Conus canariensis | reverse complement strand
AGCTGGTCTTTATTTTTGGTTGTTAGTCTTTGAGACTAAAACTGAAACTGTGAGAAACCAAATATAGGGAGTGAGTAATTTTTGCGTGCCAGTTATTTGTGCTGTTTTATAAATGATCAGTTATTGCTGTACTTGTACTGGAATGAGACTGTATCAGCCATAAACTTTAAATGATTAGTATATATGCAGACAGTTTCAGCCTTCTTCTTGCCAGTCTGGGTACTTTGGTACCTCTAGTACTAGTACTAGTAACTCCCTTTCTGACCTGCCTGGTGATGTAATAAATGTTTTGTAGGCCCAGTCACGGGCAGTACTTTAATTCCCTCTCTTTACTAAGGTTTAAGGTCTGCCGTTAATGGGTTGGGCCTTGACATAAATAAAACATGGAACTATAGAAAGAAGATTGTTAGTTGGATATGGAGATGGATATGCAACACCACATTCAATACCCTACCCTGTAGGCACGCTACACTTATCTCACGACTCCGCTCACATTATTGTTATCACTATTATATGATGTACTCTGATCATAGGTTTAATCTTCAAAATTTCTTTTGTAGTTATTTTTATCTTCCTGATAATGTTATGTATATATGTTGTTTAATAGGGGGGGGGGGGGGGGGGGGGAGGCGAGGGATACACTTACTATGCTATTTAGATCTGTTGCTCTTAATTTTCTTATCAGTAGTAGTCTTTGTATATTAGTTTCAACATTGTTATTGTTGTTCTTATTATTGTTTCACTCTCTTGATTATTGTCTCCATGTTCTGGTCTCACTTTGTGTTTTAGTTAACTGTTGTAGAATTGTGACGACAGATTGAACGGCTGCCTATTGCCTAAAATCTCTGTAAAGTTTCTCTTTCTTTATTCTCTCTCTCTCTCTCTCTCTCTCTCTCTCTCTCTCTCTCTCTCTCTCTCTCTCTCTCTCTCTCTGTGTGTGTGTGTGTGTGTGTGTGTTTTGATAATTTCCAGCTAAGTTTCATGATGCAGCATGGAAAAACAATGTGCGTTGAATTTGACTGCTTTAACCAAATAAAATTTGTGTCTAGAAACTGGAAGTACTTCCGGCAAGTTGTTCGTAGAGATTTTGTGTTTGTAAGTGAAGTGGCTGCACAAGATCAGTTGAATTATTATGCCATTGGAAGTGGTGAGTTCCTTCTTCGTTATGTATTTGATGTCCCATTGTGGCAATAATGCTTTCAAAGTTAAAAGAGAGCCATAGCAGGTCAGTAGTACTCATATTCTTAATGCCATTGGAAATACACCTTTATTCCTGTGTTTGTAGTTACAGATACTATTCTTGGATTACACTTATTTTGAAATTTATTTGTGCTTGGGAGCAGGCATAAAAGATGGAAGGGAAAAAGCATTCAGTCCCCTCAGTATTTTTCATCACATGTCCATGATTGTGGTCTTGAATAGAATTGTTGTGTCATTTACAGCATTGTGTGATGAGTGTCTTAAAGCTGCTTTTGACAAACTTAGACTGTATAGACCAGTTTTTATGTTGCACTGGCTAACGCTGTGGGGTGGAGAAGTGAGGGTTCATGTTCCGTTACAGCCTTTTATTTGTGGAATTTAGTCCCAGCCAGTTGACTTAGTTATGTAGTCAAGTAAGAATACTGAAAGTTACTGAAACTATACTGTCAAGTTTCAGCCTATCAAAGGATGGGTATGAGAGTTGCTCAGGTTACATAATCAACGCTATAGCCAGCCTGAAGTGTCTGAATTTCAGGTCTTGTTGATACTGGGATAATATTGTTTTAAAGGAACTTGGAGGTCTAGAGTACAGCCCCATCATATAGTCTTGGACTAGAATGGAAATCCATGGTATCATCTTGATCATCCTCATTGATCATAATATGAACATGTAGCAAGAACCCAGGGAGAGGTTGACAGCAAAAGGTCTTCAGAGAAGAAACCCCCCTCAGACAAGTGTTTGGGCCCTGAACACTTTACACTCTAAAGGGGGCGGGATGCATCCAGGTCATAACTCCCAGATGCCATACTACAGCCAACATTTTTTTTTCCTGGGGCTGCCAGATTGTGTTGCCTTTTATGCTTTGCCCTCTGGGTAACCTTAGTTTCCTCTCTATGTCCATGCATGTAATGAGTTTGTGTCAAGGTTGTTAGCAGTATCAAGTTCATGGGGACTGTCACTCACTGTATAGATGTGGTGGCAGACTCTGGATGGGGAAACAGGGGGAGGGAGGGAGAGGGGCATTCACTCATGCTGGTTCCTGTGACTACACAATTATAGTTGTATGTAGAGGGTTAAGTGGTGTCCTACATATGCTGGCTCAAGAACAGGCAACACTAAACATCACTGAAGCAGTTCAGCAGTCACACAGTGTCTCCTCTGGTAGACTGCATCATGATGACCGGATATTGATTGCTCCCAGTGGACTGTGATGTTTTGAGACTGGGACAGGAGGACAAGCCTGGGTGTTACGCAGTTAGGAGAGCCATGAATAGTGTATGAATTGTACCACTGAGAGGACACAGAAAACAAACCAATGAAACAAAATGCCAAACACCCAAAACTCCTTTGATATTTTCATGTCGATTTTGTATTTCATGTCATTCTGATTTATGTTACTTCCGTCTTCAGTTCTACACACTATTCTACAAGGCACAATCCTGAAGATTCTGGTACTTTAAAATGAAGAGGTATTTCCACTGGCATTTAGAGTGTGTAGTTTGTAATGTCATGCAAGCATTTTTGTATTTTATCTGGTTTTGTCTCTCTGTCCCTTTGCGTGGATTCTTCCCAATGTGAATGCCAATGTAAACCATATTGATTTTGTAAGTAGATCAGTATAGTTGACATAGGTAGATCACATAGGGAAGAATTATTCAGAGGTCAGTTTATCAGTTTTTAAGAGAGATCTCTTTGATTTAAAATTAGCACACATATTCTGCTGTTTAAAAAAATAGACAAATGAAAAAAGCAGCTATTAATTGCTGTGTACGTAGTGGATGAGTAATATTCAAACCTATACTGATCGCTTGCACTCTTCAAAATAGAGCATGGGCACTGATTTACAAATGGTTAAAAAGTCATTCTTTTAAGTTAAATCTGAGGTAAATACATGTATGCTGAAGTTTGGTTCACCCACCAGTGCAGGTAGCTTAACAATTGACAGATTCAGTCTGTCATCTGCACGGCATGAGTTGTGTAGTATTCGCACATGCCTTAGAATTAAAAGAGAAAAAGGTAGAGAGAGAGAGCAAGAGGGTGGATTTGGACAGGATTGGAGTAGGTAGCAAAATTTCTCTCTCTCTCTCTCTCTCTTCTCTCTTTCATATATCTAGGTAGAGACTGAGAAACTGTTTGGGAATTTGTCATGCAAATAACATTAAAATATTTGACTTTCAGGATGATAAAAAGAGGAAAATGAAAAAGAAGCCTCGGTTTCAGGTTTGTAACTGGAAGAAGTAGGGCAAGTAAAGAACACAGTTGTGCTCAGAGTTTTTGCAAGACAGTATCAAGTGCATTATTTTTCAAGTAAAAAAAACAAACAAACCAGAAATAAGACCTGCAAAGGAGTTTTTGCCAGATGGATGGCATGTTTTCTTTCCTGTGCGAAAGATGTGCGTGCCTTTCCATGCAGGTTGTTCCTTTGATCGGAGAAACCATGTCAGGACCCCCACCTCCCTACCCTGGTGGTGCTGAGGGTGCACAAGGCTACCCTCCACCCAATCCTGGGTACCCTCAGTATGACGCCAAGATGGGGGGCCCACCGCAGGGAGGTAAGCACTGCTGGTCTTTAAAATAATATTCCTCTTTTCCATCCTTTTGTGTTTGTGTGCGGACTTTATGTAACTGACAGGCAGGGACACTTTAATTATGTTTGCTCTTTGTTTAATCTTTTTTTTTTTAACATGGAAAAAAGAATATGAATTCCAGAGAAACTGTTCAGCGATCAGAATGATCTATTTACTGTATGCATGTATGACATTTATTATTTGAAAATTAGTCATGAATACTGTATGCACTTTTTGGGGGGTTTGTTTTCTTAACTTTTCTTATGTTCTTGGAAGAAACAGTAACTTGACTGTGATGTGAGTGTGAGTGTCCATACTCCCTGTGTGTGAATGTGTGTGTGTGTGTGTGTGCGTGCGCGCGCACCCTGCTTTGAACACAAAACTAGTAAGCTGAATTCAGTGCGTAGTTCTAAGTGAGCAGTTTGCTTTGAATATCCAAGATTCGATGATGAACTTTGCCATTTTTTTGTTGTATCCTAGCCCTCAATGACATAAAGGGGTAAGGAAGAGATAGGAAAGGAGTTACCTTATTCCACTCCAATAGAATATTTTCTTTACCGTCTTTGTTGCACTTGATTCCTTGAGAAAAGGGTGAAAAACAGATGCTTGTGCTGTCATGTTTAGTTGAGAGCACAACTGTGGCTGAATATCTACACACACGTGCGCGCACGCGCACACACACACACACACACACACACACCACAGCACACACACGCACACACACACACACACACACACTGCACATGCACAGGCACATTACACTCATTCTCTTGCAGACTCGCTCACACACACACACACACACACACACAGACACACACAAAGATGCACATGCTTCTCTATCTCACACACACATACGCACACACACACACACACACCATCACACACACACACACACACACACTCTCTCTCTCTCTCTCTCTCCCCAATCTTCCGTTCTCTCCGAACAGGTACCCAGAATAGTCGGTCAAAGCCACGAAAGAGCAGAGGGAATCAATACAGGCACAGAAAATTATGGAGAGCTCTGTCATTTGCACAAATGGCATGCGATTTGCCCAACCAGTACTGTATCATTGAGCTAATGTCGGCAGATGGACAGATACTTGATTATTGGTACATCTGTTGGCGCACTGGTGACAATAACAATTTGTGTTGCATACAGATAAAAAGAATTCCAGCTTTCAAAATTTTCTACAGTAAAATCTGGCTCCTTTTAAGTATTGTTCAAAAAAAAAAAAAAAAAAAAAGGGGGGGGGGGGGGGGGAGAAGAACAGAAATTGAGTTGTCTTTTCATTCACTTGGCCATACGTGACAAGTCATGGCAAAATTAAGTTGTTTAAAATGAGCAATAGAACGCATATTTTAAGAAACATTTTCAAGATTATGTGATACCGCCAGTTAGTGTATGGTATATTGCATGAAGACTGATGCAGAAAGTGATGATGACATATGAATGATAACAATGAGAATGTTGGTTTGTTTGTTTTTTTATTAAGGCTTTTTCCTGTTTGCTGTTTGTTGTATGAAACCTTTGATTGCTTCCATTCATTTCAAACTATCTTTGGTTTTAATACTCTCTTTTTTTCTGGACTATACAAACTTCAGTTAAATTACACATTTTTTTGTCTATGTTTGCTCCCACTCTGCTTGTATTTGTAACTATGTGTGTGTGTGTGTGTGTGTGTGTGTGTGTGTTCTGTCTGCATTGATAAAGATGCATTCATGTATGTCTGCGTGCGTGCGCTTGTGAGCATGTATTGTTTTTAGTTACAGTTTGATGTGTATGTGTGGGGTGTGTGTGTTTTAGATAAGCACACATTCATGTGGGTATTATACTTTTATAATAATTCCTTTTTGGTGGTTTCTGTTTGTTTTTAAGTATTTAATTTCTTTCGTTTTATCATTTATTATTATAATGTATTTCATTGATGCATGTTAACATTTTTGTCTTTTGTTTCCTTTTTTTCCCCTCATGCAGCTCATAGGGTGTATTCAGGTACTAACTGTTGGAGAACATTGATTGGTGTAATAAGAGAGTAAATAAACTAAAACAATTAACATTGTTAATTGGCCAAATGCTGTAGTTGGCCAGATACTATAGGGATATAAATTATTTCAGTGGGACATTTTGTAGGGACATGCTTCGGTGGGACATCCTGTAGGAGTGTGGTCAGTAGGCATCTTTCAGAAGGACATCCAGCTAGGACATCTTTTAGCTGGACATCCTGTATGGATTTGTTTCAGCAGGACATCCTTTAGGGATATGTTTTAGTAGGACATCCTGGTAGGACATGTTTCAGTGGAACATCCAACAGGGGCATATTTCAGGGTGGAACAAACATCCCACAGGGGCATATTTCAGTGGAATATCCCACAGGAGCATATTTCAGTAGAATATCCCACAGGAGCATATTTCAGTAGGAAACCTGTAGGGACGTCTTTCAAGGGGGACAACCTGGTAGGACACATTTTAGTAGGACATCCTGAAAGGATGTTTAATGGGAAATCCTGTAAGAACATGTTTCAGTGGAACATCCTAAAGGGATATATTTCCTGGGACATCATACAAGGACATGTTTCGGTGGGAATGATGATGCAGGGACACTTTTCAGTGGTGTATTCTGAAGAAACAGGTTTCAGTGGGACAGTTTGTAGGGACATGAATCAGTGGGACATCTTGCAGGGACATGTGTCAGTGCGACATCTTGCAGGGACATGTACCAGTGGGACATCTTGCAGGGACATGTATCAGTGGGACATCTTGCAGGGGCATGTGTCAGTGGAACATCTTGTAGGGACATGTGTCCGTGGGACATCTTGCAGGGACATGTGTCAGTGCGACATCTTGCAGGGACATGTGTCAGTGGGACATCTTGCAGGGACATGTATCAGTGGGACATCTTGCAGGGGCATGTGTCAGTGGAACATCTTGTAGGGACATGTGTCCGTGGGACATCTTGCAGGGACATGTGTCGGTGGGACATCTTGCAGGGACATGTGTCGGTGGGACATCTTGCAGGGACATGTGGCAGTGGAACATCTTGCAAGGACATGTGTCAGTGGGACATCTTGCAGGGACATGTATCAGTGGGACATCTTGTGGGGACATGTCTCAGTGGGACATCTTGTGGGGACATGTCTCATTGGGACATCTTGTAGGGACATGTGTCATTGGGACATCTTGTGGGGACATGTGTCAGTGGGACACCTTGTGGGGACATGTCAGTGTGACATCTTGTAAGGACATGTGTCAGTGGGGCATCTTGTAAGGATGTGTCAATGGGGCATCTTGTAGGGACATGTGTCAGTGGGACATCTTGTAAGGATGTGTCAATGGGGCATCTTGTAGGGACATGTGGTGGTGGAACATCTTGCAGGGATATATGTCAGTTCGACTTCTTGTAAGGATGTGTCAGTGGGGCATCTTGTAGGGACACATGTCAGTGGGACATCTTGTAGGGGTGTGTCAGTGGGACATCTTGTAGGGGTGTGTCAGTGGGACATCTTGTAGAGACAAGTGACAGTTGGACATCTTGTAGGGATGTGTCAGTGGGACATCTTGTAGGGATGTGTCAGTGGGACATATTGTATGGACATGTGTCAGTTGGACATCTTGTAGGGATGTGCCAGTGGGACATATTGTATGGACATGTGTCAGTTGGACATCTTGTAGGGATGTGTCAGTGGGACATATTGTATGGACATGTGTCAGTTGGACATCTTGTAGGATGTGCC
>CM065714.1:106120627-106133630 GCA_033310375.1 Conus canariensis | reverse complement strand
ATATTTGAATGGGAATATGTAGGGACATGTTTCAGTGAGACTTTGTATAGGGACTTTTTTTTGCAGGACATCCTGCAAGGACATGTTTCTGTGCGACATTCTGCAGAGAGATGTTTTAGTTGGACATCCTGCAAGGACATGTTTTTGCAGGACATCCTGCAGGGACAATATTTTCTTGGGACGTTTTGTAAAGACATGTGTTAATGGACATTCTGTAGGGACATGGAGTTCAGTGGAGCATGTTATGGGGATATATTTCAGAGGGATATCTGCAGAGACATATTTCATTGGGACAGTATGTCAGGACATGATTAAATGGGACATCCTGTGGAGACATATTACATCTGGACAACGTATCAGGACATGTGTCAGCGGGAATCATGTGGGGACATTCCAGTGGGACATCCTGTGGAGACATATTTCATTGGGACATGTCAGAACATATGTCAGTGGGAATCATGTAGGGACGTTTCAATGGGACATCCATGTGGAGACATATTTCTTTGGGACAACATGTCAGGACATGTGTCAGTGGGATATCTTATGGGACATGTACCAGTGAGACATTTTGTGAAGGATATATTTTAGTTGGACATCCTGTGGGATCATGTATCAGTGCAACATCATGTAAGGACATATTTCAGGCGAACGGGACATCCCATAGACAGTGAAAAATATTTTTGTTTGATAGTGTTTTTATAAGTGTGTGTGTGTGTGTGTGTGGTGTGTGTGTGTGTGGTGAGTGACACAGAGACAAAAAGAGAGAGAGCAGAACAGTATATGATGTTTTGGCTTCGGTCTAGCTATAAGTTATGAGAATGTTTCAGTGACTTGTGTCTCTTTTTGCCCAGTATTCGGAAGGGATGGGAGGTGGGTATGGGGTATTAAGTCTGGGGTGGGTGGGGGATGCCCTCTCCAGAGCTCCTTTTTTCACGACTTTTATATTGTGGCTTAATATAAGTGAATTTGAGGAAGTGCAGTATGAAGATAACAGGAATTCCCAGTTGAAGATACTGAAGACTAAGTTTGTGACAACTGAATGCATGATAAGTGATTTACAGCTATCAACAGTACCTTTGTAAGCAAAGGCACGTTGTATGAGAATTCCTGTCCTTAGCATTGAGTGCACCTGAATGTGAAAACAATGATCACCACTCTTACACATTACATGTGTTCTATATGTCAGTGAACGTGAAAATCGTCTGTCTTCACCTGTTCTGGGTCGCTTTTCTTGGTGTGGTCTTGTTCCAGTTATCTTGACACTGGCGCACAGTGAATGTTCCACTTCATTGTGGTGACTGTGAAAGAGTGATAATGTGGTGCTCTTGTGAGTGAAATGACTTTGTTTTGTGTGCGGACGTGTTTGTTTGTTTTGTTTTTTTCTAAATACTGTGTGATCTGTACTATACAGCTTATGGACCTCCCCCACCCATGGGACCATATCCAGGTATTCTGTTCTGTAGTATACCCCCTGTTGTCAGGTGGTGAAGTCTACTTACACTTCTGTTCTGTAGTATACCCCCTGTTGTCATGTAGTGAAGTCTACTTACACTTGTACAGTTGTGCCTGCTTGGTGGATATTCATAGCAGTCCTGAAGAATCTCACCAGATGTCATCTCATGCTGTATTATTTTGTGCCTTGTTTTAAGCCCTGGAAATACTCCTTCCCCTTGCAAATCTGACCTGTTCTTCCCTGACCGTGTCAACTTTGCTGCTTCAGTCATTGCTGGTTGTTATTAGTAGAACATTGTTGAGCCTTGAGAAGACTGTGTTGGTGGGAGGGATTTGGAGAATTTAGAACATGAGGGATATGAGATGAGCTGTATAATTGTTTGTGTATATCATGGGTTACTAACTGTTACCATTATCAGGTGGTGATGACTGGGCATTCTACGAAGGGTCATGCTTTATGGGAGCTTTCATAATAATGGATACTTGGCTTTGATATTTTCACACAACAGCTCAGCTAGCTGTGCTTTGGTTAAGTTAAACTGATCTGCATTCCATTTAGAAAGAAAAGAAAAAGTGGGTAACTGATGTGCATGTGTCTTGTGTTAATCAGAGAGCACATGTTTTTGTTTTGTTTTGGTGTTGTTATTGATGCTGAAAATTGTTGCTTTAAACAGACATTTGATTGGAAGTAAGCTTCTGAGTGCCTTTTTGAACATTTTCAGAACCTTTATCAACTTCACTTTTTGAAAAAAAATTGTATTTTGTTGTTTTTGTTTTCACTTTTTTAGACAATGTTTTGAAATATTGAGCCAATAATTAGTGCTTTTTTAGTATGAATGACTGTTTTGTTTATCAGTTGATATCTTTGGGCTTTGAATTTGTAAAAGATTACTTTTGAAATGATAGGCCTTTAAACAGTCTTTAAGGTAGGGGCAAGTGCATTTGCCATATCTGTATATGCACTTAGACCTTGAAATAGAATTCATGAGGGAAAAAGCATGAATTGCTCAACAACCTGGCTCAAGGCATTTTTAACACAGTTAATAACCAGTTTGTTAATGCTGAGAGAGTAGCTTACTGATGGATTACAGAGTGAAGGATCCAGTGTCATGAACACAATGAACTAACAATCAGTAGTATTAAAAGGAATTTTAAGTAGCTCTGCCAGTTAACATTGACAAACAAATTACAAGATGAAACACAACACGTTTTGACCTCTTAAGTCTTTTTCAGGCAAAATAAACAACATTCAAGACAATGAAAATAAAGAACAAGCAAACAGGAATCACTTAATTCAAATTCTGCGCTAGATGGGCGTTAGACAGGGAGAACAGCCCAGTGATAAATAAAACTGAGCAGCAGCTGTTGTTTTGAAATCGGTGAACATACAATCTCTTGACAGGGAGGTTGGCTTGCTGTCCTTGAATCTATCATGGCAGATCAGAGTTGGTCTCTGAAATAGCAAAATTTTTCAAACAGAATTGGTCATAGTTCCACTATTCTACGTGAACTTTTGTCAAGTACTTTTAATCTATTTACAACAAAAAAAAGAAAGAAAGAAAGGAAGAAAAAGAAAAAAAAAACGCACAAATTGGCAGACACAGAATTATTAAAATCTTGATAATTTACGTTGAATTTGTATTATACAAAAGGATTTGACTGACAGCAGTATCAACCAGAAATAAATCTGAGAGAGAGGGAGAGAGAGAGAGAGAGAAAATATATATATATATATATATATATATATATATATATATATATCCTAAGCTCAGCAGAAATAGGGCATATATAAATCCCCATCATTATTGTTGTTTATTTTTAGAGATTAATTGGTATGATATTTTTTTTTTTGCTCTTTAAATCAGTTACTGTTTCAATCATCCTATGAACAGCTATCCCACGTAAGTCCATATAAAGATATGCATAATCTGCATACACATGTACATGCCTAAACACGCTCATATGCATGCATACGCCGGCATGCTTACTTCATCATTTAGAGAGAGTATCAGATTTTGGGACAGTTGATCTTGCATATTTTTCCTGATAGATGCTGCTTCAGATTTTGGGAAATGGATCTTGTTCATTTGTCCACACAAAGTGAATGTCAGATTTGTGTATAGTTGATCCTATTTATTTTCTCTGTAAAGAGGACGCTTCAGATATCAGGGATTCCATTTATTTGTCAGTGGATGTACCAGATTGTGGACTGTCAGTCCTGTTTATTTCTCCATACACAGGATGCATCAGATTTTGGGAAAGTTGATCCTGCCCCCCCCCCCCCCCCCCCCCCCCTCCCCCCACTCTACAAAAGGTATATCAGCTCCATACAAAGGGTGTGTTAGATCATAGGGCAATGTAATGAAATTTTGAGAAAAGAAAAATATTGCCTTATATCCTTGCTGTTGCCAAATTAGGGAATGTACATATACTCGTTGTGCAGTAACTAATGTATGTAAGATGTCATGACTTCAGTTTTGATGAATAGTGAATGGATCCAAATGTACTTAGTAAGATTTCAGTGCCTGGAAAATACTTATGTGAATTAATTAACATATCACAAATTATGTTCCTATAAATGTAGAGAAACTATACAATTAAAAGACTGCTAAACACAACATGGCATCAACAGCATATTGTAAGCTGAAGTATGATTTCTACAAATATAATTCGGGCATCCACACAAAAGGAGAAATGCATTCAAGATGATGTCTAATATGTGTACACAGAAAGAGCAAAAGCAGACTGTTATTTCCTTTGGTATACAAATGGATGCATTTTTTTCTTGAGATTAACAGACAGAGCTTGAATACTTCTCGATGAAATAGAGAATTGGCACTCATTGTACAGTTGCAGAGTGCTTTGAATCTTGATGTTTTGTGCGCACTTTTTTTTTCTGTTTTGTTTTTTTCTTTTTTTTGTACATAGACACTTTCTTCTTTTAGGCACTTTCTGTGGTTACAATGTATGTATTTGTGTATTTTCACAATGATAAGTTATGCGAGGTAAATGAATTATTCTCTTGCAGTGCATGCCTCACAATTTTTGTTTTGCTTCTAACTGTTTCAAAATAGATTTCACTGAGCAATGAATTGATAGTAGCAGTTCAGTACCAAAAAGAACTGTGGATTAAGTATGCTTTGTAGATTCATTGATTCTGTTTCTTTGTAGTGGAATTCTTCATACTCTTTAAAATTGTCTTGAAAATTGAACATAGCAGTATGATTTTGATGACTTTCTTTTGTAGCACTTTGACACTAAATGAAACACTATGTTTAACTGAGTCTTTAAAATAGTAAATCCGGTTTGAATTTTGGACAGTACACTGTTGGTTTAAATGAACTGTAATTTTTAGGGAGACGGTCAACTGTGCATTGATTCATTCTGTGTGTAACGTGCGTGTGGGGATACTTTGACAGTTTTTTTGTCTCTTAGACATTCTTTGGAAATTTTGAAAAGGATCAAATGTGCCAGTCTGCGAAGTGTATTATCTGTATTATCACTGTTGTATGACATAATGATTTTTCTTTCTTTTTTCATACAAGATTGAGGTAAGTACAAAATGATTTAATTAAAAAAATTATTTTAAAAAATCAGTATACATTCACCTGGTCAATGTTAATGGAAGTAAGTTTGCCCTGAAAGACTTCAGATGCCCATGTGATAGAAGTTCAGTCACAAATTACCAGGTTTGGCCTAAGACACTTGCCCAAACAAGCAGCCAGTTCTCTGTAAGGTACTGGTCTTCTTACATGAAAATAGCTGTACATTCACAATAAGGGAGAGGAGGAGGAAGGAAAAGGAGTGAGAGAAAGACTTCTGGTATGATCATCAGCACTACAGTTTGTTATAGCCATCAAATGAAACTGTGCAGAAAGTTAATGATTTTAAGTGTGTCTGGTCAGCAGACCTACTCACATGTAAAACATGCACATTCTGTGATTTTGTACAAAGAGAGAATGAAGGAAGGGGAAAAGAGAGGTGCAGGATTGGACTAGGGAGATTGGGGATGATAGGAAGCAAAGAGATGGAGAGGGGAGTAAAGAAATATGCTGGACCACTTGTATGATTATCATGCATTCACTTTGTAAAAGCAACTAATGATAAAGCGTAAAATATCTGTATGTGATTAACATCATGCACAAAAGATTCAAGATCACATGCATACAGTTTATGACACAGACAAGAACATAACATACTGAAACATATAACATGTTCAAAACCAAAATGATATGCTAGGTCATGTAAGAAGACTCATGATAGGTGAGTCATGTCCAGGTTTATAAAATTATTTGTTTTTTTTTTGTCTGCTTACTCTGAAAGAGAGAGAGCAATTGGAGGAGAGAAAGGGAGAAGCTTGGAGGGAGGGAGAAAAAGTGTCAGACAGAAAGGTGGGATGATAGAGAGAAGGAAAGAAAGGACATATTTGTGTCAAGAATACCGGGGGAAAAGAGAAATTCAATCTTGTTGATAGAAAACAACAGTCTTTCTTTCCTTTCTGCGTACGCAGGCTGATACTCCTGCGGACACTGCCTGTATTGACAGTGTATGACCGTTTTTCATCCCGCCATTAACCTGTTGAGTGCCAGCAACCGATATTTCCGTCGATAAATACTTCCACTTCAGTGCCAGCGACCGAAATTTTGGTCGGTGATCTTTCGCTATTTTTAGCTGGAAAACCCTAGCGATTTCACTGACTTACTTGGTGTATGACAAAGGTTTAGGATCCCGTCCAGTGGCCAAGTAAATCATATTTCATGATGTGTACACATACTGTGTGCCCAGTCCATTGAAAGTGAAGACCCCACAGGCTCTGAGTAGTTTTCACTCGCCAACAGTAGCACACGACGCAACACCCAGACTTAGCGGCCTGCAGTCGACCCAAAAAAACTTTTCTGCTCTCGAAACAGCTAATTTTATTCTAGAAGAGGGCGAATCAAATCTTGAGTCAGTCATTTCGCTCAGCACATGGGAAAGTGACGACGATTTGGTGCATGCATCGTTGATGGGACAAGTTGACCCAGCTGACACAAGCATAGGTACGCCGAGTGAGCCAGCCAGCAGTGGTATTCTTGGCAGTTGAAACTGACACACACGAAGAAGAAGATTTGCTTTCAGTCTGTGGGGGGGGGGGGGGGGGGGGGGGGGGGGGCGAGGAGAAGACGGACTGAAGTGAGGAGGGGGGTTCATGGCAGAGGGAGAGGTGGTGTGTCAAGGGGCGTGGCAGACAAATCAGCAGCTGCAACTCAAACTAGGACAGCTAGGTTTCAAGTGAATTTTTCACTACCAAATTTTTATAGCCCAGCACTCCTTAGTGGAAACCCGAGGATAAAAGTTCCAACTGGCGAAAACTTCCAGCTGCATGTTTATACTTTACAAATATTTTTCTAACAAATTTTATCCTTTTTTCCACATTTGTTTATATAACAGCATGATGCTCATACCCAGATAAAGATTTCTGTTTGATTTTGACATCAACACATAGAGGAATAATGCAGATTCCTAAAATTTACAGTTTTTATGGGGTTTCTTAGCTGGATGAGGAGCTATGAATTTTTGTTTATTTTATGCAAAAACGCCCAAAAAACCCTTGGCAAGGGGAATGCACTCATTTACACAGACACTGGCGTTCAAGGGGTTAAGGCAGCCATGCTCCATCTTCGGGGAAGAAAACAACAGTAAGTTTGCAGACAAAGTCTCAGAACGTGTGTCAGAGCTGGAACAGATGTGTGACTGTAAGCAAGTTGACAAGGCAAGATGATCATAGTACGCACTCCCTTGATACACTCTAGCAACAGCTATATCCTTAATACGGATTGGTCAGGAATGCCAAATTTCCTTGAACAAACCAACTTTACCAGGTTAAGACATGAAATTGGCCCTACCCCCCACCTCTGCATCCTTCTTCACACACACACACACACACACACACACACACACACACACACACACACACACACAGAGACTTACCACAGTTTTTGCTTTTCTTTAGTTTCATGCCTGAGGTGATTGTGTTTGTTGGAGAAGGGGGACCAGGAGGAGAAAGGGAAGGGGGGGGGGAGGATGTAAGTGAAGAGAGGAGCTTGTCTAAGTGTGTACCATTTTTAACTATGCTTATGTAGTGATTGTGAGTATGCATTCAGAGTCTTGATGCTGCTGCATGTTTTTTAAAGAGAGTGATGGTTTGTGACAGGCCAGCCAGCTTATGGTCAGCCCGCTTTCGGGCAGCCGCCTATGGGCAGCCAGCCTATGGTCAGCCAGCCTATGGTCAGCCAGCTTATGGGCAACCAGTGCAGCCAGGCTATGCCCCCACCGGCACTGGACAAGCGACCACAGTGGTGGTCACCCAGCCTGCTGTGGCCGTGGTTCAGACCTTCCGGGAGTCGCCAGTCCACACCCACTGCCCCCATTGTCAGGCGGAGATTGTCACGGCAACGCACTATGAGACAGGCACCTTCACATGGATTATTTGTCTGATTCTCTGCCTGGTCGGGTAGGTGCTGGGTAGGGGGTAAAAAAAAATTTTTTAAAAACCCAAAAAAACCTGCCGTGCATGTTCGTGCTGCCATGCGCGCGCGCTCACACACACTACACACACATACACACACAACTTTGATGAGAGGAGGGAAAAGGCTCTTTCTCTGAGCTTGGTAAAGCGTGGAAAAGATAAAATCGCACACTTTGCTTAATAATGATGGGAAAAGTGTGTCACTATTGAAACTTAACACCATTACAAGAAAAAGAAATCAAATCTTTTTATTCTTAGGATTACCAGCTCATTTCAGTCTTTACTGCTAATGGAAATCAAACAATGAACATAAAATTAAGAACTGAACAGGAAAAAAAAAAAATTCAGCATATTTACCAGTCTTAAAGTCCAGTTAATGAAAAGGTAGGTGGATGAGTAACTCTGATACTTAACGTCTTTTGCAGACCTTCTGTTGGGAGGTGTAGTGAGCACCAGAGCAGGCAATAATAATCCACCATAACAGGACTCTTTAAGCTTGCTACATCTGGTTGCTAATAGCAAGGAAGTGGTAAGCAAGAAAATGCCCTTCATGACCTGAGAGACGTATGTTGAAAGAAATGTAAAATGTGAAGACCCCCCCCCCTCCCCTCCTCCATTTCTTCCCTCTTCCCCTCAGCCTACCCCACCCCCCACTCCTCAGAGAAGAAAGAAAAAAAAAGAAAAGGGGTATTGATTTCAGAGCAAGCTGTTCACAGACAGAACTTTTTTTTTTTCCTCAGTATTTGTTGCCTTTGTTGTGAGTAGATTTCCAACCTCTTTGCCGAGTGTTTTGATTCCGCAAACTTTTTTTTTCATGGTGTCTTTTGTTCCAGGTGTGACTTCGGTTGCTGCCTGATCCCCTTTTTTGTGGATGGCTGCAAAGATGTCATCCATTCCTGCCCCAACTGTCGCCAGCAGGTGGCCCGTTGGAGCCGCATGTAACTCGACCAGCTTGGCTGCTGACCGCAGGATGGTGGGCTTCTTTGGAAGATTGCAAAAGGTGCTGGAACCCAGGAGGTGTGCTGCAGTGATCACCCAGCTATCGTCGATGAAGGAGGGAAAGCTGCTTGTTTTGATTGCAGCTCAGCTGTTTGTTTGTTTTTTTCTTTCTTCTTTTCGTTTTTCCCTTCAATTATTCAGTTCTATTCAAGAAGTGTTTGTAATTTTGTGTGTGTGTGGGGTTTTTTTTTGTTGTTGTTGGTTTTTGTTTTTTTTTTGCGTCTTTTTTCAAAATGAATCCGTTCTGTGATATTTTGCTTACCCGAGGAGTAATGTTAGGAATCTGTTTCTGTGTTGTTTGGACCACTTAAAATGGACTCGGATCCCAGTCAGTGGTAACAGCTGTCTCAGTTGTTTTTTTTACCTCAAGCACAATCGTACAGACCAACAGTATACTGGATAGTTATTATCTCATACAACTTTTTATATACATGGCAGTTTAATTTTGATGTGATTGTCTATTTCGTGGTGGAATTTCATGGTGGAACACAGTTCTTTGATGCACATAGCCACGAACAGTGTTTTCATTGTATATAGATGACCATGTTGGGAGTTTTAACTCTTGAGTGTTTGTCATATTCTTTTATATTTCTGTGTCTAACTCGTCTACTTTTATCTTTTTGCTAGGAGGGAAGAGTGCTTCAAGGACATGGAACGGTGGTTGGATCTTTGGTGTGAATATTTAGGACATTTCAAAAGGACATCTTCCTCTATCATCTGCACAAAATCTTTTACTTAAAATTGTCCAGGGATTTCCCAAATCAACCCTCCTTCCTTGTACTTTAAAAAAAAAGGGATTATGAATTCTGCTGAAGACATCAGCAGACCCAGAAAATATGTTTTCTGTTTCATTTTCATTCAAGATTTTTATGGCTGATCATGGATTGAAAAAAAGATTTTTTTTAAAGGTATTTCAACAGAGAAGAGGTAAACTGGTGAAAAATCTAAGGCTATGCCTTAACCCTGTTGTGTGGTTAATACGAACATTTTATGACTTGAAATAGTTTTGCCATTTTATTCCAATAGCATTTCATATTATTCTTGGTCTTAGGCTTAAAACTGTGTATAAAGTCCTTGAAACAAAATTTGTTCTTTGCTCATATTCTAAATGGTTTACTGATTTTGAAAACTAAAGGCATCATTGTTTGTTCTCCACCTCGTAGGTTTGTCCATAGAAAGGATGTGGGAAACTATTTATCGCTGGTCATTCCATTTTGATAGTCGCGCTACCCACCAGTGCTTTGCTGTCTACACTCCATTCCAAGCATGGGTGACATGATGGAAGTTTTTCCACTTGATTTTAATTTTCGCATTTTGTTCCCAATTTCTTCTTTTCTTTTTTTTTTTCAAGCCTTCATGCTGGCGTGGCAGTGGGGAAAGCCGTGTCTTTGAATGGATGTTGTCCATCTGCTAAATGTGTTAACCGGTTTAACAGAACCAGGACTAAATATATTTAAAATTATATTTTTGATTATGTGAGTTGAAAAGATGATTAAGAGGAGAAAGACAGCTCTAACAGTAATTTAAAGTGTGAGGTTTGTTCCAGTTTTTAAGTGACTGAATTGATAAAGTTTACATGGCAATTTCCTCTTTTTGGAATAATTTGCTCAGTTGAAAATGATGATGTTCTGTTTAGCACCAATTTCATGTGACAGAATATGCATTTTCAAGGTTAAAGAAGTAGCATGGTTGAATGATTTGCGAGGCAGCCTGCAGAGGTTTGTATACATGCTTTTGTTAATCCATAACCTTTTTTTCTTTCTATTTTTGGTTGTGGTTTTTTGAGAGTATAGGTTAAAAAAAATAATCAGATTCAAGGATTAAGAAAAATCTGTTTTGATGCTCTTTAATTTTGTGGTATTGTTTATTTTACTTGTGGTTAGAGTACTCATTTATGAAATGTCATGCTTTTTTTTTCATGGATTTAGGTCAGCCAAATTTTGAATTCCCTACTTTAGATTTAGCTCTTGTCTTGCATACAGTAATCTGATGAATTTCACAAACCTTGTTTTCCTTTTGCTGTGTTTTTTGTTTTTTTTGTGTTTTTTTTTATGGACAGCTAGACAGTCTTCCTTTCCTTTTTTTTTTTTTTTTTCAAAAAGTTGTGTATCCTTTTCCATTGAAAACGCAGTCTTACTGTGAATTGTTTTTGGGAATGGTTGTTAATGCAATAACTTGAATTGTAGATCAGGTCCTGCCAAAAATGCCAGGATGTTAGGAGAGGAACAGGAAGAGAAGAGAGGAGCTGGGAAATGAAGGCACCAAGGAATGAGTGTTGTGATGAAAATTTTACAGATCGGTGTCTGAAGAAGAAAAAAGAAAAAAAGACAATGGTTTGCTTGGACTATAGAAAAGTAGTTTCTGTGTACATCCGGCAATGGCAGTTCCATGAATTGAGGCTTCATTTCTTTAGAGAAAAAAAAAGAATGTTTCACTTTACTCTGAGAATCTAGTGACATTTCTATTTAAGATACAACTTTATAAGCATTCCTGGAGGTGTTTCCTGGATGAATTCCACAGAACCACCAAAACAATGACAGGCATATTGTAGCTGTATTCAAGCTTCACATAAATTCTGTGGTATCGACTTTCCCGACAGAAAGATTGGGATATATTAATTTCAAGCAGTTAATGCATAGAATTCAAAATGTAAAGCAGAGCTTAGCATCAGTGAGCATCATTACCAGAGGATTGGTGAAATCAAAAGGAAGAAGTCCAAATATAGACGGTACCAAAATGAAAGTCAGAAAACATTTGTTTTATTTAAATATTTGCTGTTATTACTTGCATACCAAACAATACTCCATTTTACAGGAGAGAGAGAGAATTCAGATGGATGACCGTTTGGCTTTAGAGGGTTTTCGGCTTCATTCAGCTGTGTTTTGTCTTGAGATTTTGTTCCTGCTCGAACACACTGTTGTGATTTTTTCATGGATGTTAGTGCCAGTAGCTTTTTTTTTCTTCGTTCTTTACCTCTGGCTTTTTGCTTTTATTTCAGTGACAGGAAAAGAAAACCCAAAACAAGCAAACAAACAAAAAAGTCTTTGCTTTCAGTTTTCTTCAAATGATTTAATACAGAGTTAAAAATCACTGGTGCTCTTTGTCAGTATTATAATCAGGTGGGTTTTGTTTTGTTTTTTGAAAGGGCCTTTATGTCTGATCAATATTATAACAGACCTGTTAACCCTAAAACTGCTGTTGGTGTACTTTTTAAGTAAAATGAGCGTGTTTTCTTCAAAATATGTGCACTCATCTTCCAAATTTGTGTAAAAGCATGGGGAAGGATTTTGTTTTCCATCCAAGGATGTCACAGGGCTGAGGGCAGACAGTTGTGGATACCTGATCTTACCATAAAAAAGTTAGATCTAGTAGCAAAGTGAGGCGACTGCAGGCGGAAATCTAAACAAATTTTAAATATTAATGTTAGCGCACCGCCAAAAAAACGTGGACAAACGAATCACAAGACAAAGCACGACGCGTTTTGACCTCTTAGATCTTCTTCAGGCAAGAAACGAAACGGTCAGGACAACGAAAATGAACGAGCAGGCAATGCCTATCTTGCGCTTAAGTGGATGAAGATAAGTGGTTGCTCGTTCATTTTCGTTGTCCTGATTGTTTTGTTTCTTGCCTGAAGAAGACCTAAGAGGTTGAAACGCATCGTGTTTTGTCTTGTGATTCGTTTGTCCACATTTTTGTTGCGGTGTGCTAACATTAATATTCAAAATTCAAAAAAAAGTTTTTTTCCAATTAAAATATATTCCAAAACTAATTCATCAGTATGTTCTGCAGAATTTCTGGTTCTCATGCCAATTTTTTTTTTTTTTTTTGGGGGGGGGGGGGGGGGTATATTTCACAGCATGTTGTCCCAGCTATAGTTCAAATGTCATCCAGACGCAAGTCCACGTGCACGATTTACCAAGAGTTGTTGCCGTTTGGTCATAGTGTACAAATGGTTACACATTGCAAGAGCAAGTACTACTGCTCAAGAACCTGTCTGGAGATTTTTTGTTTAGTTTGTCATATTGTATTTTCGCCAAACATGCA
>CM065714.1:106027017-106120527 GCA_033310375.1 Conus canariensis | reverse complement strand
CCTGCTCTGCCTCGTGTCTGACTTGAAGGGAACTCCAGCAAATGACGCACAGTTTCAACTCGTATGTCCTATGTAGTATATCCAAGGTCAGTCTTATTGCTTCACTGTGTATCCTCACTAATTTCGGAAGGATGCTCTAGGATAGTGTTGTGGGACCTAATCCGTTCTGTAATCAGTCACAGTGAGAAGACCGCCCGGTAGTTCTACAACCGATCGAGATGACGTTGTGCATTAGCTGCCATTGCTTTCATAGCGAACTGGACTTTTTTTTTTCTCCAAAAGTCATAATTGTATCAAAACCTAGTGAGGATGATTTGTTTGCTGTCTTGTTTTTGATTGTGTAGACCAGTCGTTGGACTTTTATGGGATTGGTGGAAGATCCAGCGTGTGTGTGTGTGTGTGTGTGTGTGTGTGTGTGTGTGTGTGTGTGTGTGTGTGTGTGTGTGTGTGTGTGAGCTGTTGTTGTTGTTGTTGTTGTTGTTGCTGCTGTCATTGTTGTTCATTTATTTGTTTGTTGTTTGACACTACCGAGCAACGGTGTTGCTAGACTGCTGACGATCTTCCTTCAGCATTCGTTGACATTAATTGTAGATCAAACTATCATGTGATATGAATCGATGATGACCATTACGACGTGTTAATAAAGGGAATTAATCATATATTCACCATCCGTTTTGTTCGTACACAGTTCACTCCCTGAAATTTGAAGCGTTTTTGCTCTGTGTACATTCTGATTAATTTTTATAGAACGTGAAAAGGAATGTAAATCTAGGAGAGGAGGAGGAGGAGGAGGGGGGGGGGGGGGGGGAGAAGAGATAAGAAAGGGAAGCAAAGCAAAACACAAGAGGGAGGAGATGTCTGTGTGTGAAGAGATGGAAGGGGATGGAAGGGGATGGAAGGGGATGGAAGAGATGGAAGGGGATGGAAGGGGATGGGGGAGTGGGAGAGGGGCGAGAAGAAACGTCAGACTAGTGGAAAAGGAAAGACATTGGGGGAGGGTGGGGGGTTGGAGGGTAGTGAAAAGAAAACCTGAAACGTGTTTTTGTTTTGTTTTGTTTGTTAAAAAATATGTTTATACATATGTTATTGTTAATTATGATAACAACTAAGAGAAAGAATTGTGAGCCGCATTTTCGTAAAAGTAGGCCTACTGAACTAACTCGTGTGTGTGTGTGTGTGTGTGTGTGTGTGTGTGTGTGTGTGTGTGTGTGTGTGTGTGTGTGTGTGCATTTCTGTCTCTCTATGTGAGTGTGCGCGCGCACGTTCTTTGTGCATCTGTGCGTGTGTGTGTGTGTGTGTGTGTGTGTGTGTGTGTGTGTGTGTGTGTGTGTGTGTGTGTGCGTGTAGTCACGTGAGTGCGTACTTGTGTGTGTATAGGTATGAGTGTGTGTATGTGTGTGTTAGTATGTGTGTGTTTGCATTTCTGTCCATCTATGTGTGTGTGTGTGTGTGTGTGTGTGTGTGCGTGCGTGCGCGCGCATGCGCTCTGTGTGTGTGTGTGTGTGTGTGTGTGTGTGTGTGTGTGTGTGTGTGTGTGTGTGTGCATCTGTGTGTGAGTGTGCTCTCTCTCTCTCTCTCTCTCTCTCTCTCTCTCTCTCTCTCTCTCTCTCCCTCTCTCTCTCTCGCTCTGTGTGTGTGTGTATGTGTGTGAGTGTGTGTGTGTGTGCGCGCGTGCGTGCGTGTGTGTGTATATGTGTGTGTGTGTTCATGAGCGTGCTAGAGTGTGTGGGGAGGGGGGGGGGGGAGGGGAGAAAGAGAGAGACAGAGAGAGAATGAACGAATGAATGATTGATTTACTGAGATAGCTTACAAAGCCCATTCTCAAGGGGAATTGGGGTGGGGGTTGTTCACAAAATAACTGTCAAAGAATAAATACAAACCATTGATGTCTGGAAAAACAACATTGCAATGAGGAAACCAGATTGCGGAAGAAATGAAACACCAATACGACTGTCAGTGCAACTGGAAACAAGTTCATCCACAGTCATCACGATTTCGGTGTGTAACAGCTGTGTTGTCGCTGGAAGTCGCCTTAACGTGGTCCCTGTGAGAACCGAGAGAGCTGTCCATGTTTCTTTTCATTTCCTGTAGATATGTCAAAATGTCGCTGACTGTCACACTGTCTGAAGGATCACTCTGTGGCTGCTTCAGCTGAGAAATGTCTTCGGGATCATCTCCCCATTCAGTATCACGATCGCTCCCATTCGCTTCGGCATCTTCAGTTTTGTGCTGCCTGGCAGTCTCGTTAGTAACAGGCGTCGGGTCATGCTCGCATACCACGTCACAGGACTCAACACAGTCTCGATCAACATGGTGTGTCATTGTCACAGACTGTTTTTCACAACGACCCATGTCGATTTCCTGTTGAATGTCATCGAGCTGTGTTTCTCGCGCTGGCTGGGACATTGAGGGATAGGTGCGGTTATCATACAGAAAAAATGTCACCGCTTGCCGTTTGGTTTTTGTCAGTTGTGTCGACAAGGCTCGGTGGCGTCGGCAGAAACAAATCCGACGGAGAAGATGAACGCTCGCTTTGCTTTTTCTGTTGTCTCGCTCTGTGGGCCTCAGCTCTGTGGGCCTCAGCTCTGTGGGCCTCAGCTCTGTGTTTGTCCCTGTTGAGTTGTGACGGGCATTTCCGCCGATACACCGCACTGTGGTTGTCCGTTCTTCTTCTTCTTCTTCAGCGTACGCAGGCTGATACTCCTGCGGGCACCCCCTGTATAGGGAGTGGAGTTTTGTGTGTATGACCGTTTTTTTATCCCGCCATTAAGGCAGCCATACTCCAACTTCGGGGAAGGTGCATGCTATGTGTAACGTGTCATCCATACCAACGGCCAAACTGGCCTACTCTTCCGAAAGTTGGTGATGGGATTTTACGTGTGTGCAAGATGTTATGCGTGCGTTCACACACGAAACCTCGGTTTATAGTCTCATTCGAAGGACTGTATGGGAAATGGAGTCAGAACCAATGTTAACTCCGAGGAGAAAATCCCCCTGTACCGAAACGGCCGGGCGGAGATTCGAACCCGCAACCCCAAGATTACGCTCGAGTCGCAGGGGGCTGGTCGGTAATCGTTGTTAACCGGAGAATGACTGTTTGTTTACCACGGCCCTCAATTTTAAACGAAGACAGTGTCATCCCTTTAGCGCAGCATTGAGTGTGGCTTCCAAAGTACACGGTAGACCTTCAACGGGCATTGAACGTGTTACAGGTGATGCTGGCAGAAATTTACCGGAGCAGCTTGAAACACGTCTTGCTGGGAGCCAGACAAGGGAAGCCACTCCGTGTATGTATGTGTGTGTGTTCATGAGTGTGCTAGAGTGTGTGAGGGGAGGGGAGGGCGGGGGGGGGGGGGGGGGGGGGGAGAGAGAGAGAGAGAGAGAGAGAGAGAGAGAGAGAGAGCGTGTGTGGGGTGGAGGGTAAGTGAGGGTGCATGTTTATGTGTGTGTGTGTGTGTGTGTGTGTGTGTGTGTGTGTGTGTTAAGTTGTGTAGCATATATGCCAGTGAGTGTGTGTGTGTGTGTGTGTGTGTGTGTGTGTGTGTGTGTGTGTGTGTGTGTGTGTGCGCGCGCGCGCCTGTGTGTGTGTGTGTGTGTGTGTGTGTGTGTGTGTGTGTGTGTGTGTGCATGCGCGCGCGCGCCAGTGTGTGCATGTGTGTGTGTGTGGGGGGGGGGGGGGGGGGGGACTGTTTTTCCCAAAGGGCTAGTATGGAACTCTTGACATCCGTGGGCAGTTGCTGTCAAGTTTTGGAATGGATTGGGTGGTTTAGCGTCACCTGATTTTATCTCCTCAGTCTGTCAGGTTCTTGTTCACTTTAATGTAAACGCTTTCGGCTCACCTCAGAAAAGTCACTAAAGTGATCGGTTTGTGCAGATTTAACCTCCTACACACGGTAACATTCTCCTCTGATCATAAGGCACTGTGTAACTCATTCGAAAACGTTTTATCAGTAACAAAATACCTGTGTGCATTATGAAAGATTACCCGAATACGAACTTGCGACATCGAGTGACTTGTGGCCTCAGTTGTGTACAAAAGCAAAGGGAGTGACGGGTAATCTATAATTATTTAGAACACCAGGAAAGTGCACTAGTGGCCCAAAGGTTGCTTTCAGTCGACATTCCCCAAACTTCTAATTCATCACCCTTTGTCGGGTATACGGTAAGTGGAATTCAGCTAGCACGTGTCGTATACCGATGTATGTGCACGTTTACCTATCACCTTGATGATAATCGAAGTTCGGATTGTTGTTCTATTTGGATGTTGTGTCAGCAGAACTGTGGTTGACACCCACTCGTGATTGTCGCCCTTCGTCACATGGCGATTTTTGACTAGATATCCCTGCCATTCCCCAGAAAATGTAATGTTCTCAGCTTTTTTTTTTTTTTTTTTTTATTAGAACTTTACTTCCCGTACAAACTTCTAATCTCTGCTTGTGGAAATTCTGACTCATTAGACATTTTGATGTCATATTTGATTCAGATGTGTAGCATTGCATGACATGGGAGAAAGAGTCAAAACAACACAGAGAGACCACATGGCACACAGAAGGTCATGCCCCAGACTACCTTTCATGACGAAAGTGGAATTTTTCTCATGAATGTTTCTTTCACTTTATCTGCCAGGTATGTCACTATCATCCAGACGCACGGTAAGACAGACACACGCACGGTAAGACAGACACACTTACAGACACAACACACACACACACACACACACACACACACACACACACACACACACACACACACAGGAGAGAGGAGAGAGAGAGAGAGAGAGAGAGGAGAGAGAGACTCGCATGCACATTCACACGCTTACATTCACAGGAGCACATACATGACGTAATGTGCACTCGAATTCACTGGCATTCACTTCGACATTTGTATTAAAAATAGCTCGAGTAAGAAGAAAGATGTAGCAGGAAGAGAAAACTGCTTTGGATTCAGTGATGGCCGTTGGAGAACCTGATCAATTGATCTGGGAGTAAAACTGCTTAGGGTTTGGAGTGTTGGAAGGACTTTGGCAAGTGGAAACATTTACCTGAGGGTAAGAACCCTAAAATCTTAAAGAGGATGGTGTTAGCATATTACGTATGTCTGGCTTTCAGTTTCAGTTGCAGTCTCGCTTCATGCAGTTCGTTCAGATCATGCTGCTTTATTGCCACAGCCTGGAACCACACGGTCACTATCCTGTTCAGAATAGTCTTGTTTTCACAGTCAGTCTTCCTTGCCAACACATAAAACAGAACATTAAAGAATACTTGACAAAATGTCCTGTAAATCGTGCAAAACTTTGGGATTAACCGCAGTGTCTCCATGTTTCCGCCGACAATGAATAAACGGTTGGTATATTTGTGTGTATGTATGATTTTTTGTGTGTGACAAAGTTAAAGATATTTCCCCATCTGTGAAACTAGATTTACAGCAGCAGATCAGTTCCCCCACAGTGAGCCGGTGGAGGGAAGCGGGTGGAAGGCAGGGTTCCATTTTCTTTGATAGGTCTAGGTGCAGGTGGTGCTCATCTTTGTTGCTAACCAAGACCACTTGCAAAAAGATTATGCAAGGGAGGACTAGAGAAAGGGAAAGGGGTAGGGAGTGGATGAATATACTGGACCTTTTCTGCACTCTTTCGACAATTTTTGCAGTTGACATTTTTTCATAACCAAGTGGTGGTGTTTGTGTGTGTGTGTGTGTGTGTGTGTGTGTGTGTGTGTGTGTGTGTGTGTGTGTGTGTGTGTGTGTGTGTGTGTTTTAAAGTACATGCTCTTAAAAAAACACTTTCAGAAGTGCATCAACTATTAACATCTTTATCTTTGATGCTGTGTATCTGGAATAAAAAGAAAAGTGTTTAGTTGTTCCTCCATATATGAGAGGACATGGAGGTGGGTGGGGATCTGTTTGTTTTTGTTTGTTTGTGTGCATGTGTGTGTAAGTGTGTGTGTTTTTTTTCTAAATCTTGTAATGTGTTTCTGAAGATTCCTTAAGTGCAAGCTTGATGCTTTATATGTTATTAACCATGCGCTTGTTCTCTTGAATTCAGCGATTTTTAGACGTCACTCATTTTGATAATCTGAATGTTACACTTCTGGGTATTTCTGGGTTTTGTGAATAGCCGTTACTTCCCCCAGTGGCATTAAAAGTGATTATCACACCTTTGTGCCAATAAATTGAAACCAGGTCATCAAGTTCAAATGCTTTTGTGGATGTTGTTGTGGTCGTTCCATACAGCAAAATCACACACAGGCTGGGACTTCTTTCATGTTTGTTGCTGACTCAGTTAAGAGCCTGGAAACTGCTTTAAAGTGTCGACTTACATATTTCATTGCCATACACCATACTTACTCAGTAGACCATAGCATTGAAAGCCCACCAGGTTTTCATAATTCATTTTGCTGACAGTCTCAAGCATTGCCACCATAGGCACTTTTCGGGATTTTTTTTCTTCTAATATAAGAAATAACAATTCCATCCTCATCAACATACTGTGTGTAGTATCTTTGTTTGACAGACCTTTCAGCTGTGTAACTTAAAATTTCACTAAATAGATTCAACAGCCATTTTGCGCCGAATATGAGAAGGTAAGTGGTTGCTCGTTCTTCATTTTCATTGTCCTAAGTGTTGTTTGTTTTTGCCAGAAGAAGAGCCAAGAGGTCAAAATGTATCATGTTTTGTCCTGCAATCTGTTTGTCTCTACCGTCTTCCGGAAATAATATTTCTTTTTAAAATTCAAATTTCTCTCATTTTGTCTTTTCATTTCTTTTCCCCACATCCTCACCTTTCGTGACATCAACCATTGCAGAAGGAGCCCCACCGCCATATTCTGAAGTGGTTGGTGACAAGCCGGGATCCAACGCACCAGGTCCGTGTTTGCTGGAATGATTAGCAGTCTCCCTTTTAAGCTTTGTCTGAGTGTAACCTTATCCAGCTGGACTGTCATAGATCTGCGTAGTACTTACTTGAACTTGAACATGGAACTTGTAGGTGTTAGAGGAGGCCTGTTCACCGTTCTAATATATAATATCGAGATAAAAAAACTCTGCATGTGTGGAAGGAAGAGAGTCACAGACTGAGACTATCTAGGTCGATAAACATTCTGGATTGTATTTTGTCGGCAGTTCCTGCCAATGAGTGTCTAACCGTGATTTGAAGATGCTGACTTTAGGGGCTGTTACTACAGAGTCAGGAGGACCATTCCAAACATCAGTCACTCGAAGAGAGAAGTAATTTCCCGTGATGTTCAGTCTGTAATGAACTTTGGATAGTTTCAAGGAGTGTCCTCTGCTGTCCCTGTTGGTAAATAATTCAAACCGTCGTTTATCACTCCGGTAAATGCCATGTTTAAACTTGTACAAATCTATAATGTCACCCCTTTTTCCTCTGTGCTCCAGGCTTGGAAGTTTGAGAGTAGAGAGACGCTCAGGGTATGGTTTATCTTTAAGAGATGCTAAACGTTTAGTTGCTCTGCACTGTACTTCCTCTACATCCTGGCACAGTGTTTTGTGGTAGGGTTGCCAGACAGAATGTCCGTATTCTAGTACTGGTCGTACAAGAGACTTGTACAGTTGTAGGAAAATGTCTTCAGTGAGAAAGTCAAAGGAGCGACGGATAATACCAACTACTCTATTCGCTTTAACAGTTGCCTTGGCTACATGTTCTCTGAAATTCAGTTTGTTGTCAATGTAAACCCCAAAGTCCTTCTCAACTTCACTTTCAGATAGAGTTGTGGTACATGTCTCACACTTGATGTTTAATTCAGTCATGTGATACACAACATCTGACTTCTTGTTCCTCAGTTTTAGGACATGGCATTTTTCAGGGTGGAATTTCAATAGCCATTGTCTTGACCAATTTTGCAGTCTGTTTAGGTCTTCTTGTAAGACATTTGTAGCTCCTTCATCATCACTTCGTGCGAAAACCTTGGTGTCGTCTGCAAAAAGGTGTCAGTGTTTTGAATGAGATTCGGAAGATCGTTAATGTACAAGACAAACAAGATAGGTCCCAAGACACTTCCCTGGGGAATCCCACTCGAGACATTGGCTTCTTGTAACTGTGCACTATTGACGACATCCCGCTGACGACTGTTGTTTAGGAAGTCCTGTATCCAAAGTAATATCTTCCCTTTGATACCATGCGCTTGAACTTTCAAAACAAGTCGTCTGTGTGGAACGCTATCAAACGCTTTCTGGAAGTCCATGTAAACAATATCGACTGAGCCTCCATCATCTAAGACCTTAGTCCATGTGTCCATGACATCAAGAAGTTGAGTAATGCACGACCTCCCCTTTACAAACCCATGTTGTTTCTCACTGACAAAGTTGTTTTCTTCTTGGTGTTTGACAATTTGTTCTCTTACTAATTTTTCCATTACTTTGCAGAGGATGCATGTAAGACTAACTGGCCTGTAGTTATTAGCTAGCATTTTGCTGCCTTTCTTGAAGATAGCTGTGACCCATGCCAGCCGCCAGTCTTCTGGGATTTTTCCTTCGTTCAAGGATTTTCTGAACAGCATGGCCACTGGGGTGGCAAGAACATCTGCAGTCTTGGACAAAAGCATTGGGTTTATTAGCCCATCGGGTCCTGGAGCCTTACTAGTATTTAGATCTGCTAACAGTTTTCTGACCTTCTCAGTATCTATCACAAAGTCACTTAGCTCTTCATCGTAACTGCATTCCTGTGGTTCTGGTAGGTCTCCATCCTCCTCTACAGTAAAGACGCTATGAAAGAATGCATTCAAAATCTCAGCTTTCTCTTGGTCCGACTTTGATTTGCTGCCATCCTCTTTCTTCAGGTCTGCTACACCACTCCTTGTCTTGGTTTTGCTGCTTACGTATGACCAGAAAGCCTTTGAATTTTGTTTCGCTTGTGCAGCTACTATTTGCTCCATTCGACGTTGTGCCTTCTGACATTATTTCTTAGATTTGTTTCTTGCTTTGGCATACAGTTGATAATCTTCTCCATCCCTAGTCCCCAGCCAACAGCGGAATAGCTTGTGCTTTTTCCTCACCGATGTTAGGGTTCCCTTGTCCATCCATTTCTTAGATCGTTTGCCGGAGAATTTTGACTCTGGAACATGCGCTGCTATAGCTGAATTGATCTCATCTTTGATTCTGGTCCACATCTCATTAACGTTCAGGCTACTCAACTCTTTTTCCCAATCAACATCTTCTAATTGTTTCCCAATTTTGCTGAAATCTGCTTTTGAATAGTTGTACATAACCTCTTTCGAGTCTTCCTTGCGACTACACTTATCATTGGATTATGAGAGTGTGAGGATTGCCAACAATGTCAGCTTTCAAATAGTCGTGTTATACTCTTCAGATTGTGAAAAAAATACAAATAACAAATACTCTTTAGCAGGATAACCTTTCCCCTCCCTCCTCCCCCCCCCCCTCTCTTTCTGTCTGTCTGTCTCTCTCTCTCTTATATATATATATGTGTGTGTGTGTGTGTGTGTGTGTGTGTGTGTGTGTGTGTGTGTGTGTGTGTGTGTGTGTGTAGCCGGGTGCTAACGGTACATTTCTTAGTTGCCCGTCGTATACGAAATATTTTGTTCAGAGTTACCCTCCCCTTTACCTCCCTTGATTGATGAATTTTTTTTTTTTTTTTTTTTTTTGGTTGTTGTTGTTGCTGTAAACTCTTTAAATTATGAATACCTCAGAGCCTACATAGTTGTGTATATGTCACTGAAGTCATAAGAATTCATGTATTCTATTCGTTACAACCGTACTGGGCCAAGAAGCCCATGTTTTCTGAAAAACTGATATTTTGCAAATTAATCTTGGCGCCATTTTGAATTGTCCGTCGAACAAACCTTGAATAATTCTTCTGGATCTGGATCTGGATCTGGAACATTACGTCGCAGGAGCCAATCAACGGCTATAAACACGACGGAACGGGGAGCCGAAGAATCCGAAAACGCACATTAAAAGTAAAGTCCATAAGCTCTCATTTCGTATATCGCATGCCTAGGATCTTTTCCGCACAGGCTTGCGACTAAACAAAATGACTGACGGCGCCGGTCTCTCTTGAGCAAGTTGCCTTCTTCGTTCATCGTCGGACTTTTGATCCAAACTGTCATTCTACGAAATTCAGACTTCCCAATCGAAATCTTTCTAATGACTCCATTTCTATGATGAAGATAACTGAAAATGTATAAAAATTATCATCCGATGGACCATTTCAACAGAGTAATATTTCGTTGAAAATTGTATCAAAAGCACATGTCGACGGCCATGTGGCGAGGAAAGCCAGTTGTGTTTTCTATCAGTTTTCTGAAACAAAAGTTCTCCGTTCAGACACCGTCTTGGATAATGAAATTTATATATATATATGAAAGGAGTGAAGTGCCAGCTATTCGTTCATTATAAAATTATTTCACGCTGTTTGGTATTTCTTATCGAAACAGAGAAAAATATGACGCAAACAAGTTAAAAGTGAGTTCACTCTCCGACTTAAATCATGAATAATTTAACACAGCGACAAAATTGTCGAATGTGACTTAATGCATTTTATTCCTTGGGCTCTAACGTTTTCATAGAAATTAAATACGTTTGAATACTTTGAATGGACGAGCCAGACAACACTGAAGCTGCGACAAATAGCACAAATTTCTGTCGGTTCCCGTCTCGAGAGGATGTTTTGACTGCAGCAGTGTGTCCGCTGGCTGTGCGGTCCGGCTCGCGCTACATATTTAGAGGCGCTGTGTTTGAGACAGGATTCATCTTCCTGTACAGTACCTTCCTTCGCTGCAGTCAAAAACATAGAAATAACGTCATGGCCAGGTCAAGGCTTGAGACAGGTGTGTGCCCCGGGAGTGTGCCCCGAGAATGCAGAGAGCGTGCTCGGAGTGCTCAGTGTGCTCAGTGAGAGAGAATGCTCCCAGGACAGTGTTCTGGTTTGAGCTCCTTGTTATGGAAGGGAAATAAACGGGAGAAAAACTCCTTCGTCCTCTGCATCTTCTTGACTGGTTGCTGTCCCTTGGCTCCTGAACCTACCATCATCTGCCTGTCTTTACCTGCACACCCCTTACGACTCCACACACACACACACACACACACACACACACACACACACACACACACACACACACACACATCTCTGTGTGTGTGTGTGTGTGTGTGTGTGTGTGTGTGTGTGTGTGTGTGTGTGTGTGAGCATTCATTCACAGTCATGTTCAGAATGTTACCTTAGCAAAATTTCTTTACTTTATTTCTTTGATGATATTCACATGGATGCAGCTTCTTTCTGTTTTTGACAGAAATCCGTTTTTTCTAATTGTAAAAAACAGAAGTTCCATCTTATGGGGGTGAAATTCAAAACAAACAAACAAAAACAAACGAACAAAGGAGAAAGCGATAAAGAAAATAAAACCAGGCAAGAAAACAGCTTCCCCCCCCCCCCCCCCCCCTCCCCACCAACCCAGAAGCAGAACTTTTCTGTCTCTGCCCATGAGAACGCACTGGAGCAAGTGTGTCAAACATGGGCAAGCTGTTTATGTTTCTCAATCAGATGATAAACAGGAGCTGCTTCTAAACCCAACGAGTAGTCTTTTAGTCCCTGGATCCAAACTTCAGCTCTTTTTTTTTTTTTTTTTTTTTTTGGATTTTCAGAAGTTGCACGCATGCATTCAAGAGCTCTGTGCTATAAAGGACATTGAAAATAAATGTAAACTAGTCTCTGACGTTGCCTCTACAGCAGCTCAAGAACCACTATGGTTCCATCGTCATTTGTTTACATCCGTGTCATCCCCATTGCTTTGTGATCAAAGGTTTTTTTTTTTTACATGTGCCAGCGTTACTTAGCGTTTCCGGTAAGATCACAACATGCACAGTACGTAAGTTTCTGTCTTGTTATCAAACTCATCTATCTATTTATTAAAAAAAAGAAAAAAAAAAAGATCTATGCAATTATTTGTCCTTTAAGAGTCTTCAGCAACATTGCTGGTGAGGCACCTCTCTTGGTAAAGCAGTCTCCTAATTGTTTATGAGTATCAGACCATTGCACTCCTTTCACAATGCCTTTCTCCATCAAGTCTTTGATCCCACTGATTTCCAGCCTCAAATGTTTTTCTGTCACCTGTTCTGTAGACTTCAGAGCATCATGAAGTGACTTGCAATCAGTCATACAGACAAGAGGTAATCCATCAGCTGTTGCTTTTCCTGTACCGATTTCAGTGAATAAGGTAGAAACAAATACTGCCGCATCAATTCCTTCTGCTATGGCTATTGTCTTGCCCTCCAATGCACTTCTGACCACTCTGTGAATCTTCTTTGAGTTCCAGTGAATAGGAATAACCTTTTATTTCCCATTGGCTGAGAAGATAATAATATTATATTCACTCGTGTTCCTCCATCATTCAAATTTCCAAAAGAAATTTTGAATAAATGTTAGATAACTGCAAAAAACACGTGGACAAACGAATCACAAGACAAAACATGACGCGTTTCGACCTCTTAGGTCTTCTTCAGGCAAGATACAAAACAATCAGGACAACGAAAATGAACGAGCAATCACTTATCTTCATTCACTTCATTGCAAGATAGGCGTTGAATGAAGCGCAAGATAGGCGTTCCAAAAGAAGCATCTGAATGAACAATCAGTCTCAATGGTCCAGATCCTAAATGATGAAAGTTAAAAGCAACATGTTCTGACTTGGTCCTTTTGATGACTTTCGCATTCTTGCAAATGGTGTATCTTCTTTTATACTCAGTGATGTGTTCAGCCAATAACACATTCTCTCCTTTTTGTACTCCCAGTTCTTATAGAACAGAGAGTACTTTACAATGGGAACGAAGAAATGCTGTCTGTGTGTCTGTCTGTCTGTGTGTCTGTCTGTGTGCCTGTCAGTGGTCAAAAGGTGTTCCACTCGCTCCAGACAAAAGTTCTGAGCCGATCTTTCTGAAAATGTGTAGGTATGTTCATTATGGGTCATGGATGATGCCCAATGTTTTATTTTTACCAGAATAGCCGTTACTAACGGTTATAACGGCCCAAAACGGTTTTTCTTCTTTATGGAATATCTCAGAAAGTACTTGGTCGATTTATAAGAGGTTTGGATGATTTTGTGACAAATCGGAGACTCTTTCTATATGTAAGTGATGTAATCTGAAAATCGGTTCAACAACTGTTAAAAACCATTATTTTGCTGTTATTTCTTATATATAGGTGGATTTTAATGAAATTTGATATACAGAAATGTTATCACACACAAATGACATTTTTATATAGTGTTTCAAAATTTGACCGTTAAAAACCGTTATTCTTGATATATTGTCCGATTTGGATGAAATTTGGTATGTACACAGGCTTTAGCTCAGTGAGGATTAAAATACTAGTTTCAAAAGTGTACATCGGTTAAATAACCCTTAAAACTGTTATTTTGCCATTTTTTTATATATTAGTGGACTTTAATGAAATTTGGTGTATAGAAAGGTTATCACACACAAATGGCACTTCCATATAGTGTTTCAAACTTTGACCATTAAAAACTGTTATTCTTGACATATTGTCCGACCTGGATGAAATTTGGTAGGTACATAGGCTTTAGCCCAGTGAGGACTAAAATACCAGTTTCAAAAGTGTACCTCGGTTAAATAACCGTTAAAACCATTATTTTGCTGTTATTTCTGATATATTGGTAGGTTTTAATAAAATTTGGTATATAGAAAGGTTATCACACTCAATCTATGAAAGTACTGTATTTGACGGATTTTGAAATAGCTTTAGATCTAATAACTGACTGGTAGATCATGGGTATTTTCATAGCAAACATGCTCTTGACATGTACACGCGTATTCAAGATAAACTGGGAGTACGTTTATATGCTTTGCATCTTTTTTTTTCTTTAAATATCTCAGAACCTGAGTAGGCAGAATATGCCAGGTCAGCTTCATCTCATAGAAAATGAGCATCAAGTGCAGTCAGTAAAATATTCATACCATCCGCTGGGTTCAGTTCCGCTGCATCGATACCTAAAGTTCTAGTTCTAGCTTGTCCAGTTAGCGATAACATAACTGCTAAAGCTTGTTTCTCGGGTTTCACATCTGTCACCTGCTTCCACTCTTCAATTTCATTTTTCGGTGCAGCGTCCCATAGATTGTGTGCGGTCCGAGACTCGGAGATATTGTATAGTTCAGCGCCATCCTCACGCTCTGCTACCATGAAAATAAAAGTAGACTAATCTCTGTCACTGCATCTACAGTAGCTCAAGAACCACTCGGTTCCATCGTCATTTGTTTACAACCGCGTCATCCTCGTTGCTTCGTGACCATTTTTTGTTTTTGTACTCCCAGTTCTTAGGCCTATAGAACAAGGAGTACTTTACAATGGGAACGAAGAAATGCTGTCTGTGTGTCTGTCTGTCCGTGGTCAAAATGTGTTCCACTCGCTCCAGACAAAACTTCTATATTAATGATGTAGTAGGCTGCATGATATGGCTTCTGTAATTAAGCTACTCGCCGATGATATAGTTTAGTACTTTCTCTGTCTAATCCTGTAATCCGTGCTGACATCTTAAACTCTGACCTGGAAAAGATTTCTGAATGGGCAAAGCGCTGGAAGGTTAAATTCAATGAGAACAAGACAGAACTGGTAAATATTATTCGAGATCGCAAACAAATTTATCCACTGACATTCGGTAATACCCCCTGCAGCCAGTTAATGCACACAATCATCTTGGTCTGATTGTTCAGAATAACTGTAAATGGGACGAACATATCAGATGTTCAGTAAAGAAGGTAAACATGTTGATTATTTGCCTACGAAACTACAAATATAAGATATCAAGAAAAGCATTGGATACCATCTTTACATTATTTTAGGTAGCTTTTGCTCCCATAAGAAAACCTAACACAGAGTAACTTTTATTCAAGACTGGCACAGCCTTTTAAACTTGAATAAAGTCAGACAAATACATAGACGAACAATCTAATAGTGGGGGAAAAGACAAGCGCAAGCCAACAACTCAACTGTTTTCATAGTAATGACTTGGCAAAGACTTGGACTTAAAGGGGGGGGGGGGGGGGGGGGGGTTGAAGATGGAGAAACTGGGAACATGAAATTAAGAAAATATATTACAGATATGAAAACTCTTCACTAGCTGCATAAGGGAACCATCGTAATCCCTTTTGAAGGCAGATATATTTGTATTGCCTGCTCCGAGGCCTTTCGTCCGCTGGATCGGAACTCATCAGGAAGACACGGCTGGTTGTGTCTGCGCTCCTGACATCAAATAAAGACACACCACAGTCCATAATACCGTGGTGTTCTCACCACCAAGGGCGCAAAAAAGAATCCAATAGCACCCCAAAGCAGCCAGTGAAGGGTAGTAAATGAAACCAAACGAATGTGTGGGGAGGAAAAAAGTTGCTGAAAAACTAAAGACATTATGCAAATAGTATAAAATGTGGGGGACAGTCTTTGAGCCTACGCTTGAGGATCCACCCAAGGATGCAAGGGAGATCAAAAGACAAACACACAGACGGACAGAAACAAATACAAATAACCTCAATTTAATCGAAACGAAATTGGAAATGAAATGAGGCAGGGAACAGTAAACAATAAAAAGTAAACAAGTGGGGTAACTTTTGCTCCCATAAGAAAACCTAACACAGAGTAACTTTCATTCAAGACTGATACAGCCTTTTAAACTTGAATAAAGTCAGACAAATACATAGACGAACAATAGACGAACAATCTAATAGTGGGGGAAAAGACAAGCGCAGGCCAACAACTCAACTGTCTTCATAGTAATGACTTGGCAAAGATTTGGACTTAAAGGGGGGGGGGGGGGGGGGGGGGGGTTAAAGATGGAGAAACTGGGAACATGAAATTAAGAAAATATATTACAGATATGAAAACTCTTCACTAGCTGCATAAGGATCCTCAAGCGTAGGCTCAAAGACTGTCCCCACATTTTATACTATTTGCATAATGTCTTTAGTTTTTCAGCAACTTTTTTCCTCCCCACACATTCGTTTGGTTTCATTTACTACCCTTCACTGGCTGCTTTGGGGGTGCTATTGGGTTCTTTTTTGCGCCCTTGGTGGTGAGAACACCACGGTATTATGGACTGTGGTGTGTCTTTATTTGACGTCAGGAGCGCAGACACAACCAGCCGTGTCTTCCTGATGAGTTCCGATCCAGCGGACGAAAGGCCTCGGAGCAGGCAATACAAATATATCTGCCTTCAAAAGGGATTACGATGGTTCCCTTATGCAGCTAGTGAAGAGTTTTCATATCTGTAATATATTTTCTTAATTTCATGTTCCCAGTTTCTCCATCATCAAACTCCCCCCCCCCCCCCCCCCCCCCCCCCCCTCCCCCTTAAGTCCAAATCTTTGCCAAGTCATTACTATGAAGACAGTTGAGTTGTTGGCTTGCGCTTGTCTTTTCCCCCACTATTAGATTGTTCGTCTATGTATTTGTCTGACTTTATTCAAGTTTAAAAGGCTGTGCCAGTCTTGAATAAAAGTTACTCTGTGTTAGGTTTTCTTATGGGAGCAAAAGTTACCCCACTTGTTTACTGTTTATTGTTTACTGTTCCCTGCCTCATTCCATTTCCAATATCATTTTAGGTGTCAAAGGCACAAGTCACAAAAAGTTGTATGAAGAATCCGGATTCTGCTCTTTAAAAGAAAGTAGAAGACACAAACTAATGAAGTTTTATAAAATGGTCAATGGTTTGTGTCCAGAACACTTATGTAGCCTAGTACCAGATCTGGTATCAACAAGAAATCCCTATTCACGGCGAAGACCTTTTGACAGACATGTGCCTCTATGTAAAACTGAAGTATACAAAAATTCATTATTCCAACCGCAACTAAACTGTGGAACGACCTCCCAGACAGTATCAAATACACAAAATCACTTGGAGAATTTAAACGTTTTATTTCACGGGACGACTCAGTTGTACCCTATTATTATTATTATTATTATTATTATTATTATTATTATTATCATCATTATGGAGACAGAAACGAACAGATTCAACATTGCAAACTCCGCTTACGAATGAGTGATTTAAAAGCAGATCCAGTTTGTCAATGTGGCACTGATTCAGAAACGGCCGAACACTTTCTATTATACTGTCCAAATTACACTAACATTAGAAAAGATACGATTTCCACTCTTGCACCCAATCTACTCGAAGTTGGTATACTTCTCCGTGGTAAGCAATCCCTCCGACGTGAAGATAACGAAGCCATATTCAGAACTGTTCATCGTTTCATTAAACAATCTAAACGTTTTTGAAGAACATGTTAGTAAAACTTCGCATGCAGTAATGATACATATGTTTATGATAATGAAATCCTAGAGCAGAACACATTTCTCTCTCTCTCTCTCTCTCTCTCTCTCTCTCTCTCTCTCTCTCTCTCTCTCTAAAACGCTTCATATAAAGGTTAATAATGTGTGAGTGGTTGATTCTCAGGCATTTTATAGTCTTTAGTGTGTACTCTTTGCTTCTACTATCTTTTCTTATTTTTCCTCGATTTTGTACCTGTTTGCATTTATGTATTATGTGTATGTGTAAAGTATGTTTATGTACATAAACATGTATATATTTACATTTTGTATACGTGTGGGTAAGGTGGGTTTTTTTGTTGTTGTTGTTGTTGTTTTGCGTCTTTTGTTTAGCATAGTAACCTTAATAGTCTCCTGCCATTTCCTTGTAACATGTGTAATTATAAACATTTGAACACACTATAAGCATTAGCTTATTGATTTTCAAATTTACACATTTTTTGTAAAGCTACGTGATTGTAAAGTGGAAAATAAATTCATTTAAACCAGACAAAACTTCCGGGCCGATCTTTCTGAAAATTTATAGGTATGTTCATTATGGGTCACGGATGATGCCCGATGTTTTATTTTACCAGAATAGCCGTTTCTAACGGCTATAACGGCCCAAAACGGGTTTTCTTCTTTATGGAATATCTCAGAAAGTTTATCTCAGTGACGATCTCGGTGACGAAATACATTATGATGCATGTTTGATTGTGACGTTCTCTTGTCTATGAAAGTAGGCCTACTGTATTTGACGGATTTTAAAATAGCTAGGCCTATAGATCTAATAACTAACTGGTAGATCATCAGTATTTTCACAGTAAACATGCTCTTGACATGTACACGCGTATTCATGATAAACTGGGAGTACGTTTATATGCTTTGTATCTTTTTTTTTTTTCTCGTGCGTATGCGTACTTAGCGTTTCCGGTAAAATCACAACAACGTGCACAGTAGGTAAGTATCGGTCTTGTTATCAGACATATTATTCTATAAAATGTGTGTGTGTGTGTGTGTGTGTGTGTGTGTGTGTGTGTGTGTGTGTGTATTCGGCTTTGATTTGCAAACACAAAGAAAATTGTTTCTTGTCTTCTACTATGAGGTTGTTGCTGCCGTATCTTTTACCTTTCAAGAAATGCGGACGGAAGACAGCATTTCAAAAATATGACAAAATCGCTTCCGATTGAAGTAGAGAGGGGAAATGTTTAAGTCATAGATGTATGCTGTTTCATTAAACTTTTTTGAAAGAGCGGTATTGGATGGTCGTGTGACCTTTGGTTGGTGGTTTTGGGAGCCTGAAGGACCACGTGCAGAAGACTGGACAATGATCACTACCCAGAATGTACCACTGAAACATCTAATATTGCAGATTTGTTGCTTGTGTATAGGCCTGTATGATCAATAATAGTTGCAGTTGTTTTAGTTATTCTCGTTGGGGTTTGTACTGATGGAGTGCGTTAAGTGACAGTGTACTTGTCCAAGCTGGTTGTTGTTTGTGAAATCTTTGCCTTACATATATTGAAGTAGATGAATTGTTTAGAAATGAACATTTTGTGAATTGACGAAAGACATGGTGATTATATGAAATGAAATGAACATTCTTGTGTTACCAGAAAAGAAATGAACGTTTTGTGAATTCACGAAAGACATTTATAGTTGTATGAAAAGTAATCATTAATTGTGTGTAATGAAAGTAATCATTAATTGTGTGTAATGAATTGTATTCATGGTTTATTGAAGAGGGTCTGGATGGAAATCTTTTCCCCAATGTGGAAAACTAGATTATGAAAGGTTTATATGGAAATCCTTTCCTGTGTAGTGTTATGATTCCGGAAAAGGGAATGTTGTGGTCTTATGATTCCGGAAAGGGAATGTTGTAGTGTTATGATTCCGGAAAGGGAATGTTGTGGTATTATGATTCCGGAAAAGGGAATGTTGTAATGTTGAAGAAAGAATATGCTCAAGTTCTAGTGAAATAGGATGTGGCTCATAAATATGAATGTAGTCGTGATTGTAATGAATAGTAACCATGATAATCAAGGTAGTTAATCAGTTTTCCCCCAGGTTGACGTGTTCCCTGGACTGAGAGGGACTGACTGCCATTGTTTGAGGGTCAGGGCCGTAGCTGAGTCTACGCCCCTGTTCTCCACCCTGTGTCGGCGTGGAGAGGTCGGCCTGAGTGCCGACAATCACTCTACCTGCCACTGCGCCCGGGACCGACTACCCCCTGAGCCAGTTGGGTTGGAGACGCCACTGCTGCCAAGCCAGAGCGCCACTCCCGAGTTGAACCAGCGACCTGTTGGCCAGACCGTCGGTGTGTTGTGTTTGTGTGTGAGCCACAGCTCCTGTGCGAGACTGTCACCTCGTCGTCGGCAGAGACGCCGCGAGTGTGTTAGTGTTTTTTTTTTGAGCCACAACTCTGAAATTTTGAGTCTGGTGTCGGACTTGACTTGACGCTGCAGTCATCGTCGTCATCATCTGGGTCGCCTGCATCGTCTCGTCGCCCTTGTCGTCTCGTCGTCCTCGTCATCTCGTCGTTGTCATCGTCTACGGCGACGTTGGATCCAGCAGCATTGATAGTTATTCAGATTTTGATACATCTTGTGTGTACGCCTGATGGTTGGCGTGCCGTCTTATTGATGTTTGTGATGTTTGTCTGATGGCTCGGGCAGCATAAAAAACAAAAAGAAGTGTTGTTCTGTTGCCTGGCTGTCAATGTTCGGGTGAGTGGGTGTGTGTATGTGCATTTGAAAAGTCGTGCATGCATCCATAATTTCTGTGTGAGTCAGTCAGACACCTGCAGACACACCCATACCATCCATAACATTGTTTTAACATATCAATGTTAAAGTCCCTTAACAGTAGCATATTTGAATTTTTGTGACAGATCCGATCCATCATTTGTACAAAGTTGTCATACCATTCGTATGTGGAAGATGGGTGTCTATATAAATGCCCGATTATCAATGGCGGTGATTTGGAGGCTTTTTGTTTTTTTTATTTCAATCCAGATACATTCAGCAGTATTAGTTTCAAGATCAGTTCTGCGTCAGGTAATGTTGGCAATTGATTGATGAATGTATACAGCAAGGCCAGTTTGTTGGGGTTGATCACTGTCGTGCCGGCCAATGTTGTAGTCAAGAATGCTGATTAGATTATCTGTGATGCGAAAGTCTAACCTTGTTTCACTTACACCAAAGACTTGTACTGGATAGGGTGACTGCTTTGAGAGTGATGAGATTTTCATGGACCTTATTAAATCAGTGATAGACATTGAGATGTCCAACTTTAAGTCCTGGAATAACGGGATTATGGGAAGGCATGGGTGGTAAGGGAATGGTGACACAAAATTGACGAGGAAGACAGTTTTCACGAAAAAAAAAAAAAAAGACACAGAGAACTATAGATCAATAAACCAGAATACAGGTGAGAAAAGTAACGTTTGTGGATGACGCACAATGATGACAAATGCGCAGAAAATTTTTTAGATCTAGTTGCAAAGAAAGGTAAACTATTATGCCTAAAGACATAACAAACTATATCTTTAGAAAATTAATATGCCAGTAAAACAACAAAAAAGAGTAATGATTGGAGCACGATGTCGAGCACATATAAAGAAAGATAAACAAAATATTAAGCTTAAAATGATGAATGACGATTACACACACACACAACCACACACACGCACACACACACACGCGCGGCGCGCGCGGCGCACACACTCATCAGTATTTACAGCGGTGCAAATAAAGAGGATGGTATGAGTGCTATGAGCACAATCCACTTTAGAGCACATTTAAAAAGTGTAGATTAAGAAAAGGGAAACAAAGTAAACAACAACAACAACAACAACCAAACAAACAAAAACAAAACCAGAAAGAAAAGAAAAAAAAGTTTATATATCTAATATATAAATGGCAAATTCTGTCTGTGTGTGTGTGTGTATGTACGCTATAGACTCAAAAACGGCTCAACCGATTGTCATGAAATTTGGCAGGTACGTCTGTTGTGACCCGAGGATGGTTTTGGGCTAATCTCTAAAAAAATAAAACCGTTAAAAACCGTTAAAAAACTGTTATAACGGTTTCAAAGACATCTTTTTCCTCTGCTTTTCTTCAAATAGCCGTTGTGACATTGCACAGGTACAGGACTACTTCTCTAAAATTAAAACCGTTATTTGGCAATTAAAAAACGTTATTTATAACAGTTAAAAACCGTTAAAAACACCAAACCCTATCAAAGAAACTGTTTAAAACCCGATCTTCTTGAAATTTAGCAGGTATGTCTGTTGTGACCCGAGGATGGTTTTGGGCTAATCTTTAAAGAAATAAAACCGTTAAAAACCGTTAAAAAAAACTGTTATAACGGTTTCAAAGACATCTTTTTCCTCTGCTTTTCATCAAATGGCCGTTGTGACATTGCACAGGTACATCGAACCTAGAGGGACATCTCCCGAGTAACATAGGGTCATTGGACAGTTTCTACGACAGTTATTTATGACCGTTAAAAACCGTGAACAACACGTACACCCCTAAAAACGATCAAAAATACAATCTTTTCTGATGTTGGCGGCAAAGGGAGTCCTCGGATCGCCACCAAACTTGGCATGAGTCTAGAAGGACATACTGTGAATAACATTGGGTCATTCGATAGTTTTTATGACCGTTATTTATCACCGTTAAAAAGCGTTATTTTCTAAATTTAGACCTTTCTTGATGAAATTTGGTATACAGGTGTAGTTTTAAATGCTGAACAATGATATACAACTTACACGAACCGAAACTTAAAATTGACCGTTAAAAACCGTTATTATATAAATTTAGACCGTTCTTGATGAAATTCGGTATACAGATGCAGTTTTACACGCTGAACAATGATATACAACTTACACGAACGGAAACTTAAAAATTGACCGCTAAAAACCGTTATTATATAAATTTAGAGCGTTCCTGATGAAATTCGGTATACAGACGCAGTTTTACACGCTGAACAATGATATACAACTTACACGAACGGAAACTTAAAATTGAGCGTTAAAAACCGTTAAGATCCGTTATTTTCTAAATTTAGACCTTTCTTGATGAAATTTGGTATACAGGTGCAGTTTTACACGCTGATCAATGATAGACAACTAATATGAACAGAAACTTAAAATTGACCGTTAAAAACCGTTAATTTCTAAATTTAGAGATGGTATCACCGTTAAAAAGCGTTATTTTCTAAATTTAGACCTTTCTTGATGAAATTTGATATACAGGTGTAGTTTTCAATGCTGAACAATGATATACAACTTACACGAACCGAAACTTAAAATTGACCGTTAAAAACCGTTATTATATAAATTTAGACCGTTCTTGATGAAATTCGGTATACAGATGCAGTTTTACACACTGAACAATGATATACAACTTACACGAACGGAAACTTAAAAATTGACCGTTATAAACCGTTATTATATAAATTTAGAGCGTTCCTGATGAAATTCGGTATACAGATGCAGTTTTACACGCTGAACAATGATATACAACTTACACGAACGGAAACTATAAAATTGAGCGTTAAAAACCGTTAAGATCCGTTATTTTCTAAATTTAGACCTTTCTTGATGAAATTTGGTATACAGGTGCAGTTTTACACGCTGATCAATGATAGACAACTAATATGAACAGAAACTTAAAATTGACCGTTAAAAACCGTTAATTTCTAAATTTAGAGATGGTAGTCTGCAGAGGATTTCAGAAATACACCGAAGTTATGATGCTCTGCAATACCGTCTGATTTTTGTCTGTCAACAAGAGCCATGGTCAGACATTTTCATCCCGTGGGGCAGATCTGACCGTTCCGTGTTTTACACATGGAATGTTCTACGTTGCAGCATCACGAACTGGAAACGCAGAAACACTGACTATACTTGCGCCAAACAGGGAGACCAGAAATGTTGTCAACCCAGAGGCCCTCCAGTAGACATAATATATCGTGAAAATGCAATCTTTTCACAGAGTTGTCATGTTTGAGTTGGGTTTAACGTCCGTGCCAAAATCAAGGATATGCAGACGGCTGGTCCGTCACATTAGACTGACACCTGCGGGGCCAGGGTGGACATCGGGGTGAACTACGGTCATTTTAGCTGGAAACATTCCACGATTAAAATTTCCAAGACCAAGCCGGGATTCGAAACCACGACCTTTGGATCATGAGTCCAGCGCCTTATCCACTAGGTTATGGCGGCCCCTATAGAGTTGTCATTTTGGAGCACTTGAATCGAGGAATTGAGAATGCATCGGTAAGTTCATTAAGTACAGGCATCCCTCTATCGACTGTGTATCGTATTACGAAAAAAAATTGTGAGGTAAAATTGATTGAGAGGCAAGAAGGGTCATAGAGCAGGGTGAGGACAGCTACCCCAAGTACAGGAGACGTGAGGAGTCTGAATGAGGACATACTGGGACTGTGAAGCTTGGGCAGAGAGAAATCATCGTCACCAACCAGTGGGTTGTCCCCTACAACCCTTACCTCCTACATTAGTTCAACTGCCACATCAATGTGGAAATATGCAGTGGCATAAAATTCATCAAGTACGTCCTGAAGTATGTCCACAAGGGCACAGACCAAGCGTCTTCCAACTCCAAGCCACTCAGGCAGGTGAAGGAACAGCTCAACAACCTCCAGTCATTGATGAGATCCAAATGTACCAGAATGCCCGCTACGTTGGCAGCATCGAGGCGACCTGGAGACTCCTGGGATTTGACCTGCATGAGCGCCACCCCATGGTGCAGAGACCAGCTGCCCATTTGGAGAATGGACAATGGGTCTACTTCAATCCACACAACGCAGCGCAAAGAGCACAAGGCTCTCCCCCAGAAGCAACCCTTACCGCCATCTTTAGCCTATGCTCTCAAGACCCTACAGCACGAGAGCTGAAGTACGTGGAAGTCCCTGAGCACTTCACATTGATGTCCACTCAGAATATGTGGAAGAAACGACAAAGGGGCACTGCAATCCGGCGATTGTACAGTATCAGTCCTCGCCAGGGAGAGTGCTACTTCTTGAGGCTTCTACTCAACGTTATGAAAGGATCCCGTTCATACGAGGAGCTGAAGATTGTCAATGGCTATGTCCACAACATTTTTCGAGATGCTTGCAATGCTCTTGGACTCCTAGATGATGACCGCCTTCTACAACTTGCCCTGGAGGAAGCCTCCATCTCTCAGAGACCCCGACTGCTGCGTGACTTCTGTATTATCCTGGTGGCTTTCAACCCCAGTAACCCAGGCAACCTGTGGAACCTCTTCAGAGACCATCTTGCTGAAGATTTCCTCTTCCAAGTCCGAAGAGATGTCTATTATGAAGCGCAGTACACAGATGCCATCTACAACCAAGCTCTTACTGTGATTCAGGACAAACTCTTCCTTCTTGGAGGCAAGTCTACAGAGGAGTATGGGATGCCAACAGTCACACAACAACAAACTGTGCCTCGAGAATACTACCGCGAGACCAATTACGACACTAATGCACTCCGGGCAGCAGCTGATGACCAGCTGAAGAAGCTGACAGCTGACCAGAGAGATGTGTACGACAGCTTTATGACCATGGTTGAGCAGAGGCAGGATCCCACAGCAAGCAGCAATATAATGTTCCTTGATGCTCCATGAGGGACAGGAAAGACCATCCTGAATCTTATCCTGAACAGGATCCGCTCCACAGGCAAAATAGTGCTAGCCACTGCTTCCAGTGTCATTGCCGCTACTCTTTTGCCGGGTGGGCGGACAGTAAATAGCATTTTCAAGGTCCCTCTGGATGCCGACAAGCAAGAAACGCCAACCTGCTCTGTCAAGCGTGGGTCAACGTTGGCCAAAGTCATCAAAGAGGCTGCAACCGTCATAATTGATGAAGCTCCCATGACCCACAAAGCTGTCTACGAGGCCATGGACTCTACGCTGCAGGACATCACCCAAGTGCACAGGCCAATGGGAGGCATCCCAACGCTGTTCTGTGGGGACTTCAGGCAGATCCTCCCTGTCGTCCTCAATGGCACCAGAGCCAACATTGTCAACGCCTGTCTGATAGCCAGGAGGATCTGATAGAAGCAGTCTACCCGGATCTTCATGCTCACTGTGCAGACTCAGACTGGTTAGCGGAAAGGGCCATAATCTCCTCCCTGAACGAGACTGTCAACAGGCTGAACAGAAAAATCGTAGCTGACTTCCCTGGAGAGGAAACTGTACAGATCTGTTGACACGGCCAAGAATGATGATGAGGCAGTCCTTTATCCACAAGAACTCCTGAACTCCATTGAGATTTCTGGACTTCCACCACATGAACTGTTGCTGAAATCTGGAGTCCCTATTATCATTCTCCGCTCACTGGACCCGCCAAAGGTGATCAATGGCACCAGATGTGTCTTCACCAGACTGCACAGGAACGTTGTAGAAGCGAAAATATCATGTGGCCCCCATAAAGGTGAACCGGTGCTGCTCCCCAGAATTCCTCTGGAACCCATGGACTCACCCCTGCCATTCCAGTTCTGACGGTTTCAGTTTCCCATGAAACCAGCTTTCGCTCTGACAATCATCAAGAGCCAGGGTCCGACATTTTCATCCCTTGGGGCAGACCTGACCGTTCCGTGTTTTACACATGGAATGTTCTACGTTGCAGCATCACGAACTGGAAACGCAGAAACACTGACTATACTTGCGCCAAACAGGGAGACCAGAAATGTCTACCCAGAGGCTCTCCAATAGACATGATACATCGTGAAAATGCAGTCTTTTCACAGAGTTGTCATGTTTGAGCTGGATTTAACGTCCGTGCCAAAATCAAGGATATGCAGATGGCTGGTCCGTCACATTAGACTGACACCTGTGGGGCCAGGGTGGACATCGGGGTGAACTACGGTCAATTTAGCTGGAAACATTCCACGATAAAATTTCCAAGACCAAGCCGGGATTCGAAACCACGACCTTTGGATCATGAGTCCAGCGCCTTATCCACTAGGTTATGGCGGCCCCTACAGAGTTGTCATTTTGGAGCACTTCAATCGAGGAATTGAGAATGCATCGGTAAGTTCACAAAGTACAGGCATCCCTCTATGGACTGTGTATCTATGGAAAAAAATTCGTGAGGGAAAACAGATTGAGAGGCAAGAAGGGAGTGGGCGTCCGAAGAAATTGGGTGAAGTAGATAGGAGGAGGCTGGGGCAATTGGTTCAGCATGGGAAAAACGAAACAAACCCAAGCTGAATTTTATTGTATTGTCTTTTAAGTGGTGAGAGAGAGGGGTGGCCAGAAAATTATTGTACAGATATACCCGAGCGAAGCCGGGTACACCGGCTAGTATATATATCTAATATATAAAGGGCAAATTCTGTGTGTGTGTGTGTGTGTTGTGTGTGTGTGTGTGTGTGTGTGTGTGTGTGTGTGTCTGTGTACGCTATAGACTCAAAAACGGCTCAACCGATTGTCATGAAATTTGGCAGGTACGTCCGTTGTGACCCGAGGATGGTTTTGGGCTAATCTCTAAAAAAATAAAACCGTTAAAAACCGTTAAAAAACTGTTATAACGGTTTCAAAGACATCTTTTTCCTCTGCTTTTCTTCAAATAGCCGTTGTGACATTGCACAGGTACAGGACTACTTCTCTAAAATTAAAACCGTTATTTGGCAGTTAAAAAACGTTATTTATAACAGTTAAAAACCGTTAAAAACACCAAACCCTATCAAAGAAACTGTTTAAAACCCGATCTTCTTGAAATTTAGCAGGTATGTCTGTTGTGACCCGAGGATGGTTTTGGGCTAATCTTTAAAGAAATAAAACCGTTAAAAACCGTTAAAAAACTGTTATAACGGTTTCAAAGACATCTTTTTCCTCTGCTTTTCATCAAATGGCCGTTGTGACATTGCACAGGTACATCGAACCTAGAGGGACATCTCCCGAGTAACATAGGGTCATTGGACAGTTTCTACGACAGTTATTTATGACCGTTAAAAACCGTGAACAACATGTACACCCCTAAAAACGATCAAAAATACAACCTTTTCTGATGTTGGCGGCGAAGGGAGTCCTCGGATCGCCACCAAACTTGGCATGAGTCTAGAAGGACATACTGTGAATAACATTGGGTCATTCGATAGTTTTTATGACCGTTATTTATCACCGTTAAAAAGCGTTATTTTCTAAATTTAGACCTTTCTTGATGAAATTTGGTATACAGGTGTAGTTTTAAATGCTGAACAATGATATACAACTTACACGAACCGAAACTTAAAATTGACCGTTAAAAACCGTTATTATATAAATTTAGACCGTTCTTGATGAAATTCGGTATACAGATGCAGTTTTACACGCTGAACAATAATATACAACTTACACGAACGGAAACTTAAAAATTGACCGTTAAAAACCGTTATTATATAAATTTAGAGCGTTCCTGATGAAATTCGGTATACAGATGCAGTTTTACACGCTGAACAATGATATACAACTTACACGAACGGAAACTTAAAATTGAGCGTTAAAAACCGTTAAGATCCGTTATTTTCTAAATTTAGACCTTTCTTGATGAAATTTGGTATACAGGTGCAGTTTTACACGCTGATCAATGATAGACAACTAATATGAACAGAAACTTAAAATTGACCGTTAAAAACCGTTAATTTCTAAATTTAGAGATGGTATCGCCGTTAAAAAGCGTTATTTTCTAAATTTAGACCTTTCTTGATGAAATTTGATATACAGGTGTAGTTTTCAATGCTGAACAATGATATACAACTTACACGAACCGAAACTTAAAATTGACCGTTAAAAACCGTTATTATATAAATTTAGACCGTTCTTGATGAAATTCGGTATACAGATGCAGGTTTACACGCTGAACAATGATATACAACTTACACGAACGGAAACTTAAAAATTGACCGTTATAAACCGTTATTATATAAATTTAGAGCGTTCCTGATGAAATTCGGTATACAGACGCAGTTTTACACGCTGAACAATGATATACAACTTACACGAACGGAAACTATAAAATTGAGCGTTAAAAACCGTTAAGATCCGTTATTTTCTAAATTTAGACCTTTCTTGATGAAATTTGGTATACAGGTGCAGTTTTACACGCTGATCAATGATAGACAACTAATATGAACAGAAACTTAAAATTGACCGTTAAAAACCGTTAATTTCTAAATTTAGAGATGGTAGTCTGCAGAGGATTTCAGAAATACACCGAAGTTATGATGCTCTGCAATACCATCTGATTTTTGTCTGTCAACAAGAGCCGTGGTCAGACATTTTCATCCCGTGGGGCAGATCTGACCGTTCCGTGTTTTACACATGGAATGTTCTACGTTGCAGCATCACGAACTGGAAGCGCAGAAACACTGACTATACTTGCGCCAAACAGGGAGACCAGAAATGTTGTCAATCCAGAGGCCCTCCAATAGACATAATACATCGTGAAAATGCAATCTTTTCACAGAGTTGTCATGTTTGAGTTGGGTTTAACGTCCGTGCCCAAATCAAGGATATGCAGACGGCTGGTCCGTCACATTAGCCTGACACCTGCGGGGCCAGGGTGCATATCGGGGTGAACTATGGATATTTTAGCTGAAAACATTCCACGTGAAAATTTCCAAGACCAAACCGGGATTCGAAACCACGACCTTTGGATCATGAGTCCAGCGCCTTATCCACTAGGTTATGGCGGCCCCTACAGAGTTGTCATTTTGGAGCACTTCAATCAAGGAATTGAGAATGCATCGGTAAGTTCATTAAGTACAGGCATCCCTCTATCGACTGTGTATCGTATTACGAAAAAAAATTGTGAGGTAAAATTGATTGAGAGGCAAGAAGGGTCATAGAGCAGGGTGAGGACAGCTACCCCAAGTACAGGAGACGCGAGGAGTCTGAATGAGGACATACTGGGACTGTGAAGCTTGGGCAGAGAGAAATCATCGTCACCAACCAGTGGGTTGTCCCCTACAACCCTTACCTCCTACATTAGTTCAACTGCCACATCAATGTGGAAATATGCAGCAGCATAAAATTCATCAAGTACGTCCTGAAGTATGTCCACAAGGGCACAGACCAAGCCGTCTTCCAACTCCAAGCCACTCAGGCAGGTGAAGGAGCAGCTCAACAACCTCCAGTCATTGATGAGATCCAAATGTACCAGAATGCCCGCTACGTTGGCAGCATCGAGGCGACCTGGAGACGCCTGGGATTTGACCTGCATGAGCGCCACCCCATGGTGCAGAGACCAGCTGTCCATTTGGAGAATGGATAATGGGTCTACTTCAATCCACACAACGCAGCGCAAAGAGCACAAGGCTCTCCCCCAGAAGCAACCCTTACCGCCATCTTTAGCCTATGCTCTCAAGACCCTACAGCACGAGAGCTGAAGTACGTGGAAGTCCCTGAGCACTTCACATTGATGTCCACTCAGAATATGTGGAAGAAACGCGGGGTTAACGACAAAGGGGCACTGCAATCCGGCGATTGTACAGTATCAGTCCTCGCCAGGGAGAGTGCTACTTCTTGAGGCTTCTACTCAACGTTATGAAAGGATCCCGTTCGTACGAGGAGCTGAAGATTGTCAACGGCTATGTCCACAACATTTTTCGAGATGCTTGCAATGCTCTTGGACTCCTAGAAGATGACCGCCTTCTACAACTTGCCCTGGAGGAAGCCTCCATCTCTCAGAGACCCCGACTGCTGCGTGACTTCTGTATTATCCTGGTGGCTTTCAACCCCAGTAACCCAGGCAACCTGTGGAACCTCTTCAGAGACCATCTTGCTGAAGATTTCCTCTTCCAAGTCCGAAGAGATGCCTATTATGAAGCACAGTACACAGATGCCATCTACAACCAAGCTCTTACTGTGATTCAGCACAAACTCTTCCTTCTTGGAGGCAAGTCTACAGAGGAGTATGGGATGCCAACAGTCACACAACAACAAACTGCCTCGAGAATACTACTGCGAGACCAATTACGACACTACTGCACTCCGGGCAGCAGCTGATGACCAGCTGAAGAAGCTGACAGCTGACCAGAGAGACGTGTACGACAGCTTTATGACCATGGTTGAGCAGAGGCAGGATCCCACAGCAAGCAGCAACATAATGTTCCTTGATGCTCCATGAGGGACAGGAAAGACCATCCTGAATCTTAACCTGAACAGGATCCGCTCCACAGGCAAAATAGTGCTAGCCACTGCTTCCAGTGTCATTGCCGCTACTCTTTTGCCGGGTGGGCGGACAGTAAATAGCATTTTCAAGGTCCCTCTGGATGCCGACAAGCAAGAAACGCCAACCTGCTCTGTCAAGCGTGGGTCAACGTTGGCCAAAGTCATCAAAGAGACTGCAACCGTCATAATTGATGAAGCTCCCATGACCCACAAAGCTGTCTACGAGGCCATGGACTCTACGCTGCAGGACATCACCCAAGTGCACAGGCCAATGGGAGGCATCCCAACGCTGTTCTGTGGGGACTTCAGGCAGATCCTCCATGTCGTCCTCAATGACACCAGAGCCAACATTGTCAACGCCTGTCTGATAGCCAGGAGGATCTGATAGAAGCAGTCTACCCGGATCTTCATGCTCACTGTGCAGACTCAGACTGGTTAGCGGAAAGGGCCATAATCTCCTCCCTGAACGAGACTGTCAACAGGCTGAACAGAAAAATCGTAGCTGACTTCCCTGGAGAGGAAACTCTGTACAGATCTGTTGACACGGCCAAGAATGATGATGAGGCAGTCCTTTATCCACAAGAACTCCTGAACTCCATTGAGATTTCTGGACTTCCACCACATGAACTGTTGCTGAAATCTGGAGTCCCTATTATCATTCTCCGCTCACTGGACCCGCCAAAGGTGATCAATGGCACCCGATGTGTCTTCACCAGACTGCACAGGAACGTTGTAGAAGCGAAAATATCATGTGGCCCCCATAAAGGTGAACTGGTGCTGCTCCCCAGAATTCCTCTGGAACCCATGGACTCACCCCTGCCATTCCAGTTCTGACGGTTTCAGTTTCCCATGAAACCAGCTTTCGCTCTGACAATCATCAAGAGCCAGGGTCCGACATTTTCATCCCTTGGGGCAGACCTGACCGTTCCGTGTTTTACACATGGAATGTTCTACGTTGCAGCATCACGAACTGGAAACGCAGAAACACTGACTATACTTGCGCCAAACAGGGAAACCAGAAATGTCTACCCAGAGACTCTCCAATAGACATGATACATCGTGAAAATGCAGTCTTTTCACAGAGTTGTCATGTTTGAGTTGGATTTAACGTCCGTGCCCAAATCAAGGATATGCAGACGGCTGGTCCGTCACATTAGCCTGACACCTGCGGGGCCAGGGTGGACATCGGGGTGAACTACGGTCATTTTAGCTGGAAACATTCCACGTTAAAATTTCCAAGACCAAGCCGGGATTCGAAACCACGACCTTTGGATCATGAGTCCAGCGCCTTATCCACTAGGTTATGGCGGCCCCTACAGAGTTGTCATTTTGGAGCACTTCAATCAAGGAATTGAGAATGCATCGGTAAGTTCACAAAGTACAGGCATCCCTCTATGGACTGTGTATCTATGGAAAAAAAATTCGTGAGGGAAAACAGATTGAGAGGCAAGAAGGGAGTGGGCGTCCGAAGAAATTGGGTGAAGTAGATAGGAGGAGGCTGGGGCAATTGGTTCGGCATGGGAAAAACGAAACAAACCCAAGCTGAATTTTATTGTATTGTCTTTTAAGTGGTGAGAGAGAGGGGTGGCCAGAAAATTATTGTACAGATATACCCAAGCGAAGCCGGGTACACCGGCTAGTATATCTAATATATAAAGGGCAAATTCTGTCTCTGTGTGTGTGTGTGTGTGTGTGTGTGTACGCTATAGACTCAAAAACGGCTCAACCGATTGTCATGAAATTTGGCAGGTACGTCTGTTCTGACCCGAGGATGGTTTTGGGCTAATCTCTGAAAAAATAAAACCGTTAAAAACCGTTAGAAAGCTGTTATAACGGTTTCAAAGACATCCTTTTTCCTCTGCTTTTCTTCAAATAGCCGTTGTGACGTTGCACAGGTACAGGACTACTTCTCTAAAATTAAAACCGTTATTTGGCAGTTAAAAAAACGTTATTTATAACAGTTAAAAACCGTTAAAAACACTTAACCCTATAAAAGAAACTGTTTAAAACCCGATCTTCTTGAAATTTAGCAGGTACGTCTGTTGTGACCCGAGGATGGTTTTGGGCTAATCTCTAAAAAAAATAAAACCGTTAAAAACCGTTAAAAACTGTTATAACGGTTTCAAAGACATCTTTTTCCTCTGCTTTTCATCAAATGGCCATTGTGACATTGCACAGGTACAGGGCTACTTCTCGAAAATTAGAACCGTTATTTGGCAGTTAAGAAACGTTATTTATAACAGTTAAAAACCGTTAAAAACACCAAACCCTATGAAAACTTTTTAAAACCCGATCTTCTGAGGTTGGCGGCCACGAGAGTCATCGGATCGCCACCAAACTTGACATAAGCCTACAGGAACATCCAGCGGGTAACATAGGGTCATTAGATAGTCATTATGACCATTAAATTTGACCGTTAAAAACCGTTATTTTCAAAATTTAGGCTGTTCTTGATAAAATTCGGTATACATGTGCAGTTTTAAATGCCGAAAAATGATATACAACTTTTACGAACCGAAATTTACAATTGACCGTTAAAAACCGTTATTTTATAAATTTAGAGTATTCTTGAAGAAATTCGATATACATGTGCAGTTTTGAACGCTAAACAATGATATACAATTTTCAAGATCCGAAATTTAACATTGACCGTTAAAAACCGTTATTTTCTGAATTTCGAAATTTTCACCTTTCTTGATAACATTCGGTATGCACGTACAGTTTTAAGCGCTGAACAATGTTATGCAAATTTTACGAACCAAAACTTAACACTGACCGTAAAAAACCGTTATTTTCTAAATTTACACCACTATTGATAAATTTCGGTATGCGTATGTCCAGTAACGATAAGTAATTTTGCAACATGGATGGTTTAGCAGGTACGTCTGTTGTGACCCGAGGATGGTTTGGGGCTAATCTCTAAAAAAAATAAAACCGTTAAAAACCGTTAAAAAAAACTGTTATAACGGTTTCGAAGACATCTTTTTCCTCTGCTTTTCATCAAATGGCCGTTGTGACATTGCACAGGTACAGGGCTACTTCTCGAAAACTAGAACCGTTATTTGGCAGTTATTAAACGTTATTTATAACAGTTAAAAACCGTTAAAAACACCAAACCCTATAAAAACTGTTTAAAACCCGATCTTCTGAGGTTGGTGGCTACGAGAGTCATCGGATCGCCACCAAACTTGACATAAGCCTACAGGAACATCCAGCGGGCAACATAAGGTCATCAGATAGTCATTATGACCATTAAATTTGACCGTTAAAAACCGTTATTTTTAAAATTTAGGCTGTTCTTGATAAAATTCGGTATACATGTGCAGTTTTAAATGCCGAAAAATGATATACAACTGTTACGAACCGAAATTTAAAATTGACCGTTAAAAAACGTTATTTTATGAATTTAGAGTATTCTTGAAGAAATTCGATATACATGTGCAGATTTGAACGCTAAACAATGATATACAATTTTGAAGATCCGAAACTTAACATTGACCGTTAAAAACCGTTATTTTCTGAATTTATAATTTTTCACCGTTCTTGATAACATTCCGTATGCACGTACAGTTTTAAGCGCTGAACAATGTTATGCAAATTTTATTGACCGTTAAAAACCGTTATTTTCTAAATTTACACCGCTATTGATAAAATTCGGTATGCGTATGTCCAGTAACGGTAAGTAATTTTGCAACATGGATGGGACAGGGTAGGGGGATGAAAAGGGAGGAATGAGAGGGGCCAGAAAAATGATTGTACAGTGCAAAGCCTGATACACTATTTTTACATTAGACACAGACCCGTTGAAATAAACTACTTCTGCACAAAGTCTATTCCTACAAAATCAAGGGCAATGAGAAGAATGGGAATGGGAACAGTGAGTGCAGGCGGAAAATCGAGCGAGAAAAGCATCTCGACGTGCTAGGGAAGATCCAGAGGAAAGGGGCCAGAGGCAGGCGGAAAACAATAGAATGTATAAGAGAGAGAGAGAGAGAGAGAGAGAGAGAGAGAGAGAATGTATTTGTGTGGGGGGAGGGGGTGGGAAGATGGGGGGGGGGGGGATTGATTGTAAATCAAAACAATTAATACATGTTTGCCGTCACGTGAGTATCGCAAAGAATGTTCATATCCCGGGCAACGCCGGGTGCCCCTGCTAGTATATATATAAGAAACACCCGAAGGTGCTGGGGAGGACCCAGAGAAGCACTGTCTTCATCTGCCTTTGGAGCAGTCCTGTACCACCCTTGGAGGCCTGCGCTGTGTTGACGATGGGTACAGGCATCTATATATATATATATATATATATGTATATATAATTCGTGAACAATCTGAGGCGGTGGAAGCATTCCCAGATATCACGTTCCCAGATTTCACGCGACACTGGTCCCAATATCAGGAAGTTGGCCTAAAGTTTCTTTTCAGTCCACAAAACGACAGCACCTGCACGAGCCGCCTACCGCGGTTGCTGGTGTACACAAGTCACTCTGAAATTCGCGGCTGTAGTGCAGCCATGACACTGCAAAGTTTGCAATGTCGGCCTGAAATGACAACTATCTTCACACACTGGTAGATAGGAAGTATAGAGCAATAAACGCAATCGATGTTCTGAGCGCAAACAAAAACAGAAATGAGCGTGTGTTCACACATTCTCAGTGTCCATGAGTAGACCCTCTGACATACTTGTTGGGGAAAAAAAGTGACAATAACAGTAAGAAAGGGAGGTGAGGGGATGGGTGGAGTGGTGGGTATTTAAACATAGTGGAACTTGTATTTCACGAACGCGCGCTTGTACTCACGCACACACCCACACTCACGCACACACACACTGATACACACACACAAGCATGCAAGAACGCACCTGATTGTTTCTCCTCAGTGACCGCGGAAAGTGGTAATTTGACTCCTCTGCCTTTTCGGTTTTAAGAACAATGCTATCCCAAAAAAGGCTGGTGTGCAATACCGTAGTATGTTTGTTGAGTTTTCAAAAAACCAACCAAAGGTGCCACTAAGAAGCAAAAGAAAATCATGAAAAAGCAAAACAAGCTACATTTTCTTGTGAAAAGTAGAAAATATAAAAAGGTTTCGAAATATCGGTATCTGACCAGGAGTTATATGTTAGTGGGTTTCCTCCCCATTGGAGACTGTCTCCCTCTTGGAGACTATAAGCTTGCTGAAGGCTCATTTTGAGAAGCATTTATTTTATTTTTCACCATTCACCCACTCAAGCACATACTGTTAGTTAGGCAGAATGATCTACCACTGCAGATATGTATGCTTATCTCCCCCTATTTCTTCAATCTAAGACATAAGAGCAAGCTTTGTTTATAATTGAATATTTCTTGCAGTCATTGCAACACCAAGCTGCTCTGTAAGTTGCTGGAATGGTGCTCGGTACTTATCCTTGGAATTTATTAGTTTATTGTATATATATATATATATATATATATATATATATATATATATATACTTGTAGCAATTTTTTTGTTTAGTGGAAGGAAAAGGTAGCACTAGCAGCTGGTCCTTATTATTGGTTGTTAGTCTGTGAGACTGAAGCTGAAACTGTGAGAAACCAAATTATTAATTGGGAGTGTGCAATTTTTGCGTGCTAGTTATTTGTGCTGTTATATCAATGATCAGCTATTGCTGTACTTGTACTGGATTGAGACTGTACCAGCCATAAACTTTTCATGATATATATAGATATATATATATATATATATATATATATATATATATATATATATATATATAATATATATGCAGACAGTTTCAGCCTTCTCTTATGGCCAGTCTAGGTACTGGCTTGAAGAATCTGATTGTGTTACTCTAGTATGTGGTAATGATGTGTAGTATTACTACTACTAGTAATCGTAACTCCCTTTCTGACCTGCCTGGTGATGTAATAAATGTTTTGTAGGCCCAGTCACTGACTGTACTTTAAGTCCGTCTCTCTATTGAAGGTTTACGGTCTGCCCATAGTGGGTTTGGCCTTGACATAAATAAAACATTGACCTATAAAAAGAAAATGGTTTGTTGGATATGGAGATGGATATGCAACACCACATTCAACACCCTACCCTGTGGGCACCCTACTCTCATCTCCCCACTCCGCTCACATTTTTGTTATCACTATTATATGATGTGCTCTGATCATTGGTTCAGTCTCCATAATTTCTTTTGTGTCCAGTTCAAAAAAATATTCTTTATCCTGCTGATAGTATTATGTATATGTAATTTAATGTGTGTGTGTGTGTGTGTGTGTGTGTGTGTGTGTGTGTGTGTGTGTGTGTGTGTGTGTGTGTGTGTGTAGGATACACTTACTATGCTATTTAGATCTATTGCTTTTAATTTTCTTATCAGTAGTCTTTGTATATATAAGTTTGCATATTGTTATTGTTGTTTTCATTACTGTTTCATTCTCTTGATTATTGTCTCCATGTTCTTGTCTCACTTTGTGTTTTAGTTAATTGTTGTAGAGTTGCGGCGAGAGATTGAAAGGCTACCTATTGCCTAAAATCTCTGTAAAGTTTCTCTGTCTTTATTCTCTCTCTCTCTCTCTCTCTCTCTCTCTCTCTCTCTCTCTCTCTCTCTCTCTCTCTCTCTCTCTTCTCTCTCTCTCCGTTTTGATAATTTCCAGCTAAGTTTCATGACGCAGCATGGAAAAACAGTTTGCGCTGAATTTGACTGCTTTAACCAAACAAAATTTGTGTCTGGAAACTGGAAGTATTTCTGGCCAGTTGTTCGTAGAGATTTTGTGTCTGTAAGTGAAACGGTTCTACAAGATCAGTTGAATTACTGTGCCATTAGAAGTGGTGAGTTCCTACTTCGTTATGTATTTGATGTCCCCTTTCCCATAATATTGTGGCAATAAAACTTTCAAAGTTAAAAGAGAGTCATTGCAGTTCAGTAGTACATATATTCTGACTGCCATTAGAAACACACCTTTATTCCTGTGTTTGTATAAATACTATTCTTTAATTACATTTATTTTGAATTCATCTGTGCTTGGGAGCAGGCATAAAAGAGGAAAGGGAAAAAGTATTCAGTCCCCTAATCTTTTTCATCGCATGTCCATGGTTGTGGTCTTGAATACAATTGTGTCGTTTACAGCATTGTGTGGATGAGTGTCTTAAAGCTGCTTTTGGGCAAACTTAGACTGTATAGACCAGCTTTTATGTTGCAGTGGCTAACGCTGTGGGGTGGAAAAGTCAGGGTTCATGTTCAATTACAGCCATTTACTTGTGGAATTTAGCCCCAGCCATTTGACATTGTTATGAAGTCAAATAATAATACTGAAAGTTACTGAAACTATACTGTCAAGTTTCATCCTGTCAAAGGATGCGTATGAGAGTTGCTCAGGTTACATAATCAACACTGTAGCCAGCGTTAAGTGTCTGAATTTCAGGTCTTGTTGATACTGATATATATTTTGAAAGGAACTTGGAGGTGTAGAGTACATCCTCATCATATAGTCTTGGACTAGAATGGAAATCCATGGTATCATCTTGATCATCCTCATTGATCATAATACGAACATGTAGCAAGAACCCAGGGAGTGCTTGACAGCAAGAGGTCTTCAGAGAAGAAACCCCCCTCAGACAAGTGTTTGGGCCCTGAACACTTTACACTCTAAAGGGGGCGGGATGCATCCAGGTCATAACTCCCAGATGCCATACTACAGCCAACATTTTTTTTCCTGGGGCTGCCAGATTGTGTTGCCTTTTATGCTTTGCCCTCTGGGTAACCTTAGTTTCCTCTCTATGTCCATGCATGTAATGAGTTTGTGTCAAGGTTGTTGGCAGTATCAAGTTCATGGGGACTGTCACTCACTGTATAGATGTGGTGGCAGACTCTGGATGGGGAAACAGGGGGAAGGGAGGGAGAGGGGCATTCACTCATGCTGATTCCTGTGACTACGCAATTATAGTTGTATACAGAGGGTTAAGTGGTGTCCTACATATGTTGGCTCAGAACAGACGACACTAAACATCACTGAAGCAGTTCAGCAGTCACACAGTGTCTCCTCTGGTAGACTGCATCATGATGACCGGATATTGATTGCTCCCAGTGGACTGTGGGGTTTTGAGACTGGGACAGGAGGACAAGCCTGGGTGTTACACAGTTAGGAGAGCCATAAATAGCGTATGAATGGTACCACTGAGGGGACGCGAAAAATAAACCAATGAAACAAAATGCCAAACACCCAAAACTCCTTTGATATTTTCATGTCGATTTTGTATTTCATGTCATCCTGATTTATGTTTCTTCTATCTTCAGTTCTACACACTATTCTAAAAGGCACAACCCTGAAGATTCTGGTACTTTAAAACAAAGTGGTATTTCTACTGGCATTTAGAGTGTGTAGTTTATAATGTCATGCAAGCGTTTTTGTATTTTATCTGGTTTTGTCTCACTGTTCCCTTTGTGTAGATTCTTCCCAATGTGAATGCCTATGTAAACCATATTTACGTAGATCTCTCTCTCTCTCTCTCTCTCTCTCTCTCCCCTCTCTCTCCTCTCTCTCTCTCTCTCCTCCCCCTCCCTCCCTCCCTCCCTCCCTCCCTCTCTCTCCCCTTCTCTCTAGGTATATACGTTTGTCATTCAAATAACATTGAAATATTTGACTTTCTTGACGATAAAAGGAGGAAAATGAAAAATAAGCCTCAGTTCCTGGTTTGTAACTGGAAGATGTGTCGCATTTGCTGTACAGAAATTTGAAGTAGGGCAAGGAAAGGACACAGTTGTGCTCTGAGTTTTTGCAAGACAGTGTAAGTGCATTATTTTTCAAGTTGAAAAAAAACAACAACAGAAATAAGACCTGCAAAGGAGTTTTTGCCAGATGGATGGCATGTTTTCTTTCCTGTGCGAAAGATGTGCGTGCCTTTCCATGCAGGTTGTTCCTTTGATCGGAGAAACCATGTCAGGACCCCCACCTCCTTCACCTGGTGTGGCTGAGGGTGCACAAGGCTACCCTCCGCCCAGTCCTGAGTACCCTCCGTGTGACGCCAAGATGGGGGGCCCACCGCAGGGAGGTAAGCACTGCTTGTCTTTAAAGTAATGTCCCTCCTTTCCATCCTTTTGTTTTTGTGTGCGGACTTTATGTAACTTACAGGCATGGACATTTTAATTATGTTTGCTGTTTGTTTAATTTTTTTAAAAATATGGATAATAGAATATGAATTCCAGAGAAACTGTTCAGCAGGTTACAATGATCTCTTTACTGTATGCATGTATGACATTTATCATTTGAAAATTAGTCATGAATACTGTATGCACTTTTTGTTTGTTTGTTTGCTTTCTTAACTTTTCTGATGTTCTTGGAAGAAACGATAACTTGATTGTGATGTGAGTGTGAGTGTCCATACTCCCTGTGTGTGAATGTATGTGTGTGTGTGTGTGTGTGTGCGTGCGTGCGTGCGTGCGTGCATGCGTGCGTGCGCCCGCACACGCCCTGCTTTGAACTCAAAACTAGTAAGCTGATTTCAGTGCGTAGTTCTAAGTGAGCAGTTTGCTTTGAATATCCAAGATTCGATGATGAACTTTGCCATTTTTTTGTTGTATCCTAGCCCACAATGACATAAAGGGGTAAGGAAGAGATAGGAAAGGAGTTACCTTATTCCACTCCTATAGAATATTTTCTTTACCGTCTTTGTTGCACTTGATTCCTTGAGAAAAGGGTGAAAAACAGATGCTTGTGCTATCATGTTTAGTTGAGAGCACAACTGTGGCTGAATATCCACACGTACGCACACACGCACGCACGCACACACTCAGACAAATGCACACTCACGCAATGCCACACACACACAACACACACACACACACACACACAGGTACATTACACTCATTCTCTTGCATTCCAGACAGACAGACAGACACACACACACACACACACACACACACACACACACACACACACCACAGAGTTATAAATACAAGCAGAGTGGGAGCAAACATACACAGACAGACAGAAAAATGTGTAATTGTCTTTAACTGAAGTTTGTATAGTCCAGAAGAAAGTATTGAAACCAAAGGTTGTGTGTGTGTGTGTGTGTGTGTGTGTGTGTGTTCTGTCTGCATTGATAAAGATGCATTCATGTATGTCTGTGTACGTGTGCTTGTGAGCATGTGTTGTTTTTAGTTATAGTGTGTGTGTGTGTGTGTGTGTGTGTGTGTGTGTGTGTTAGGTAAATGCACATTCATGTGGGTATTATACTTTTATAATAATTCCTTTTTGGTGGTTTCTGTTTGTTGTTAAATGTTTGATTTCTTTTGTTTTACCATTTATTACTATAATGTATTTCATTGATCCATGTTAACATTTTTGTCTTTTGTTTCCTTTTTTTCCCCTCATGCAGCTCATAGGGTGAATTCAGGTACTAACTGTTGGAGAACATTGATTTGGGTAATGAGAGAGTAAATAAACTAAAACAATAAGCATTGTGAATTGGCCAAATGCTGCAATTGGCCAAATGATGTAGGGATATATTTCCGTGGGACATTTTGTAGGGACATGTTTCGGTGGGACATCCTGTAGGAACGTGGTTCAGAAGGGCATTCTATGGGAACATCTTTCAGAGGGACATCGTGTTAAGACATCTTTTAGTTGGACATCCTGTATGGATTTGTTTCAGCAGGACATCCTTTAAGGATATGTTTCAGTAGGACATCCTAGTAGGACTGTTTCAGTGAAACATCCAACAGAGGCAGATTTCAGGGGAACATTCCACGGGGGCATATTTCAGTGGAACATCCCACAGAGGCATATTTCAGTAGAATATCCCACAGGAGCATATTTCAGTAGGAAACCTGTAGGGACGTCTTTCAAGGGGGACATCCTGGTAGGACACATTTTGGTAGGACGCCTGAAAGGATGTTTGGTGGGAAATCCTGGAGGAACATGTTTCAGTGGAACATCCTAAAGCGATATATTTCCGTGGGACATCATACGGGGACATGTTTCGGTGGGAATGATGATGCAGGGACACTTTTCAGTGGTGTATTCTGCAGAGACATGTTTCAGTTGGACATCTTGTAGGGACATGTGTCAGTGGGATATCTTGCAGGGACATGTGTCAGTGGGGCATCTTGCAGGGACATGTGTCAGTGGGACGTCTTGCAGGGACATGTATCACTGGGACATCTTGTAGGGACATGTGGCGGTGGAACATCTTGCAGGGACATGTGTCAGTGGGACATCTTCCGGGGACATGTGTCAGTGAGACATCTTGTAGGAACATGTGTCAGTTGGGCATCTTGTAGGGATGTGTCAATGGGGCTTATTGTAGGGATGCGTCAGTTGGCCATCTTGTAGGGATGTGTCAATTGACATCTTGTAGGGATGTGTCAATTGGACATCTTGTAGGGATGTGTCAGTTGGACATCTTGTAGGGATGTGTCAATTGGACATCTTGTAGGGATGTGTCAATTGGACATCTTGTAGGCATATGTCAGTGGGACATCTTGTGGGTACATGTGTCTGTTGGACATCCTGTAGGGGTGTGACAGTGGGGCATTTTTTAAAACAATTTTTATTTCCTTCTTCGTGTAAATTCACAATCAATTTAATATTTTCTTCTTTCATTCTTCCTTACTAATAAGTTTTACATATTTGTTCATTCAGTGTAAATATTCATCATCATATTTGTATCTATATCAGTAACAGTACTAACACATATCAGTAAATAAAGGTTGTGTTTAAATCAGAATTTTGTCATTTTATGTAATCATAGTTATGATGGATGAGTGAGAAAGATGAAAGAAAAACAAAATATATGTACTTAAAGAAGGTATTTTGTTCATTGTTTTTACACAAAGTACATACAATACATAAAAAAAATTGTCTTGAAAATCCGGCCTAATTGGGCCTAATGAAGAACCAAAAGAAAAATATTTCTATATGTACAACATGAAAATACATCATGTACTGGTTAATGGCTTAGGTATCATTTTCTAGGCCACAAATGTAGTAAAGCATAAACACAAAGACACGCGCTCATACCCCCCCCCCCCCCACCCACCCACCCACACACACCTGTTATGTATACTTGTTCACAGACATACAGAAAAGTGGGAATTAGTAAAGTAAATACTGTCTTCTGTGCGACATTCTGCAGAGAGATGTTTTAGTTGGACGATCTGCAAGGACATGTTTTTGCAGGACATCCTGCAGGGACAATATTTTCTTGGGACGTTTTGTCAGGACATGTGTTAATGGACATTCTGTAGGGACAAGGAGTTCAGTGGAGCGACCTATGGGGATATGTTTCAGAGGGATATCTGCGGAGACATATTTCATTGGGACAACATGTCAGGACATGATTGAATGGGACATCCTGTGGAGAAATATTACATCTGGACAACATATCAGGACATGTGTCAGTGGGAATCATGTGGGGACGTTTCAATGGGACATCCTGTGGAGACATATTTCATTGGGACAACACATCAGGACATATGTCAGTGGGAATCATGTGGGGACGTTTCAATGGGACATCCTGTGGAGACATATTTCACTGGGACAACATGTCAGGACATGTGTCAGTGGGACATCTTATGGGACATGTTTCAGTGATACATTTTGTAAAGGATATATGTCAGTGGGACATCCTGTGGGGTCATGTATCAGTGCAACATCATGTAAGGACATATTTCAGGGGAACGGGACATCCCATAGTGAAAAATATTTCCGATAGATAGTGTTTTTATAAGTGTGTGTGTGGGGGGGGGGGGGGGGGGGCGCGCGCGCGTGTGTGTGTGTGTGTGTGTGTGTGTGTGTGTGTGTGTGTGACACAGAGACAGAAAAAGAGAGAGAGAGCATAACAGTATATGACAGTTTTGCTTCTGTCTAGCTGTAAGTTATGAGAATGTTTCAGTGGCTTGTGTCTCATTTTGCCAAGTTTGGAAGGGATGGGAGGTGGGTATGGGGTATTAAGTTTGGGGTGGGTGGGGGATGCCCCTCTCCAGAGCTCCTTTTTTCACGACTTTTATATTGTGGCTTAATATAAGTGAATTTGAGGAAGTGCAGTATGAAGATAACAGGAATTCCCAGTTGAAGATACTGAAGACTAAGTTTGTGACAACTGAATGCATGATAAGTGATTTACAGCTATCAACAGTACCTTTGTAAGCAAAGGCACGTTGTATGAGAATTCCTGTCCTTAGCATTGAGTGCACCTGAATGTGAAAACAATGATCACCACTCTTACACATTACATGTGTTCTATATGTCAGTGAACGTGAAAATCGTCTGTCTTCACCTGTTCTGGGTCGCTTTTCTTGGTGTGGTCTTGTTCCAGTTATCTTGACACTGGCGCACAGTGAATGTTCCACGTCATTGTGGTGACTGTGAAAGAGTGATAATGTGGTGCTCTTGTGAGTGAAATGACTTTGTTTTGTGTGCGGACGTGTTTGTTTGTTTTGTTTTTTTCTAAATACTGTGTGATCTGTACTATACAGCTTATGGACCTCCCCCACCCATGGGACCATATCCAAGTATTCTGTTCTGTAGTATACCCCTGTTGTCAGGTAATGAAGTCTACTTACACTTGTACAGTTGTGCCTGCTTAATGGATGTTCATAGCAGTCCTGAAGAATCTCACCAGATATCATCTCATGCTGTATTATTTTGTGTCTTGTTTTAAGCCCTGGAAACACTCCTTCCCCTTGTAAATCTGACCCGTTCTTCCCTGACTGTGTCTAAATTTGCTGCTTCAGTCATTGCTGGTTGTTACTAGTAGAACATTGTTGAGCCTAGAGAAGACTGTGTTGGTGGGAGGGATTTGGAGAATTCAGAACATGAGGGATATGAGATGAGCTGTATAATTGTTTGTGCATATCATGGGCTACTAACTGTTACCATTATCAGGTGGTGATGACTGGGCATTCTACAAAGGGTCATGCTTTATGGGAGCTTTCATAATAATGGATACTTGGCTTTGATGTTTTCACACAACAGTTCAGCTGTGCTTTGGTTAAGTCAAACTGATCTGCATTCCATTTAGAAAGAAGGAAAAGTGTTCAGCGTGGGCAACTGATGTGCATGTGTCTTGTGTTAATCAGAGAGCACATGTTTTTATTTTGTTTTGATGCTGAAAATTGTTGCTTTAAACAGACGAGCTTCATTGGAAGTAAGCTTTTGAGTGCCTTTTTAAACATTTCAGAACCTTTATCAACTTCACTTTTTGAAAAAAAAAATTGTGTTTTGTTGCCTTTTTTTTTCTTTTTTAGACAATGTTTTGAACATTGAGCCAATAGCTAGTGCTTTTTAGCATGAATGACTGTTTTGTTTATCAGTTGATATCCTTGGGCTTTCAATTTGTAAAAGATTACTTTTGAAATGATAGGCCTTTAAACAGTCTTTAAGGTAGGGGCAAATGCATTTGCCATATATGTATATGCACTTAGACCTTGAAATAGAATTCATGAGGGAAAAAGCATGAACTGCTCAACAACCCGGCTCAAGGCATTTTTTAACACAGCTAATAACCACTTTATTAATGCTGAGAGAGTAGCTTACTGATGGATTACCGAGTGAAGGATCCAATATCATGAACACAATGAACTAACAAGCATTAGTATTAAAAGGAATTTTAAGTAGCTCTGCCGGTTAACATTGACAAACAAAATCGGAAATGAAATGAGGCAGGGAACAGTAAACGATAAACAGTAAACAAGTTGGGTATTTTTTGCTCCCATAAGAAAACCTAACACAGAGTAACTTGTATTCAAGACCGGCACAGCCTTTTAAACTTGAATAAAGTCAGACAATTACATAGACGAACAATCTAATAGTGGGGGAAAAAACAAGCGCAGGCCAACAACTGAACTATCTTCATAGTAATGACTTGGCAAGGATTTGGACTTTGGGGGGGGGGGGGGGGGGGGGGGGGAGGGCCGAATTTGAAGATGGAGAAACTGGGAACATGAAATTAAGAAAATATGTTACAGATATGAAAACTCTTCACTAGCTGCATAAGGGAACCATCGCAATCCGTTTTGAAGGCAGATATATTTGTATTGCCTGCTCCGAGGCCTTTCGTCCGCTGGGTCGGACTCATCAGGGAGACACGGCTGGTTGTGTCTGCGCTCCTGGCGTCAAATAGAGACACACCACAGTCCATAATACTGTGGTGTTCTCACCACCAAGGGTGCAAAAAAGATGTTAGGTTTTCTTATGGGAGCAAAAAATACCCAACTTGTTTACTGTTTATCGTTTACTGTTCCCTGCCTCATTTCATTTCCGATTTTGTTTTGATTAAATTGAGGTTATTTGTATTTGTTTCTGTCCGTCTGTGTGTTTGTCTTTTGATCTCCCTTGCATCTTTGGGTGGATCCTCAGGCGTAGGCTCAAAAATTGTCCCTTACATTTTATACTATTTGCATAATGTCTCTAGTTTTTCAGCAACTTTTTTCCTCCCCACACTTTCGTTTAGTTTCATTTACTACTCTTCGCTGGCTGCTTTGGGGGTGCTATTGGATTCTTTTTTGCACCCTTGGTGGTGAGAACACCACAGTATTATGGACTGTGGTGTGTCTCTATTTGACGCCAGGAGCGCAGACACAACCAGCCGTGTCTCCCTGATGAGTCCGACCCAGCGGACGAAAGGCCTCGGAGCAGGCAATACAAATATATCTGCCTTCAAAACGGATTGCGATGGTTCCCTTATGCAGCTAGTGAAGAGTTTTCATATCTGTAACATATTTTCTTAATTTCATGTTCCCAGTTTCTCCATCTTCAAATTCCCCCCCCCCCCCGCCCCCCCCCCCCCCCCCCCCCCCCCCCCCCCAAAGTCCAAATCCTTGCCAAGTCATTACTATGAAGATAGTTCAGTTGTTGGCCTGCGCTTGTTTTTTCCCCCACTATTAGATTGTTCGTCTATGTAATTGTCTGACTTTATTCAAGTTTAAAAGGCTGTGCCGGTCTTGAATACAAGTTACTCTGTGTTAGGTTTTCTTATGGGAGCAAAAAATACCCAACTTGTTTACTGTTTATTGACAAACAAATTACAAGACAAAACACAACACGTTTTGAGCGCTTAAGTCTTCTTCAGACAAAATAACAACATTCAGTACAATGCAAACAAAGAACAAGCAAGCAGGAATTACTTATCTATTCAAATTCCGCGCAAGATGGGCGTTAAGACAGGGAGAACAGCCCAGTGATAAATAAAAGTGAGCAGCAGCTGTTGTTCTGAAATCGGTGAACATACAATCTCTTGACAGGGAGAATTGGCTTGCTGTCCTTGAATCTGTTATGGCAGATCAGAGTTGGTCTCTGAAAAGCAAAATTTTTCAGACAGAATTGGTCATAATTCCACTATTCTACGTAAACTTTTCAAAATGGAGTGACTGACGGCGGAGAACGGAGCAAAATTTCGAAAGAGAGGGTGTTCGTTACCGCCAATGACATTGACAAACAAAGCACATGACAAGACACGATGCATTTCAACCACTTGGGTCTTCTTCAGGCGAAAAAATAAATCACATTTAACATTTAAGACAGCATGTCTTAAATGTTAAATGTGATTTATTTTTTCGCCTGAAGAAGACCCAAGTGGTTGAAATGCATCGTGTCTTGTCATGTGCTTTGTTTGTCAATGTCATTGGCGGTAACGAACACCCTCTCTTTCGAAATTTTACGTAAACTTTTGACGAGTACTTTTGATCTATTTAAAAAACAAAAACAAAAACAACAACAACAACAACAACAAAACCGCACAAATTGGCAACCAGAATTATTAAGATCTTGATAATGGTGGGAGACTTACCTTGAATTTGTATCATACAAAGGATTTGACTGACAGCAAATATTAACCAGAAATAAATCTTATTTTATCTTGTGTTCTTTTTATATATATTATATATATATATATATATATATATATATATATATATATATATATGCTCTGTAAGTTGCTGGAATGGTGCGGTACTTATCCTTGGAATTTATTAGTTTATTGTAATTTAGTCCCTTGCGGATTCATTCCAAGAACTGGCCCTCAACACTTGTGTCTTAAGAGGTTATCTTTTTATATTTTCTACTTTTCACAAGAAAATGTAGCTTGTTTTGTTCCTTCATGATTTCCTTTTGCTTCTTAAAACCGAAAAGGCAGAGGAGTCAAATTACCACTTTCCGCGGTCACTGAGGAGAAACAATCAGGTTTCGAAATATCGTTATCTGACCAGGAGTTATATGTTAGTGAGTTTCCTCCCTATTGGAGATTGTCTCCCCCTTGGAGACTATAAGCTTGCTGAAGGCTCATTTTGAGAAGCATTTATTTTATTTTTCCCCATTCACCCACTCAAGCACATACTGTTAGTTAGGCAGAATGATCTACCACTGCAGTTATGAATGCTTATCTCCCCCTATTTCTTCAATCTAAGACATAAGAGCAAGCTTTGTTTATAATTGAATATATATATATATATATATATATATATATATTGTGTGTGTGTGTGTGTGTGTGTTGTGTGTGTGTGTGTAAGTTGAATATATATATATATATATGTGTGTGTGTGTGTGTGTGTGTGTGTGTGTGTGTGTGTGTGTGTGTGTGTGTGTGTGTGTGTAAGTACCCTAAGCTCAGCAGAAATAGGGCATATATAAATCCCCGTCATTATTGTTGTGTATTTTTAGAGACTAATTGGTATTATGATTTTTTTTTGCTCTTAAAATCAGTTACTGTTTCAGTCATCCTATGAGCAGCTATCCCACGTAAGTCCATATAAAGATAATATGCATAATCTGCATACACATGTGAGTACATGCCTAGACAGGTTCATATGTATGCATATGTCGGCATGCTTACTTCATCATTTAGAGAGTGTATCAGATTTTGGGACAGTTGATCTTGCATATTTTTCCTGATAGATGCTGCTTCAGATTTTGGGAAATGGATCTTGTTCATTTCTCCACACAAAGTGAATGTCAGATTTGTGTATAGTTGACCCTGTTTATTTTCTCTGTAAAGAGGACGCTTCAGATTTTAGAGATTCCGTTTATTCGTCAGTGGATGTATCAGATTGTGGACTGTCAGTCCTGTTTATTTCTCCATACACAGGATGCATCAGATTTTGGGGAAGTTTGATCAATAGTGAATGGATCCAGATGCACTTAGTAACATATATCACAAATTATGTTCCCAGAAATTTAGAGAAACTATACAATTAAAAGACGCTAAACACAACATGGCATCAACAGCATATTGTAAGCTGAAGTATGATTTCTACAAATAAAATTCAGGCATCCACACAAAAGGAGAAATTCATTCAAGATGATGTCTAATATGTGTACGCAGATACAGCAAAAGTGGACTTTTATTTCCTTTGATATATAGATGGATGCATTTTTTCTTGAGATTAACAGATAGAGCTTGAACACATTTCGATGAAATGGAGAATTGGCACTCATTGTACAGTTGCAGAGTGCTTTGAATCTTAATGTTTAGTGCGCACTTTTCTTTTTTTTCTGTTTTGCTTTTTTTTTTTTTTTTTTTGTACATAATACACTTTCTTCTTTTAGGCACTTTCTGTGGTCACGATGTATATATTTGTGTATTTTCACAATGATAAGTTATGCGAGGTAAATGAATGATTCTCTTGCAGTGCCTCACAATTTTTGTTTTGCTTAGAACTGTTTCAAAATAGATTTCACTGAGCAATGAATTGATAGTAGCAATTCAGTACCAAAAAGAACTGTGGATTAAGTATGCTTTATGTATTCATTGTGTAAACTCTTTAAATTATGAATACCTCAGAACCTACATAGTTGTATGTACGTCGCTGAAGTCACAAAAATTAATGTATTTTATTCGTTACAACCGTACTGGGCCGAGAAGCCCCTATTTTCTCTAAACTGGTATTTTGGACAAGTAATCTTGGCACCATTTTCAGTTGTCCATCGAACAAACATTGAATAATTCTTGATTTCACAAAAAGTAAGAAAAAAAATGAAGAATATGAAAAAACACATTAAAATAATGTCCATAAGCTCTCATTTCGTATATCGCATGCCTAAGATCTTTTCCTCACAGGCTTGCGACTATGACGCCGCTGGTTCCCTTGAGCAAGTCACCTTCTTTGTTCATTGTCGGAGTTTTGATCTAAATTGTCGTTTTATGAAATTCAGACTTCCCGATCAGAATCTTGTTGATGACTCCATTTCTGTGATAGAAGGACTAAAAATGCATGAAAATTATCATCCGATGGACCATTTCAACAGAGTAACATTTTATTGAAAATCGTATCCTACTGACTCCCACCAGACACAGAGAGGGACAGCGACCGACCCTGGATGACTTAGTTTTCACCAACAAAGACGACATAGTCATAGGCATTGAAGAAGCAGGAGCTCTCGGAAAGAGTGACCATGCCTCCCTACTGGTCAACCTCGCCCTTGCACAGCGCCAGGCACCACAACAGCAACGCTACAACTACAACAGGGCAGACTACACAGGAATGCGCTCACACCTCAAAGATATTAACTGGGAGGAAAAACTTAAGGACATGAATGTCAAAGAGGCATGGCAATGCTTTATTTCAGAGATCGACGAAGCCACGAGACGATACGTGCCTAAATCAAAAGCCGCATCAGGAGACGGGAAAAAGTGGTTGGATGGAGGAACACTCGCCTCGGTGCGAAAAAAGCATAAAATGTACAGACAGTGGATATCAACCAGGCACCACAAAAACAACGCTAAAACTACAACAGGGTAGACCACACAGGAATGCGCACACAGGGACGGCCAAGACTATCAGGAGTATGCAAAGGCGAGAAACAAAGCAGCAAGAGAATGCCGAAAGGCAAAAATCCGGCCAGAGAAGACAGTTGCAGAACAGGCCAAGGAAAACCAAAAATCATTTTGGTCTTACGTGAAAGCAAAAACCAGCACAAGGACAGGAATATCTGACCTCAAAAGAGAAGATGGCACCAAGACTGAAACTGACGACGAAAAGGCCCAGGTATTCAACGACTTCTTCCAAAGCGTTTTCACAGAGGAACCAGAGGGGGAACTGCCAGAAGCCCAAAAATATGAGTTTAGCAGCACCTTGGAAGACATCAAAATCCGAGAAGAAGATGTCAAAAAGCTTCTCACTAAGCTTAAAGTCGGGAAAGCAGCTGGACCAGATGGTATCCATACCATCCTACTGGCAGAAACAGTAGATACCTTAGCACTACCTATCAGCATCATCTTCAAGAAATCGCTGAATGAAGGACACCTCCCAAGTATATGGAAAAATGTCAAAGTTACGCCAGTCTTCAAGAAAGGGAGCCGAACTTCAGCAAATAACTACCGACCTGTCAGCTTGACAAGCATACTCTGCAAGACCATGGAGACACTCATCAGGAACAAAATAATAGAACACATGCAAACAAACGACCTCATATGCAAAGAACAACATGGCTTCACCCCAGGACGCTCATGTGTAACACAACTTCTAGACACACTGGATTGCTGGACGGAAACCCTAGACAGCGGTGGTTCCATTGACGCAATATACATGGACTTCCGTAAGGCTTTCGATTCTGTTCCACACCGCAGACTGACACTCAAAATGAAGGCTCATGGCATCGAGGGAAAAGTGCTGCAATGGACAGAAGCATTTCTCAGTGGCTGCACACAGCAGGTGTTTGTCAATGGAAGCAAATCAGAAGAGGCACGAGTCACAAGTGGAATTCCCCAAGGCAGCGTCTTAGGCCCCATACTCTTTGTCCTCTACATCAACGACCTGCCACGTCAGGTACAGAGCGAGGTCCGAATCTTTGCAGACGACACCAAGCTGTTCACCAAGAGCAATGAGCAAAATGCCCGAGAGACCCTCCAGGAAGATTTGGACAGACTGCACCAGTGGTCAGTAGCCTGGCTACTCAACTTCCACCCAGAAAAATGCTGTGTCCTGAAACTAGGCCACCCAGAGATCGACCAGACCTACTTCATGAAGAGCAAGGACCCAAGCAACAACAAACATGCCCTAGCAGCCACCAAAGCAGAGAAAGACCTTGGTGTGGTGGTGGACAGCCAACTGACCTTCAAGGACCATGTGTTACAGGCGAGATCTAAGGCCAATAGAATCCTGGGCGTTATACGGCGATCCTTTGATCATCTCACCGGGCATACCTTCATCCAGCTCTACAAAGCACTCGTGAGACCAGTCTTGGAGTAGGGCCACTCAGTCTGGCAGCCATCCCAGAAGACCCTCCAACGAGAGATAGAAGACGTTCAGCGCAGAGCCAGAAAACTCATTGGCAAACTGAAGGACAAACCATACCCAGAACGCATGTCAACCCTCAAGCTGCCCAGCCTAGAACACCACAGACCCAGAGGAGACATGACTGACCTCTTCAAATACGTCACTGGCATATACGACACAAGCCGGCCCAACTTCGAGCTGCACGACAGATGCAACACCAGAGGCCACAGCAGGAAGCTTGTTAAGCATAGATCCCGCCTAGACGTTCGGAATTCATTCTTTTCCGAAAGAGTGGCGTCGGCTTGGAACAGCCTGCCAGAGTCAGTTGTGTCCGCACCCAGCATGACCGCATTTAAAAACAGACTTGACGCCCACTGGGCCAACCACCCAGCACTGTATAACCCGAACTGTTATCAGTAGACCTTGCAAGTGCAAGCAGCTGTAGGTAGGGACAACACATCGACCGGTGAACTGACCTGCAACCACGGGTCTCAAACACTGACAACATCAAGTATCAAGTATAAATATAAGTATCAAAAGCACGCGTCGATGGCCCAGCGAAGAGAAAAAGCCAGTTGTGTTTTCTACCACTTTTCAAAAAGAAAGTTCTCCGCTTAGACACTGTCTTGGATAATGAAATTTATATGTATAAAAGGAGCAAAGCGCCAGCTATTCGTTCATTACAAAATTATTTATGCTGTTCAGTATTTCTTATCAAATTAATGAAAAATATGACTCAAACACGTTATAAGTGGGTTCACTCTGGGACATTAATCAGCAATAATTTAACACAGCAACAAAATTGTCGAATGTGACTTAATGCATTTTATTCCTAGGGTTCTGAGGTTTTCATCGATAGTAAATATGTGTTAATAGTTTGAACGGACGGCGAGCCAGGCAACACTGAAGCTGCAATAGAAAGCACAAATTTCTGTTGGTTCCAGCCTCGCAAGGCCCGTTTTGTCTGCAGCGCTGTGTTGCTGGCTTTGCGGTCCGGTTCGCTCCTATATATTTGGGGCGCTGCGTGAGTGACCACCCTATTCAGTATCAGGCTGCATGATATCAAGAAGTCCCTCAGACCAATACCAAATCAGCCAGCACTTTCCCTATACGCCGACGATTTGGCCATCTGGTCGAACATGATGGAGACACACAGAATAAGCCAAATGAGACAGTACCAAAAGGACATAGACAACATCCAGTCCTACATGAAAGACAACGGCTTCAAACTGTCGGCTGAGAAGACAGTCCTAATGGTCTTCACAAAATGCAGGAGGAACCTGGATGACTACCACATAAGAGTAGCCGAACAGCTCATACTTCCCAGCAAGAAAGCCAAGTTCCTGGGCGTGACCATCACTCCCAACTTCACCTGGGAGAAGCACATCAGGGAGCTCACCACCAAAGCCACTAGAGCAGTGGGATTCATAAAATCCCTAAAGCAAGAACCCTGGGCTACACCAGAGAGCCTGATCCACCTGACAGGAGCCCTAGTGCGATCAAGACTGACCTATGGCCATGAAGCGTTCTTCACTGCACCATAGACTTCACGGCAAAAACTCGAACGAGTGGAACTGGCAGCACTCAAGCATGCCTTTGGCGTCAGCCGACTCGCCATCAACGACCTTGTTTACCAGGAAGCAGGATGGCTTCCCCTCAAGGACGAATGTCACCGCAGAAGCATGAACTTCGAAGCCCGTGTCTCAGCAGTAGGCACCACTGTGAGAGCCACCCTCCAGGACAACCCAAGCACACGGTACGCCGCCTACAGGCACTTCCTCAAAGAAAGGAAGGCAGATCTTCACAGATGGACGACGCCCTTCAGTGACCAGACCAAAGAAATCTGGGCAAGGGCCAACACCAGACCACATGACGTGGAGCCAACTCCTACACATCCCCTACCACCATGGGAACTGAAGAAACTACAAATCATCCATCAATATGGAGAGACCACACCCAAGGACAATCCACTCTACTTGTCAACACTGGCAAAGGAAAAAATCGGAGTAGAATACGACCATCACCTAAAAATCTACACTGACGGCTCAGTGCTAGAAAACGGCGAGGCAGGATGCGCTCTGGTTATCCCAGAACTCAAAACCACCAAGCAGTACTGACTACCCAAAGGGATCAGCATTTTTACTGCCAAACTCTACGCCATTTTAAAGGCCAGCGCTACCATCAACGACATGCCACAACCTCCCCAGGCCGTGATCATCCTAACGGACTCCAAGTCCTCATTGCAAAGCTTGTCGACAGGGAGGATGAAGAACCGACAGGAGCTCCAAGCCGAAATCCTGTTCCTGGCTCACCAAATTATCTGTAAAGGAACAGACCTTACGCAGATGTGGCTGCTCTCCCATACAGGAATCAAGGGCAGCGACGTGGCGGACAGTGCCGCCAAAATCGCCACAAGAACTGGCCACCAAGTCAACCTACGACTATCTCTGGCCAAAGTTACCACCAAAGCCCGACAAGCCGCCTACGACATCAGGAACGACGCTCTGAAGGCCTGATGTGGCGAGCGAGGATGGGTGTTCATCCCCATGCAAAGAAAAACTCCACGACTCCGACTTCCCCGAGGACTCCAGCAAATCCTCCGACGGTTCAGGACAGGATGCCACAGATGTGTCCTCCTGGGCCTGACCTGCCAATACGGGTCAGAGGCATCTCTCCAGCACGCCCTGAGTGACTGCACCGCCCTCCCCGTCGCCATGACCACCATCCGAGACTACAGACGAACACACCAACTACAGGTGCATGAATTTCTACTGCCGCATACATCCCTCGGGACACAATCCATGAGGATGCTCGCCAACGCCCTGATGTCCTCTGGACTCGATGATTGGTTCTTACCTACCCAGAAGAAGACGAAATGAACATCAACAACTACAACGAAAGGAGACAACTTTAATGACTACCACTGTCGAATAACAACAATGACCAACTGCACCACGAATCTCTTAAAACCAATGACCCCAAAGACAACCGTGAATGAAAGACATGTCCCTAAAAGGTTTCACTATGAGGACGTAAAACTCAACCATTCACTTCATGAGTGAGCTCAGTGTGTCCTGAACGGCAGAGTGAGAGAGAGTGCTCTGAAAATGCAGAGAGCGTGTTGAGAGAGAGAGAGAGAGAGAGAGAGAGAGAGTGCTCCCAGGGGAGTGTTCCCTGTTGTGAGCGACTGGCATGGAAGGAGAATAAAAGGGAGAAACTACACCTCGTCCTCCGTGTCTTCTTGACTGGCTGCTGTCCCTTGGCACCCACTCTGACCATCTGCCTGTCTTCACCTGCACACCTTACCCCTCCACACCATCACAACTGATTCTGGTTTTTGTAGTGGAATACTTCATACTCTTTGAAATTGTCTTGAAAATCGAACGTAGCAGTATGATTTTGATGACTTTCTTTTGTAGCACTTCGACACTAAATGAAACACTATGTTTAACTGGATCTTTTAAATAGTAAATCTGGTTGGAATTTTGGACAGTGCACCGTTGGTTTAAAGGAACTGTAATTTTTAGGGAGACGGTCGACTGTGCATTGATTCATTCTGTGTGTACGACTGAGTTATTTGTATGTGTGCATGTGGGGATACTTTGACAGTTCATTTGTCAGTCATTAATTTTTCTCTTTGACAATCTTATGAAATTTGAAAAGGATCAAATGTGCCAGTCAGCGAAGTGTATTATCTGTATTATCATTGTTGTAAGACGTAATGATTTTTGTTTTCATACAAGATTGAGGTAAGTACAAAATGATTTGATTAAAAAAATATTAAAGTCAGCATACGTTCACCTGGTCAATGTTAATGGAAGTAAGTTTGCCCTGAAAGACTTCAGATGCCCATGTGATAGAAGTTCAGTCCCAAATGAACAGGTTTGACCTCAGACACTTGCCATTGAAACAAGCAGCCACTTCTCTGAAAGGTACTGGTCTTCTTACATGAAAATAGCTGTACATTCACAATAAATATATCAAACCAATAACAACAAACTGTATACCCCCCCCCCCCCCAACCCAAATCCACAATACCACTGTTTTTCTGAAAAAGGTTCTGCACTCAAGTTTTTCCCACATTTGAAAACATTGCAAAAAGAGGCGAGGGGATGGGGGCAGAAGTTGTGAAAGACAAAGGGAACAAAAATGGGTTTGGGTGTTAAGGAGAGTGGAAGGCAGCTCACTAGCATAATACAGAGTTAACACCAAGTCAACATTGTACAAAATTACAGTCTTAGAAAAAAAAATGCTTATTTCTATAACATGAAATTCATAGTCTTAGGTAACACATATATTTTGAGTATTGGTTTATAGTTTTGAAGATTCAATTCAATTCAATTTCAATTCAATCAACTTTATTGTCCATCGGAAATTTTTCTTCTGCTCCACATCATTTCACAAGGACATTACAAAAAGACATTGTAACTCGTTACATAAAAGCCTGTGTTAGTATATGTATTTGTATATACATCAACACTCACACCCCCCACCCACCCCTACACGTACATGCATATACACATGAAATAAACATTAAATCCATAAGACATAAAACATTACATAGATTATAAAAACAGTACATAAAACCACAAACTCACCCGCACCAACTCTTGCGAGGTAAAGCGCTTTATAAATATCCTTTTACATTACATTACATTACCAACGCCCAAACACTAAAACACACACACATGCATACACCCCCCCCCCCACCCCCACAGAGTCGTAGTCACAGTAAAAGCATAATATTGCAAACTGAACTGTTCATGTATGAGAGACAAGGGTCATGGCAGTCAATCACAGGCTTTAGAGTTTAAAATGCTAATGCTACTTAAGATGCATGTTTGTTCCGAACAATTTTATGAAGTGTTCAAGTTTGAAATGATATACAGATGTAAGCCAGCAATTGGTCCTGTGTGACCCATAAGCAGTCCTATGATTATGTACACTATTTTCTTGCTCCCTCCTAAGATACAAGGGGGGGGGGGGGGGGGGGGGCAAGGGAGAGGAGGAGGAAGGAAAAGGAGTGAGAGAAAGACTTCTGGTATGATCATCAGCACTACAGTTTGTTATAGCCATGAAATAAAACTGTGCAGAAAGTTAACGAATTTAAGTGTCTGGTCAGCAGACCTACTCACATGTAAAACATGCACATTCTGTGATTTTGTACAAAGAGAGAATGAAGGAAGGGGAAAAGAGAGGTGCAGGATTGGACTAGGGAGATTGGGGATGATAGGAAGCAAAGAGATGGAGAGGGGAGTAAAGAAATATGCTGGACCACTTGTATGATTATCATGCATTCACTTTGTAAAAGCAGCTAATGATAAAGCGTAAAATATCTGTATGTGATTTAATATCATGCACAAAAGATTCAAGATCACACACATACAGTTTATAAGACAGACAAGAACATAACATACTGAAACATATAACATGTTCAAAACCAAAATGAAAGGTCATATAAGGAGACTCATGATAGGTGAGTCATGTCCAGGTTTATAACATTATTTATTCTTTTGTCTGCTTACTCTGAAAGAGAGAGAGCAATTGGAGGAGAGAAAGGGAGAAGCTTGGAGGGAGGGAGAAAAAGTGTCAGACAGAAAGGTGGGATGATAGAGAGAAGGAAAGAAAGGATATATTTGTGTCAAGAATACCGGGGGAAAAGAGAAATTCAATCTTGTTAATAGAAAACAACAGTAAGTTTGCAAAGTCTCAGAACGTGTGTCAGAGCTGGAACAGATGTGTGGCTAAGCAAGTTGCCAAGGCAAGATGATCATAGTATGCACTCCCCTTGATGCACTCTTTCAACAGCTATATCCTTAATACGAATTGGTCAGGAATGCCAAATTTTCTTGAACAAACCAACTTTACTAAGGTAAGGCATGAAATTGCCCCTACCCCCCACCTCTGCATCCTTCTTTTCACAGACACGCACACACTTTCCATAGATTTTGCTTTTCTTTAGTTTCATGCCTGAGGTGATAGTGTTTGTTGGAGAAGGGGGACCCAGAGGAGAAAGGGAAGGGGGGAGGGGGGGGGGAGGAGGTGGAGGTGTAAGGAGAGGAGCTTGTCTAAGTGTGTACCATTTTTAACTACGCTTATGTAGTGATTATGAGAATGTATTCCAAGTCTTAATGCTGTTGCTTGTTTTTAAAGAGAGCGATGGTTTGTGACGGGCCAGCCAGCTTATGACCAGCCCGTTGATGCGCCACCAGCCTCTTGGCAGCCGAGCTATGCCCCCACCGGCACTGGAGAAGCAACCACGGTGGTGGTCACCCATCCTGCTGTGGCCGTGGTTCAGACCTACCAGGAGTCACCAGTCCACACCTGCTGCCCCTATTGTCGGGCGGACATTGTCACGGCGACGCGCTATGAGACGGGCACCTTCACCTGGATTATTTGTCTGTGTCTCTGTGTGGTTGGGTAGGTGCTGGGTAGGGGGATAAAAAACAAACAACCCCCCCCCCCCCCTGCCATGCATGCTCATGCGGGCGCGCGTGCACATACACACACAACTTTGATGAGAGGAGGGAAAAGGCTTTCTGAGCTTGATAAAGCGTGGAAAAGATAAAATCGCACACTTTGCATTGTAATAATGGAAAAAAAAGTGTCACCATTGAAACTTAACACCATAACAAGAAAAAGAAAAAAAATCTTTTTATTCTGAGGATTACCAGCTCACATCAGTCTTGACTGTTAATGGAAATCAAACAGTGAACACGGAATTCAGATCTGAACAGTAAAAATGAAAAATTCAGCATATTTACGTCTTAAAGTCCAGTTAATGAAAAGGTAGGTGGATGAGTAACTCTGATACTTAACGTCTTTTGCAGACCTTCTGTTGGGAGGTGTAGTGAGCACCAGAGCAGGCAATAATAATCCACCATAAAAGGACTCTTTAGGCTTGCTACATCTAGTTGCTAATAGCAAGGAAGTGGTAAGCAAGAAGATGCCCTTCGTGATGCATGTTGAAAGAAACATAAAATGTGAGGAGCACCCCCCCCCCCCCCCCCCCTATTTCTTCCCACTCCTCAGAGAAGAAAGAAAAAAGAAAAGAAAAGGGGTACTGATTTCAGGGCAAGTTGTTTACAGACAACTTTTTTTCCCCTCAATATTTGTTGCCTTGGTTATGAGTAGATTTCCAACTTCTTTGCCAAGTGTTTTGATTCCACAAACTTTTTTTTTCATGGTTTGTTTCGTTCCAGGTGTTCCTTAGGCTGCTGCCTGATCCCCTTTTGCGTGGATAAGGGCAAAGATGTTATCCATTCCTGCCCCAACTGTGGCCAGCAGGTGGCCCGTTGGAGCCGCATGTAACTCGACCAGCTTGGCTGCTGACTGCAGGATGATGGGCTTCTTTGGAAGATTGCAAAAGGTGCTGGAACCCAGGTGTGCTGCAGTGATCACCCAGCTATCTTCGATGCAGGAAGGAAAGCTGGTTGTTTTGATAGCAGCTCAGCTTTTTTTTTTCGCTCTTCCTTTTTCCCCTTCTATTATTCTGTTCTATTCAAGAAGTGTTTGTAAGCTTTTTTTTTTTCTTTGCATCTTTTTCAAAATGAATCTTTTCTGTGATATTTTGCTCACCCGAGGTCGAGGAGCAACGTTAGGAATGTTTCTGTGTTGTTTGGACCACTTATAATGGACTTGGATTCCAGTCAGTGGTAACAGCTGTCTGTTTTTTTCACTTCAAGCACAATCGTACAGACCAACAGTATACTGCATAGTTATTATCTCATACAACTTTTTATATACATGGCAGTTTAATTTTGATGTGATTGTCTATTTCATGGTGGAGCATGATTCTTTGATGCACATAGCCACGAACAGTGTTTTCATAGTATATTGATGACCATGTTGGGAGTTTTAACTCTTGAATGTTTATCATGTTCTTTTTTATTTCTGTGTCAAACTTGTCTACTTTTATCTTTTCACTAGGAAGGAACACAGCTTCAAGGGCATGGAAGAGTGGTTGGATCTTTGGTGTGAATATTTAGGACGTCTAAAAAGGACATCTTCCTCTATTCCTCCTTAAACTGAATATGCAAATGTATGTTCATCTGTACTTGTATCTGAACATTTTTATTGGTGAATGTGAATATATACTCATATTGGAGGCAGGATAGAAAATCTCTTGTTTATTCTAGAATTTAATTCTGATCTTCTTGTCTGTTTTTAAGATGTACAAAAAAAAGAGATCATCTTTGATGTTCTGTATTCCTTAAATTTTCGGATTACCTGACACATTTTTTAACTTCATTGATCATCTCTGATAACACGTAATTTAAATTTCATTGGACAGTTCAGCACGATTTAAATTCAGCCCACAATATCTGGTGTCTTTTGCAGTGAAACATTAAGGAATGTAACAAACTATGCCTTATTTTTCTGACTAGTGAATTGATAAAAGTCATTGGAAAGAATTTTTTTTTTGAGATTTCATTCCAACAGGAGCAAGATGTACATTCACGGTTGCAAGAAAGGAACAAAAGTAAACTCTGCTGTCATGGAAAAGTTTTTTCCAACTTGTATCTTTATGTTGGAAGTCCTCAGATGATATTAGACCTGTAAACTGCAACAGTGACTGCAACGGGCATTGCCATGCCTGATGCAGTGGAAGAAAAGGATCAGTCTTGGTTCTGCATAGGTTCACTAGCAGTTTTGCCTTACAGTTATGGAAAGGAATAAAAGGACCACCTACAGTTTTTCTGCTCCAGTAATTGTGAGTGGGGGTATTCATCAGTGGCACTGTCTGGTGTAATAGAATGGAAGGTACAACAGCGTAGTCCAAATTTGAAAATACAAACAAACACAAAAAACAAGGTGCAAAATAACACAGTACCAAACACATCGAGTTTTGCTGAAAACAGTACTCCCCAAATAGCTGACAGCAGCAATCTCTTTTAGCCTCCTGGACAAACACTTTTTTCAAAATGTCTAGTGTTTTCAGAGGTATTATTGAAGGAATGGAATGAAAAGAATCATCCCAGGTTTTCCCTGGCCCAGTCTTCATCAGTGTTATAGCCTGAGGTAATGGAATAATTCCAGAGCTCATCTGTGATATTATCTGATGGAATGGAATAGAGGGACATACAAGTTTATGATACAGTTCTCATGAATGATATCAACTCCCATCCATTCTTTCCCAGTGTTACTGCCTGACAAAATAAAGCAGCTCATGTTGAAAACGGTCTTGTTAAACATTTGGTGGATCACAAAATTTCGGTGTGATTTTTGGGAAAGGGCATGGCATAGAAATATCAACTGGTTTTGTGAAAATAGCTATTCACAGTTATTTTACAGAGGGCCATTCATTAGTCTGAGAGATAAGGTGCAGTGTTTTATATTTGTTCAGTGTATTGTGGTGTTGAATGAATAAATATGTGCTGTGCACATACTCTCAATGGTTTTCCGTTAATAATTTTGTTGAGAAAAAGATGTGAATGTTGTGTTTATGCACATCTCTTGCTGCTGTACAGAGGATTTAAACAACTCTGTGAACACATCAAAAACAGAAATGGACAGAGCATGCATTCAAGAGAACTCAGTCTTGAACAGATGCTGACATGTCATGACACTGATCAGCATGGTTAACTTGCCTCAAGCTAGAGAGCAATACAAACTGCCTGCCTGTCAGTGCAAACTGTTTAGTGTAACCAATTAAAAAGACTCCACTACCCACCTTTCACTGTAATCATAGGGAAGGGACGAAGACAAGCAAGTTTTGGCAAATCCAACAGGTTTTGAAGAAGCCTGTTTAATGTTTTCAACCAGGTATAACACCCCCACCCCCACACTTTAAAGGAAGAACTCTTACAATCAGAGAATCTCTGAATCAAATGTGCTGAACAGTAGATAACTGGCTTGCCTGGATAACATGAACAGCTTTGGGCAGAAGTTGGATAATTATGCATTGGGGGAGGGGGTGGGGGTGGGGGGTGGGTGGAGATTGATACACTCAAAGTTGAATATGTCCCCTACACCCCCCTGCCCCTCCGTAATGGATTTCCTTGCGTCTTCAGGACATTTTTCTCCTTTAGCAGATTTGCATTAGCTTATTTATTGAAAAAACAAGTCCGACTCCCAGCAAAACAAAGTGTTGATAGACATTTTATTCACAAACATTTCTGACAAAGTAAAACTGAAAATGGCATCCACTCTGCACATTTCTTTACATCACACTCGCACAATTCAAACGCTAAAATTTGTTCAGTTTACAAGATGCATCTCTTTCTTCTGTAAAAGTCAAAGAAATATTCTCCAGAGCTTCAGATAGTTGGTGTGCCCATGCTCATAGCATAAAACTGTCAGAACAGATAACTCATAGCATAAAACTGTCAGAACAGATAAAAGGTACACTGGACCAGATGTGCCTGTGGGTGCCCATCTATCAGCTGATGACAGACCATTGGGACAAATCCTTGTTGGTGTTTAGGACAAGGTTATGCAATTTCAAAATGAGAAATAGGGGAAATGCATTGCATTGGCTATTTCACTTGTCTGATCTTATAACTTAGCACAAACAATACTCATTAAGAAGCAGTAAACATATTTTAGCATACTTCCAAAGGTGGTTCAAATTTGGCCTTTTGAACCAGTGATGCAGGAAGGTGTGCATTTTCAGTAGTTTTTTCAGTTTCACATGCCATAATGTGTGTTGAATGACTTGACTAATGCAGATAGGCTACAGCTTTGATAAGAAAAGTTTGAGTCAAGATGCCTTAGGAAAGGTTCCTTTCTGCTCAATACCACTTTCTCCCACAAAGATAATTTGAACTGCGTCTGTCATTTTTGAAACTGACTCATTGTCACCAAAGTCATTTGACTTCTAATATCTCGTAATCTGAATCTCTATAAATACTGTGAAACAAATAGCTTTCTTGTAGTTAAGTAGAACCAACAACTGTATCCATGGAAATGGTCCGTTTGCTTTTGTTTTCTCTCATAATTATGACTGAAAAGTATCATTACCTTCACTTTTTAAAATCTTATAGCTGGTAATACATTATGCAGTAGTCTGCTCCGTTTTGGTTAAAAACAAATAACATACTTAAATAAGTACAAAATTGTTTACAAGAACACACATACATTATCATAGTAAATTATTTGACTGACACTCCACATCATGTACATAAAAGTTTACCGTAACTCTTCCAAATAAAACGTTAATAACATAGCAGTTATTGCATTAGCAAAATGCTGGCCGTGAGACAACCCACTCTTCGAAGTAAAACAAACACTGACAATACGATCAGTCAATTAAGTTTCACATAAACATGCAGCAATCAGAGGCTCAGTGGTCACACTGGGTTCTAAATGGTGACTGAAGTGCTATGACAGGCCAGACAGAGACCTAACAAACAGTTGTCGGTGTGACTTTGTTTTTTCCAGTTTGTTGTCGTCGGTGATGGGGGTGTTGAAGTCGTGCAGGACGGGCCGTTCAGGAGAAGGGGGGATGGGAGCGGTGAAACAGTTGCGACACACAGCCAGGTACTTGTCCTCCCCTCCTATCACCTCCACCTGAAAGACACGCCAACATGACTACCGAGTACAGGCATGATGACAGTTCATGTCCACAAATGTCCATTTTAGGCACCAAAGAGGTTGAAACATGTCATGTAATTTGTCCCTTTTGTCTGGCGGAATGATTATAATATTTCTTTTAAATTTGTTTTAATTTCTGCCTGCAGTCGCCACACTTTGAAACTCACAGAAAAACCACCAGAGCAATAATCGCACCACAGCTCTATTTTTCCGTCCTGAATGAGACACTTAGTGAAAGGGCAAACAAACAAGGCTTTACACATTTGTAATCCAATATTTGTGTTGCTGTAGTCTGAGCAGAGGCATGTATCAAACTTGTGTACTACTGAACTATGGAAAATTAACTTCCCAGAAAGTGATGACTCATTTTTGCACAATATTGTGTGTGTTGTCATTGTTCTAATATTGCCTGACCACTTGCGTACAAGCTTTCATGCCGCATCTATGTTATCTACAAGAAAATAAACCCAGTCGAGTTTGGTATTAAAAGAATTGTTGGGAATTCGCCAATTCAGTCATCTCAATAGCACAGATATATTACATTTTTCATGACAATAACTAATTATCAAACCTATAGCCCCATTTGTACTGGCCGCTCAACCTTGCCGAACACATTGCTGCCAGACCAGCTATGCACAGATGATATTCAGTTGGCCGAATACAGTGCGGTTAGCTGGCTGGTGGGGAGCAGCCTGCAGAAACACCCCTTTCCCTCACCTGCATTCACAGCTTGGCCTCTGCAGCTGTAAACTCCCCTGCGACTCAAAACTAAGTAACTTGCTCTGAACAGCCGTGGCACAAGAAAATACATCCAGACTGAAGTCTTTGAGGCTTCTATTACTATGCAAAGACGCCCTCTGCTAACCTTTTCAGACATAACTTGATGGCACTGTTGCCAGTGTCAGCAAAGTGTGTCTGCCTACTAACATCATGCCATGGTCTTCAGCAGGCACAGCGCCTTTTCACTACTAAGAAACTGCCTAGGACACAAGCACAGACTATAATGTATTCAGCTGAATTCAGATGAGAACTCTTTGATCAGCTACAAATCACTTATTTTCTTACTTGTTTTTGTCTTACATTGTCCTGTTCCCCCTTAAATTAACAATGAAATGAGTAAATTCTTCAAGTTGCAAAATAGAAATTGTCAATGGTTAGCTTGTACGCATGTTCTTGAAACTGATGTGGACTTTAGAGTACCAATCCATTCAGTAATTAATGTTTCTTTTCCACACAACATGAGGTGGAAGTCCAAGGTAAGTTAAATGCCACAGCGACATAAGTACATTCAAGAGAATGCATCTTATCAGGGCTACAGAATGTTGAAAGCTGGCAAAAACACTGCAAAGACAACAGACTGCAATATTTTTAGTACAAATGATAGAAATTTCCAACTTAACAGTTGATAATAAATTCATTTAAAAGAAAAATGATGCACTATCAATGAGCAACAAAATTTATACTTCAAAGGAAAGATAAACTTATTGATGGACGAACTTGTGGAAAAAAAAGTCAAACTGCATGCTAGAATGGTGCTGAAAGCAGGCTGCATGTTACTGCTTAAATTTACAACAAAATATTACAAACAAAAAATAAAATATAGTTTCATTTACTAAAAACAAAAACATTACATACATCTGAATTTTTCTTGACCGACCAGTGTGGCGATCTTACTTTGTTTTCTTGTGTTTTTCTGCGAGTGAAGGAAGCAGGTTTGAAGCAGATGGTGCACACAGCAGTCAGTTTCGTCACACTCTCCGACATTGGCACCAGGTTCAGGATATCACCAAATGCCTATATAAATCAAACAAAAGATATGATATCCTTATTAGGCAAGTTATGGAAAACAATTGGTATTCAAAAAACAAACAATTGAAAAGAAGAAAAACTTCCTGTCTGTTCATTTCAAAGAGAAAATCCTGGTGGTGTGTATTGCTGAATTCTCACCAACGTGAAATGGGGGAGGGGGGGAAGAAACTGCATAGTGTTAATTAATCTGTTCAAGTTCCTTTTTCAACATGTTTTATTATAGTTGTTCATCCTACTATAAATTCAATGTAATCTGTTTTGGACACCCAAGTGAACCAGAAGTCATCCATTTGAAAACAAACTGATTGAGAATAAAATTGTGATCCTAGTTCTTGTTTTCGAAGTCATCTATTTGAAAACAAACTGATTGAGAATAAAATTGTGATCCTAGTTCTTGTTTTCAAAACACAAAGAACACTTTAACATAGATACACATCCACCCCCTCCTAATATTTTATCAATAGATTAACACTCATCTCAAAATGATTCATGAGGCTGCTAAATTTGCTAGAATCTGCTAAAAGGTGAACAAACTCTCATGCCTGAATATGGGCACAGATGTGAAGATGAAAACAGTTTAAAATGCTTTTAATGATCAGTGAGATTAACGAAAATGATAGTGTTTGGTCACAAACTACACAACTATGCTGTACTCTACGCTTCTTTTCACGATACATCCCAGCATTACCCAGGCCTAAGAGACACAGACACCTTCAGTGTTGGTCATCCCATTGTGCGTATGGACATCGAAATCACAACTCCCCGGGCAATAATGCTAATCAAGGCACCAAATGGGCTGGTTGCTTTCATTGTGCCAGGGTTTCCTTCCTTAAAAAGCTTTCTGAACGGTTAGTTATACTAAGATTTCCTTCTTTGAACTGTTTTTTGACCTTTTAGCTGCACCAAGGTTTCCTTCTTTGTATTTGGTTTTTGAGCTGTTAGTTGAACTATGCTTTCCTTCTTTCTGAACTTAGTTGTACCAGTTTCTTTCTTTCTTGTGCCAGTTTCTGTTAATTGCATCTCCAAGCTTTCCTGCCTTGAACTGCTTTATGAAGCCTTAGTTGTGTCAACGTTTCTTTCTTTGAACTGCTTTCTTAAATGTTAGATGCACCATGGTTTCCTTCTTTGAAGTCCTTTCTAAATTGGCAGTTGAGCCAGAGCTTCCTTCTTTCAACTGCTTTCTGAAGTCTTAGATGTGCTAAGGTTGTCAGCAATAATATCACGCTGAAACACTTCATTTTACGCTTTTACTAGTCCCCTCATATAAGATCAGTTACTTGTAATGAAATCAATTTTGATATTTGACATCCCCCAACACCACCTCACTCCCTTCAAAAGCAGTTCCTACCAGAAAAGTCTGTCACTATATCAAGAAATATCTGAGCACAGGTACATATTAAGTGCAGACCACGTGCATGTTCACATTGTTACCATTGACCTGGTATCAAATTACCTGTTTCTGGAATGTCCCATCCAATGCAGCAACAATGACCACCTTGCCTTTGTTTGCGAGTTCGTCAGCAAATGCTGTCACATCGGGAAACTGAAAAAAAAAAACTTTGTTTCAGTATAGCCTTCATTATGTTTTCTCAGCGAAAATTAATATTTCAGCCACTTGTGGATAGACTATACACTGAACCATTTCTTAAAAAAAAAATTGTGGCAGTCTCATTCTTACATTGCAACTATTTCATTTACGAGTGTGATTAGCAAACACATCTACATGTCACTAAGTAGACCTGTTTACCCTTTCTACAAGTATTTGTACTCATGGAATAGGTTTTCACTTTTCAGTATTTTGAAACAAAAATCTTTATTTAAATACATGATGTCCAATACACATTTTTTCCAATGTTACAAGACAACACAATTTTGATTCAAAGAGAAAAGCAGTTCTTACAGGTAAACTTTAACAAATACCTTTTTGTTTTTTTCGTTTATTTGTATCAGCCAGACACATGTGTTAGCTTCATATTCATATTTTACCTCATTTTGTAAATGCCTCTAACTTCTCACTTATTCAAGACAGTGTATGCATGTAGTAAACCCCAGTGTTCTCCCAAGATTCAAAGAAAAAAAAAAAGACAGAATTGTCCCACAGCCTAAAAATCTTAGACATTTCCAAAGTCTTTGGGACATTTCATTAAAAAAAAAAAAAACAAAAAAACATGCTTGCTTTTTTGTTTCACACATAGTTAAATCACACTTCTTTTTGAAACATTTCAAATGCTCAACACAAGCACAACTGAACCTTCTAAACAAGTGGATCAGAATGCCATACTTCAGTTAAGATTTTCCATTACAAGCCAGAATGCTGATTTCAGCATAATAACCACACCTTCCTCTAGACCAGTCAGTACTTTTTTCTACCACTTTTAATGTCCATGAAGCACTTCAGCCATAAAAACATAATTGTGATCATTGCCATAGTGTGTCTGATAAGTGTAGTTGCCCTGAAACTAGTGTGTCTTATTGTGGAAACATTGGCGTTTCTATGCTTGATGCTTGTTAATGTTATATATCATTTCCTTGACGATTGCTCATAAGCAATGAATAACTCTATCAACCAAGTTCCTGGATTTGAAGATCAACATTTTTTTTTTTTCACTTTGAACTACAGCAATGTCAGGTTCAGGTTTGTCTCAACCAACTTCCTGGAACTTACGATCCACTTTCTTGTTTGCACTTTGAACTAGATCATATGCAGATTCAGGTTTGTCTGATGTTGAAATACTATAAATTCTATTTTCTCTACTTTAATTTGCATGTAGCTAAGCACTACAGGTTTCTTAATTTTGATTGGTTGTGCTGTTTTAGCCTAATCAACATTTATGTTACATTCATATCCTTTGCTCTCTTTGCCTTTTGTCCACTGATGTGCCAGTCAATCTTCAAAGTTTTTTTGTTTTTTTAAAAATTAATGTTGCTTTTAGACCCAAAAAAGTGCAACGTAATGAATTTTTATACCAGAATCTTTCTGATATATCGTCTTGGTAGAACACTGAAACCCTCAATTTCATTTTTTATATCGCAAACATTTGACAGTTCTAAACCACATAGGTCCTCATTATCAGAAAAAAAGCAAAAACATATCTCCAAGCTCAATTCACTAAGATAATAAATACCAGTAACTACTGCCTCCATAGTTATACCTTCATATCCTCAATTATCTTTCCTAGGAATCAAAGACTGTCACCCGTCATCTGGCCAACTATCAGTTATCCTAATAGGATTTTACCTGCCATGAGATAGAGCCAACAGCAATGTGTATTTGTGCAAGTGTGTATGTATGCGTGAGAGAGAGAGAGAGAGAGAGAGAGAGAGAGAGAGAGAGAGAGAGAGAGAGAATCTTTTTTCAAATGAGAAGCACATATATACATCACATACTTTGAGCCACCTACATCACTGAACAAAACTGTAATGGTAAGTCAGTGCTGATGGTGGACACTTAAGTCATATCCAGAAGTGACAGCAGCACTATTTGCATATATTTAATGCCATTTTACCTGAAAATATAAAACCAGTGAAGAAGACACAGATGTCTAAGATTTTAACTATTTTGCAAATTACTTGGGGAATGACATTGACAACCAGTTTTATCCAACTGGAAAAACTATGATTTCATATTTTCCTGATTTTTGAAAAAAATGTTCTTTCTCGTATTTCATTTAGCAATAATTCATACTACTCTTGGCCAAATGTTCAGTGCTAAACACACAAGAGTCACACTGGTGAAGAGGTCTGGACTAAAAAGTATATGACAGATAACAACAAGTCCACATTATTATGAACTATAATATAATCACTAAATCAATGACATTATGATGTAATGCAATGTCAGTTCAACTCACAAATTGTCCTTCGTCAATGCCCACGACGTCAAATTGCACAGCATCAGATATAACCTTTGTCAGTTGGTCTGTGGATACTGCTGGCAAAATCTGCCTGCAAACCAAATTTGAGTTGACAGTAATATGCAAACACAATGCCTTATGGTTCAAATTTTCAAACAGTCAAAAACCAGTCTAATGTTGTGCCATACACTAACTGTACACCAAGCCATTTTTCATGACCCAAAATTTCAAGCAGTCTCATGTATCTGATGTATGAATAAAAACAATGTAAACAACTATTATAGATGGCATCCACTTATTAACATCACATCAGGCATAATGCAAGAAACAGAAAAAAAAACTATCAAATGCATAATCCTACAATTGTTTCTGCCAATTTCTTCTGCTGCCAGAACTAAAATCATGAGTGGGTTAGTTGTTATTTTGAGTTAAGATAACAATGCCGCTGTAAATTGAAACACATTTGAAATGGTTTGATTTTATCAACTTAGGAGGCACCAGACAGCATTATTTTACTTTTATCATTGATTTAAAATGGGGTGGTTTTACTGTGCTCTCTACTCCTTTGGCAAAGCACAATTATCATGTCAAATTTGCATGATACAGCCAGCGTGCTCATTTGTCAAATTTTTATGGCTAACTCAGTACAAACATGCTTGGTGAAGCGTCACGCACTGAGGCCTAAGCACAGAGCTATACTCGCACCCTCCACTTGGTACTGTCTTAATTTTGTTAAACCCATATCATACATGGGACAGACACATGGACTTATTTCATAAAGCTTTGCACTGGTATACAGTCAAGGGGAAGTGTGGGAGTCGGAGAAATATGTTCACAAAAATCAAGCAAGAGCTAGTATTCTTGCATTACATCAAGCAATGCTCATACTGTAAACATTCTAATTTGCATACTAACGCAAACTCAGAGCTAGAAATTAACATATAATTTTTAGTTGTCATGGGAATGAGTAAATGCCCCTCTCCTATTTTTACTTGCCTTCAAGACATTAAAAGTAACAACAGAAGTACAATAACAAGTCAAAAGATATTATTCTATGATACCACACTCCAAATATGTGTGAATCTGTGATAAAGGCTCCAATGAGAGAGAAATAAGGCATTATTTTTTCACCATACAAATGGAAAATGTTTCCCACTGTGTACAAAAAGTGTTTAATGAGAGAAGTTAACAAAACTGTCATTCTTCCACTATTCATACATTCCTGAACAGAATTAAATAAAATGATCGCTATGTTGCTATCAGCCCTTCTTCGACAGAACCTGGTTTGTCTCACTGAGATTGAGAAAGGGCTCTGCTGGAGTTCAGTTTTAAGAATATCCAAAGAGAGGAAGTGTGTGTGTGCATGACTTTGAGTGAGTGTGCACACATGCGCATGCACATGTGTGTGCGAGTGTATGTAGGGAGCAGAGGTATGAAAATGAAAACAGGAGGGAAATGTTATCGGTCTGCACTGGAGCTGACTGCTCTGTCACCCTCTCACTAATAGAAAAAATTGGTTGCCTAACTGACAAGAGGAGAGAGTATTTCCACTTGTCCTCCAGAAAATTTTGATGTCCAGACAATAGGACGGATGGGTATTTTGAGCCCTGAAACTTTTGCTGAAAAATGTTTTTTTGCAGCAGAAATGGGTATATTGACCAACCTGTCATGAGTAGACACTCCCTCGTTGACATAGCGAGTGTCCCCGGAGTACTTGATGATAAGGCAAGAATATCGTGCCACACGGTATCGCTTTAGTCGTCTGATCAGTTCAGTCCTGAAAAGCAAATACATAAAAGTAAAGAAACCATCAAGCCAGATAAAGATTGCCTACAAGATATTTCTATGTATCATTTTATACGATTGTGACCATTTCAAGTACGTAATAAATACTACAGAATTTTTTTCTTTTTAAGGCACAATACAATCAATTCCATCTCATTATAGCCTCTTGCTCAAGCTTTCCTCACATTATAAACTGGAGCCAGAAGAGGGGGGCGGGGTGGGGCGGTGCAACAGCCAGGGTGTTCACGTTTGCATAAAGTACCTGTGTGTGGAAAGTGAAATGAAGAATGAATCCTTATCCATCTGAAAGCACTGAAAACTGATAACCTGCCATGTGACTGAAGGACAAAATTATATCATAAGTGGGAGGGACTTTGGATTGGGAGGAGTAGGATAGGAGAGTTTCAGACAATTCATGCATAATGCTATTGATCATGTTTCTTTGGTTGTTTTTTTCTGGGATTTTTTTTTTTCTTTCTTTACAACTGGCATTTTTGTTGCATGCTGACCCCTGTAACTTCTCATCAAGCTTCTTGCCTTAGGTGAGAGTTATGAGAATAACGATGTATTTATTCATTCGTGAATTAGTGAGCATATCAAAATGTATTCTTTGTGGTCAATAAAAGGCATCTTGTAATAATGCTGTGATAGATTGGTTTACAATAACCATAATGTTCAAAAACTCTGTCAGACTAGCAAAACTCTAGTTCATCAAAAACCAAGCCTAAACACAATGGATACATATATGTTTAAACAACTTACTATGCCATTTAGTAACTGTAAACTAACAGTAGTCATACCTCTTACTAAAACATTCATCAAGGAAGTGTTTGGTGTTTCCGTTTCAATGGTATGATTTTTTAACACCAGTAAGTTTATCTGCAGAACTTGGGACATTGACATAATCAGGATATCTGAAGTACTATTTCAAGTTCAAGGTTTTATATAGTTAGATCTGACTTTATAATTAAGTGTAATGAAATTCACAGTTTCACTTCAGCAAAACGATGACTGAAAGTGAAACAATCAACAATGCCACATTTCTCATTTTTGGTGTGCATCTAACACTTTAGGGATCCAAGACTGTGGTTGAACTCTTTTGCTAATGGTGGTAATACGACAAGAAGTTAAGTCACCAACTAGTTAAGCATTTGGTTGCCAACTCCCTTGCTAATGGTGATAGTATGACAAGTTAATCACAAACTAGTTAAAAATTTGGTTGCCAGCATCAATAAAACAACCCTCTGGTACACCACAGGTGATATTAGGATGGAGGTTTATTAGTCATAAAAGGTTTGAATTAAAAACATTATCATTGTTATTGACAACAGTGCAGACAAACAGTCTTGCAACCTAGGCTAACACCACATTCAGTTTCAAATCTGTTAAGACTTGAAAGTTGAATCGTATCTGAAGTATGAATGTGGATGCAATGTTCTACAACAGGATCCTTGTTCAACTTCCTGTCACATTCACAAAAATGTATACATTTTACTATTAACATGATTCTTACGTTTTGCCTGAGAACATTGGTCCAATAACGAGCTGAAACAGAAAAAGAAATTTTGTTACAAAGTAAATCATTCAAATTAAATAAACACATACATAGTAATAACAAAAGCAAAATTACTTCTGCAATAGAAAGTAACTTTTGGTCAGAGTGTTTGAGAAGTTGAACTGTGTGCCAACGACAGTGCAGTTGGCAATACTTCATTTTCAGTATAAAGTAACTGAAAGCAGGTATAATGTGTAATAAAACAATTTGAAAGCCTTTACCCTCTAGGCTTGCAATTTCAAAAGAATAAGTTTCACAGCTTGGTAAAATATGAGAGCTGAGTAACTCATGGCTTTCATTAATGACCTATAAAGACGACTAAGAAAACTTGTAAATAAATACTTTGACAATTTACATGGTTTATCATGCCAAACTGCCATGCCAAACTGCCACAGCTATATATCAATAAATGTATCTACTTGCTAGCTGATCTACATTCATAATGGTAACCGAGAAAAAAAAAAATAGAAAAAAGAAATATATTCCAACATTAAAAATATTTCTCTAAATTTGTCAAAGTTGCATCTTGAATAACTTCCCACTGGAAAAATTGCAAATCCCATTTGGGACCCCATGCCAGAAAAGACCTCTGATCATTGCACTCGAGAACTCGCACGCAGTATCAAGTGGCTGTGTTTCCCAACAGTTCCAAAAAACATCCAGCATCAAGATGTTCTTGAAAGGATCCGTTATAGATGTTCACCATCATCTCATTGGTGGTTTTAACAATTTTTGTAGGAGGTGGTGGTGGTGAGAGATATGGGTGTTGTGATGATAAGAGTGGTGACTAGGCAGAGTGGCTGCTTAAATCAATGAATGAAAAACTTCATTCAATGATGGGAAGGAAGAAGTCTGAGAAGACCGCAACGGATTAGGGATGGTGAGACAGAGACTAGTGAGAGGAGCTGATGGTGGCATTCCCTTGAATTTCCAATATGATCCCTATCAAGGAGACAAGATCGCACTTGAAAAGGTCCAATGAAGGGCGGCGTGCTGGGTTGTCAATTGCTACCGCCAGACGTCCAGCGTAACTTGTGCCATGTGCGATCAGCTGCAAAGGGCTCCTTTAGAACAGCGACGTCAGCAAATAAGGTTAGCCACCTTCTGCAAGTTCCACCACTGCGACATCAAGATTGACTGTGCACATCAATCTGCATTATACCCACCAGTACAACACCAGAAACTCCCATGAGCTGCAATACCAAATAGAGTTATACTACATGAACTACAGAAAGAACAGTTTATTCCCGCACACTGGGAGAGAATGGAACGACCTTCCAACTGAGGCAGCAACATCAGCCTCGTGGAGGGCTTCAAATCCTGGATATAACCCCCTTCCCTGCCCCACTTCTGCTCCCCCACCTATCCCTCTTCCTCACCTTAGTCCTTCCCATCCACTGCAGAATAAGGTCTATCTACCCCCCCTCCCGGAGGCCTGAAAAATAGTGGGTGGCCCCAGACCCCCTTTTTCCTATCCCAACCCACCATAAGCTGAGCTGGTGATCCAGGCAGCATACAAATTTATCTGTTAAATCCGGAAACCCCTTTTGTGGTGTCAGAGTCTTCAGCTGGTTGAAGGCAGACATTTATGAAAGTAGATTCTAGAAGGATGTGAAATTTAAAACTGAAGCATTTCCATAAGGAATTTGAAGCCTTCCAGTTCCACAGACACCCCCTCTGCATGTCTGGTGGAAGGCAGTTGCCCTCAGTAAGTCTGCTGGCCTACTTGTACAATGGCCTGCCACTGTGCCAGAGCTTCATTTTTTTTTTTTCCAGCCATAAAGAGACATTTCTCCCGGCCGTTGAAACTGAGGGGACAGAAAGCAATGGCTTGAGACAAATTCTAAGTTAATATCTTGACGCTTTCATGCAGTTTTAACCAGTCATTAGCACTAAGCACCATAAAATTTGCTCCAAACGTACTTTTCTCATACCTTCCCCACTCTTTTATCCAGAACACAGTACTAGAGAACAGTGTTCAAATCTGAACAGTAGTGACCAGCACCATTCCCCTGGTCCATCACTCCGGGCTCTAACGAAAACCAGCAACAGAAAATGAACTTTATAATATACACATCCTGAAGATTCCCGCAAAAGTCCGATTTAGCGACCAACGGCGCACCCCCTTTGTCTACTGGTATTTTTTTTTCCAGTGACATGTAGGCCTAGGTGCCAAATCAACAAATTAATCATGAACCTTCAACAGAAGAAGAAACAGAACATTCGGCAAAGTCCTAGTTTACCAGTCCCCCAAGAGGTTACTTAAAACTCCTTTGGTTACTTAAAACTCCTTTTTTTTACGCTCAATCTACAGACAGATCGACACTTCATAAAGTTCATTTCATGATCATGATCGCCACTGTAACAGTTATTTTATCCTTGGATAAAAATGGACAGCATACACACAGCTCTGTGATTTTACCTCAATATGTCCACTCTCCTGGTGCCCAGAGAGATTTTCTGATCGCGATATAACAGACATTTTCTCAAAAGAATTGGCTGTGATCACAGTGGTTTCTGACATTTCGTACTTTCCCGCAACTTTTTACAATGCAGCCTTTTTGCGCCAAAAAAGAATATTGCGCATGTGCAATCACATGTCGTTATAAACACTTTGAAACAAGGCAGGGTACTGTATGAAAATAACACACTATTTTTTGTATAACATATCAATGATTTCCAAGGGACATAGTTCAAAACAATTGTAGGATAAGAGGCAAAGGTTGTAAAAGTGTCTCCAAATATACTTCCTGTCTTCAGCTTGCCTTGACAACCAAGATGGCGGACAACGAGGTTAGTCACAATGTCCAGAAGAAAAACAAGAAGTCATGTAACAGCTCATATTACAAGAAAACATATGAGCTCAGTTTAGTAGTTGGGTCATATATCAATTTATTCATACACCAAGAAACATGTTGATAGCGGCTTTGCAGTCTGAAATCAACTGATTGTAAACTGGCCATAGTGTGTTTGTAAACATGCTCAATATGATGATGTTAAAATAGATATATATGGGTAAACCTCACATTTTGGGGGCTCCTACTAGCGATACTCATTCGCTTTTAAACGTGAATTTCTCACTGTCAGGTTTTCTTTCCATCAAGAATCAGAGCGAATTTGATATCACACACACACACACACACACACACACACACACACACACACACACACCCCACACACACTGTCCTGCAAATGCCAAATAAAGACAGCATTTCAACTATTTTGGGTAGAATTTGTGACAGAAATGACCACTCTTTTAAGGGGAAGTTAACTGCTTGGATTTTGGATACAGTTGTGTTTGAGCGTCTCATCACATCAGTACATCAGAGATGGTCTGTTACAGTGCAATACACAGCCAAAGATGATCTGCAAGTTTGATGTATCTTAAAAAGAAGTAGGCAACCCTGAACAAACAAATGCCAGAAAAACACAATAGTTGGCATATATCAATTACTTTAGCCATAACAGTTGATGAAAAGCTCTCTTTCATAGGAAAGTTATCTTATGGGGATTTGCATAGGGTGACCATATGTTTGAGGCTTGATGAAATGTTATTAGGTTTGTAACAATTAGATTTGAAAAAAAACACTCCTTCATATTCATCAAATCAGCACATCAGAGATAGTCTGCTACAGTGTATTGGAGAACTGAAGGTAAGCAGAAAGTGCACTGGGCTCTCACCAGAAGAGGAGAGATAATATACTAGATAATGACTGCGCTAGTCACTCTTTGCACCTGAACAAAGTTGAAAGCCAATTTGAAATATGAAAGTAATGACAATTATTTTTTGGCAATTTTTCAAAATTTGAATTTGGGGATGGTTCGTAGCTGTTTATGAGGAGTGCTCGCTGAAAATTGGGCTCAAAGAAAAAGTCAGTTTGTTGTTACTTTTTCTGTATTGTTCTTCATGAAGGTAAGTAGATAGATAAACAGATAGACAGATAGATCGATACATAGATAGACTGATAGATTGAAAGGTAGATAGATAGATAGACAGAGTGATTGATAGATAGATAAATAGACAGCCAGACAGACGGATGGACAGACTGATAGATTGATTTATTGATTGACTGATTGATAGATGATTGATTGATAGTGTGAGATTGTTGCAGGAGAGTTATCTCTATTAATGTGAGACTGTTGCCATGGGAGTCACCTCTTACTGTGAGATTGTTACAGGACTTCTGTTAGTGTGGGATTTTTACAGGAGAATCATCTTTGTTAGGGCAGGATTGTTAAAGGTAGAGTAGCATCTGTTTGTGTGGAATTTTTGCAGTGAGAATGACCTCTGTTACAAGAGAATTTTCTCTGTTATGGTGGAATTGTTAAAGAAAGAACCACCTCTGTTAGTGTGGATTTGTTGCAGGGAGGCTCACTCTCTGGTATTGTGGAATTGTTACAGTGAGACTCACCTCTGTTAGTGTGGAATTGTTACATAGAATTGGAAAATAATCTTTGTTAATGTGGAATTGTCACAGGGAGAGTCACCTCTATATTGTTACAGGGGTAGTCATCCCTGTTCGTGTGGGATTGTTGCAGGGTTCACCTCTGTTCTTGTGGATTTGTTACAGTGGATTTTTGTTAATTTGGAAGTGGTCACTGTTAATGTTGGATTTCTACAAGGAGGCTCACATAAGTTAGTTTGGGGTTATAACAGGGAGAGTCACCTCAAAAAGTAAAGGAATGTTACAGGGATATTTACCTCTCTCAGTGTGAGAATGCTACAGGGAGAGTCAGCAGTCCGAGTGGGATTGTTTCAGGGAGAACCAGCCCAAGCTGCTGTGGAAGAACAAGCAGCTGAGGGCACTGAAGTAGCCCCTCAGGAAGGAGACACAGTCACAGCTGGTGAGGAAGAGGCAGCCCCAACAGAGCAGCAGGTGGCTGGTGAGGAGTCTGAGGCAAAGCCTGAGGAAGAGCCTGGCACAGAGCCAGCAGCTGAGGCAGCTGAACCAGCTTCCACTGAGGCTGCTGAGAATGCTGAAGCTGTTCCTGGTTTGCATGCAGTTTGATTTCTTTGTGTCTGTGTGTGAAGAGTTTGCGTTCCATGACAATCAGCTTCATCATGAGACCACTCAACAGGGTTGCATTGCTGTTTATGTGTCACAACATACAGCACCAGAGAAACCATGAATGTTTCACTAGTAGTCTGTCACTTAAAAGCTAAACTAAAACCCTAAACACACTACTTGTTGGTAAAGCCTCTTGGATTAGCCAGACTATCACATGGTTTATCCTGTCACTAAAAGCAGTTACAGTGATTGTGAGCTTACGTGGTAGAGACTGGACTTGTGAACTTGTCACATTTCTGAAAGTGGAAAAGGTTTATTGTATTAATGGTTCAATTAAATTGATCACATGCATGAGAAATTCTTATCAGTCATGAGCCATAAAGATTTGGCAAAGGAATGATGAAGTAGAAGAAGGGGGGAATTTTTTAATTGTTTAGCATATGCATTTTTTCAGTATTCTGGTTAATGTTGCTTTGTTCAGCATAGGTTTAGGGTTTTTTTGTTGTTGTTGTTGCTTTTGATTTTGTGCATGGTTTGCTCATGCTTATTTTGAATTTCTACTGTTATTGTTTTATTTTGTGGTGTAAATCTGTTAGTTATTTATCCCATATAAAGACTCAAACAAGTGAAAGCAAGACATCCTTGTTTGAGCACAGTAAATATTTTACTCATTTTTGACTCAATTGCCAAAACAAGCTGAATCCTGTAGCTCTTCCTATAGCTCAGGCTGCCCAGAAAAAAAACAACAAAAAAACACAGATAATGATAACTATCCAAAAATTCCGACAGTGACAACACACATTCGATGTTCTGAAAGCTTTTGTACAAGGGAGAGAAGCATGGAAACACGGTCCAAACCAAAAATGATTGGACTTACCAAAGCATTTGGACCACACTCTCATTTGCAAGTTATCTCATAAGCTAGCCGGTGTGGCTACCATCTTGTTACATGCTGTCTTGCAAGTTGTCTGGAATGAGCTGAAACCTTCTGCAGGCTAAAAAATGTTGGCTGACTCATAATTTAATCTAGAGTGTCAGGATATTGTTTGTTCAGTACATAGAAATATTATTTAAGTTTGTTGATTTCTAATTAGTGGTTGTCCCTTCTGGTTGCATTTAAACATGAAGTTGACTGTTCCCACTATGTAGATTATTACATAAGGACTAAACTCAAAACTACTCTTCAGGAGCATTCAGTCAACTATTACTATTATCATTATTATTGTTGTTGTCTTTATATGTAGACTGGTGGTTTATTAGACAAAGCACTTACCTAGGAACCAAGAAAAAAATCCAAATCTATAGCCATGGGGTGTTTCCATGTCTCCTCTGTCTCCACAATGATCTGAAAATGGGTGATCGAAGTGGTGGTTAGAGTATTAGTCATTCAGATGTGATGTTAAACCAAGGTCACAAGCACAGAAAGAGAGACGAGCAAGGAAGCCATTTCATTCTGCTGCTGTCAGAAAGTTGCAGCCCTCTGCATGCTGAACAACCCATGTGACATCCAGCAAGCTCAGGCTTGTTTTCAGAACACTGAAATTGCAGTGAATGCAAGAAGTACTAAAACTGAAGTATGAAAAAGCTTACGATTTGTTCTGCTTCTCAGCAGCCTCATACACATGCTGATTCCAGTTGATAATTTTGCACGCATTGAGTTCCCCTTTGAAATTACACTGCCAAGCATTTTTTCCTTGTCATATTGTTTGTTCTGTGATGTTCAGACACTCATCTTCTCTTGAATCTCACTCACACACACACACACACACACACACACACACACACACACACACACACACACACACACATATACACACACATATATATATATATGTATAGATATAAATACATACATATGTATGTATAGATGCAGATATGGATATATAAGTTGCCCCCCAGATACAATAGGACAGATTTAGTAACACTAAACAGTTATGAGTGTGGAATTTTTCCTCCGGTTTTGAAATGGAAGGGGTAGGGGGGAGGGAGAATAAGCAGAGAAGCAGGGACCTTTTACTTCAATTGTTTAATTTTGTTGTTGTTGTTGATTGCTAGTGAAATGCAGAGCAGTCTCAAACCCAAAATACGTTTGTCACCACAGAGCAGTCGGCAGAAGGGGGCGAGGGCCAGGCCGAAGGAGAAACAACGGAGGCTGCTGTCGAAGGAGCCCCTGGGGAGGAACAAGGAGAAGTTGTGGCCCCTGAAGGAGAAGGAGAGGGGGAGAAACAGGAAGAAGGGGGTGAACAGGCAGTAGTGGCTGAAGGTAACTCATGTTATTTCCCTTGAGTAGTGACAATGTGATGTTGAAAAAAAGAATGGTGAGAGCATTCTGAATTTTGGTTATAAATGCCCACAGCCTTCTAACCCCATTCTCCTCAATCACCAATGCCTCCTCCACATGCCGTACCCCCACCACTCACTCCTTCATCCCTTGCCCTCACCCCCCCCCCCCTCCAAAGAAGACTTTGTTTTGTCAGGAAATTGATGGTGTCCATTGCAACAGAAATCAGTGAAAAGTGTGTGTGTGTGTGTGTGTGTGTGTGTGTGTGTGTGTGTGTGCGTGTGTGTAGAGTGGAGGTGTGTGTATGTGTGGAGGGGAGGTGTGTGTGTGTGTATGTGTGTGTGTGTGTGTGTGTGTGTGTGTGTGTGCACGCAGTTTCCTGCTGTTAAAGGCCTCAATATTTGACATGGACACACCATACCGCACATCATTCCTGTTTCAAAAGCTGTCACTCTGTCTGCTGCTATGATAGGAGAAGCAGCCGAAGGAGAAGAACAAGAAAAGAAGGAAGGAGAAGAAGAAGGTGAGGGTGAAGCTAAACCTGATGGAGAGGGCGAGGAGAAGCCGGAAGGAGAAGATGGGGGAGAAGGGGAGGCCACTGCCGCTGTTGAGGAAGGGGCAGAAGGTGAGGCGAAGGCAGAAGGGGAAGAAGGAGAAGGAGAGAAGGCTGCTGAAGGCGAGGAGGAAGGTGCCAAGTCTCCTGTTCCACAGGTGCGTGTGTGTGTGCACCATTCCACAGGTGTGTGTGTGTGTGCGCGTTTGTGTGTGTGTGTGTGCATGTGTGTGTGTGTGTGCATGCCTGTTCCACAGGTGTGTGTGTGTGTGTGTGTGTGTGTGTGTGTGTGTGTGTGTGTGTGTGTGTGCCCTGTTCCACAGAGGTGTGTGTGTGTGTGTGCATGCCTGTTCCACAGGTGTGTGTGTGTGTGTGTGTGTGTGTTTGTGTGTGTGTGCATGCTTGCATAACTGGTGAAGTAAGTTCACAAGTTGTCACAAAATCCGAAAAGCTTTTTCACTGTCCTCAGCAAAATTTAGCGTATGTATGACAAAGAAAGTTCTGTGCAAAATTTACCTCCCTTCCTGACAGTGTTTAATTTGTGGTTGCCTTTGATGCTGTTTAGAGGATTTCTGGTTTGGATCCGTCTCTGGTAATGATGAATCCCAGGTAAGCGAATTGTTGAACAGATTTCAGCTTCTGACCATGGACAGTTATATTGGTACTGATGGTAGTGGTATGGCTGGCCATCAACTTGGTCTTCTTGAAGCTGATCTCCATGCCATATCTTGTTGATGTTTCATCCAGTCATTCAACAAGCTTGGCAAGTTCTTGTTCACTGCTTGCCAGACCATTTTCAAATTGAAGTGAATTTTTTTTTTCTCCAGTATTGACTGTATTAACATAATCTTCAAGTGCATCAGTCATAGTGCATTCCAGGAATATTTTTTTAAATGTGGGAGATAGAAGGCAGCTCTGAAGAACTCCACCGAAGTATGCAACCTTCTCTTTTAGCACCTGTTTTAGCACCTCACTGGTCACTTTGAAGTACGGTTGTTGGATGTTGTTGGCAAGTTTCTGCCCAATGTTAAATTTCTTTATTGTAGTTAATAAAACCTCCTGCCAAATCCTTTCAAATGTTTCAAGAGTTCTATTGGGACGTTGTCAGTGCCTGTAGCTTTCCCACATTAAATTTTTAGTGATTGTACAGCAGCTTTGATTTCTTCCCAGAATATTGGAAAGTTGTCCTCATTTGATTATTCCTGTGCTGTCAGCACATTTGAATCTCTTGCACTCTGTTGTATAGCTCAGAGCAATGCCCAGTCCAGCTTTGTCGTCTTCTTGTGTGAGACAGGTGCCACCTTAGTTCTGAATCATGCTGACTTGACTTTGCTTTTGTTTGGTCAGGTCCTTCACAAACTTAAGATCTTTCTTTGTATTGTTCTTGTCTAGTTTTTTTTCTTTTCAATGTCATCTGTAGGTCCTTGAATTTCAGTGAAAGTCCTTGTGGTGTTCTTGAAAATTCAAACTGTTCTTTGCACAGCATTGTACATGCTTAGAGTTGCTTGTTTTGGTGGATCAGATACACTTCAGTCGCATTACCTGGACGTAAGCAGATCCATTCAAGGTAATTAGGCAGATGAAATGACTGTGGTGTAAAGGCTTCCACATCAGAATTTTTGATGGAAAGTGAAAAGAAACCTTGCATGTGCAAAATTGTAAACTGTGTGTATGTTACATGTTTATATGTGTTACATGCATATTCATTTGGGGAAATTGTAGTTATACATGCTTGTAAAATCTGTATGGGGTTCTGGAAAGGTCATTGGTTTTGTTACTGAAATTGATTGTTAAATGAACCAGACCATGATGTCTTTGGAACATGGGTTATGTCTAAACAGAGCGAGTCCTTTGCTGAGGGAGAGAGACCAGAAAGTCAGACAGGTGTGCAGGTGGGAGAGAAGTTGTCAAGGTCACCCACACCGACAGAGGTCGACAAAGATCAGGAGGGCAGGCCTGAAATTCTGGAACCTGGAACTCCAGAGAGAATGGGTACAGGGTTTTTGTTGTTTTTCTTTTATTGTTGATATTAATGTGTGTGTGTGTGTGTGTGTGTGGTGTGTGTGTGTGTGTGTGTGGCGCGCGCGCGCGCGCATGTGTGTGTGTGTGCTTGCGCATGTGCATGTATGTGATATAATAATAAACAGTGAGTGTGTCCCATAATTATAAACATTATTCAATTATAAAAAAAATCATACTGTCATGCTGAGCAGTTCTTTTGGGACATCTCTTTGTGCTAATGTTATTTTTAAATGTTGTGTCTTCCTTTCAGACACAATGTGCATTGTTGGAATTGGTGTTGTTTTCCTTTGCACTGGCATTTGTAAATAAACATTTTTGCTGGCATCAAGTCTGATGGCTGCTATCTTATGGTCACCACCCCCATATAAAATTACATTTCATGTAAAGTGATGAGTTTGTGTTAGCATGTCTTTCATTTACGGATACATAAGATGTTCTTCCAAACTCTATTTTTCATCTGCTCACATGTCCAAAAGATGAGTGATGTTGTTTCTTCTATGCCATGAACAGAGGAGCTGTTTTTTTTATTTTTATTTATCAAGTGAATTATACTCATCTATAAAATCACATTTGTTCTCTCAGTTCTGTGGTTTAATATGATTTGGAACCATTTTTAGTTTTGTGTCTTATTGTATGTCCAGTCTTCTGCAGTGTGTCTTCAAGAGTTCTTATTTTCTTTTCATGGAAGGGTCAGCATATATCATCAAGGGCAGGTTACTTCATCTAGAGAGGGGGCTTCTCTTTCTTTCTTTTCATGTGTGTATGTGACCGACAGTGCTATCAGCCTCAAAGTACACAAGCCCTAAAGATTAGAGATGGGAGAGAGAGAGAGTGATTTGAAAAGTACACAAGCCCTAGAAATTAGAGATGGGAGAGATAGAGTGATTTGAAAAGTACACAAGCCCTAGAAATTAGAGATGGGAGAGAGAGAGTGATTTTATTCTTGTTTACTGAAGGAAATACTCTTCCTAAAATGTTGATGAACAGGGAGGGAAGGGAGAAGATTAGGAGGAGGGGTGAGGGCGTTTGTGGCAAATCCATGCATTGTCTGCAATTTCCAGCCAACGAATGACTGATGACTCATTTCACAACTGGGCTTTTTTTGTGTGTTTTTTGCTCCCCCAAATTTCTTTTTCCTGCATGCGTTTTTGCAGCACTTTTAGATTTGTTTTGAAAGAATGGGACCAGGTTGGGGTTACGGAATCTTCACATCCTTCCTCCTGCCCCCTTCTTCAATCTGCCTCTGAATTATTGATGATGATGATGATGATTATTATTATGGCCATTTTTAATGTTTTTTTGTTTTTTTTGCAGGGTCGGAGACTGACTTGACCCGATCGGGGGCCCTGGAAGCGCACGCAGAGGAGCCTGAAGTGGAGGAAGAGGAAGAGGAACCACCCATGTATGATAGGGAAGAACTTATTGAAAGATATCATGTGAGTTTGTGTGTGCGTGTGCATGTGCACACGTGTGTGTGTGTGTGCATGTGTGTGTGTGTGTGAATGTGCTTGCATGTTTGCATATGAATTCTATGTATGCGTAAGCATGTGAACATGGTGTGAGTAGCTGACACAAATGAAACCTCTGGTGAATTTGAGTCCGTCTATCTATGCATATGGAACCCAACCTGTGCAAATGAAATGGTTAGCTGATTCACTGCACAGAGAGACAATTCTCTGCAACACATCATTTGATCACTAACAAGACCGAGTGAGATGAGTAGGATGTCAGTTTTGATTTCCAGTTCATGGCTTTCAGTATTGGCAGGTCAGTGAGGACCATTACTGCATGAACATAGCAGTGATTTTGAAGGAGAATGGTACACATACCTGCTCTGTGATGAAGCATTTATACTTATTGTCATTGGTCAGGGGCTAAATAAGATGGTGCCCTGCCAATGGTTGGTCAGAACAGCCACCGCCGAATATCATCAAAGTGACTCAAGATAGCCTGCTGTTGACAGCTCCTTGTGGATTGCTGTGGCTTGTACTTTGACAGAGCCTGGATGTCGCCATGTATTGGGGAAAACAGAATAGGCAACGTTCAAGAGGTTATGCTACATACAGGCCACAGAAGATAAGATAGTAAAAATGAATTTTAAAAAAAATGTAAGTTTCACACAAAACTCCGTTTGGTCTTACCGAGAGCTACCTATATGCGTTTCAGATGGCCTTGGCCGACAGGGAGGGGCTACTACAGCAGAACTACCAGTTGCAGCACAAACTTGCAGAATATTTCCGCAAGAAGAAGAATGACGAGCGACAAGACTACGATAAGAATGTCACTGATCAGGAACAGCGCTACTTGAAATACATGGGTAAGATCTGGATAATGAATGTGTCCATGGGCATGCATGCACACTCACACACCATTAAACAAAAACACACACACGTGCACACACACACACAAATGCAGGCTGGAGGGAGGGCATGCACATACCAGTCATGTTTGATGTGACATATCCAACCTTTAATTAAACATAGCTGTTTGATGCTTCATATAAATCAACATAAAAAGAAGCAAAAGAAAAAAGTACTCCCCTCTCCACAAAGAATAGAAACAGATTAACTCATTGCCGCCTCGTCGATCACCTGGCGGGTGATGGGCCGAGTGCTTCGCACTGACATGTCGTCCGCCAGGTGATCGACGATTTACTCGAATTTTCACATGCAGCTGTGTGGTCTAAGGGAAACAATCTTGGTATCTACAGAAAGCTGAGGATTTCCTCTTTAGGTGGTACTCTCCCTTGGTGTATATCTCGCGTTTAATTCTACTTTTTCGCTCATATTACTTTTTCGCTCATATTATGGGATAGCTGGAGATAACTCTGGCTGCCCGTGTTCATCATGTTGTTGGCACCGAAGCGTCAGTGAGTGGTAGCGAACAGAAACATCTTATTTCAAGAAGTAATTGAAAGAATAACGGAAGAACGATCAAATGAAGAACTGGAACTGTTTTCCGAACTTGTCAAACTTTTCCGAACTGTTTTCCGAACTTGCCGAATCGGACAGAGAGGATATGACTGACGATGGTTAGTTGCACATACCAAATGATGATGAAAGTTTTGCATTTTTTCTTCAAATATGTGACAGCAGCTCTCCGTTTGAGGTTTAGACCATGCACACAGCTGTGTGTGTGAAAGATACATTGTTTTTATGTGTTTGCTACACATTGTGTTGACTACAGTTATGATCATATTGATTTTTCATCCATACTTATGTGGAGAAAAAGTTTTTTCTGATAGCTGTTTGCCTACACTTTTCAAACCAGTGGCGAGTGAAGTGTGTACTGAGCACAGGACTGTAGTATTTGTTTTCTAAAAGAACATGATTTGAAGTTTTCAAAAACATAATATTTATTGTAGCATTCGGTTTGGTTCTGTCTGTACATTTTTTGTAAAAATACCGAAAATAGTGCATCACAGCGTGTCACGGTTGTGGCAGAAAGTTACGTCTGCATTGAGTTAATACACGAAAAGTTCCTGCTTTTTTTCCCGTTACCTTTTTTTGTGCATGTTTTTTCTTTTTTCTCAAATTGCTTTTAGTGACGGAATCTCATCTGTGTTTGATTTCTTCCTAGATCTATCCTTTGCAAAGTCTAATTCATTACAACTATCCCGCCCATATATGTTTGTGCACTTTGTGTAGATTTCTTACATCAGTTATTTATTTGTTTGTTTTGTCCGTTTGATTAATATTTCAGTTATTTATTAATGATATATTCAGTTATGTATTCTCCCCATGCCGCTGTGCTGCTAATAGCCTTCAAGAGAGTACAAGTCACACAGATTTTATGTTCAACACAAAACAGACAAGCAAATTTTCGACAAATATGTCTTCTTCAGATGTTACAAATGGGAAAACAAACATGCACAAAAACAGTACTCCCCTGATTGCAGTCAGTACAACACACAACACGGGACAATATGCCACGATACAGTGCGACCAGTTACAACACAGAGCATTACAACACAGTACAATACGGTGAATGTGCTGTGTGGTCCCATTTCACCTTGCATTGTCTTCCTCTGCAGCTCAGCTGGATGAGCTGCACCACCAGGACCTGCTGGAGCGGGAAAACTACCAGAAGCAGATGGAGGAACTCAAGGGCCGCTGCGAGGAGCGCCGGGCCCGAGTGGATGAAGAGCGTGGTGGCTTTGTGGAGTTCAAGAAACAGGTGGCTCTCAACTCCATCAACAGCCGCTCGGGCAAACCCATTGCACCGAAGGTAAGTGAGCATGATCAAACCCTCAGACATTCCTTGTGTTCCCTGGCCAATAATGTTTTGGTGTTCATGCAAAGATGACCGTAGTGGGGACCATCCAGTGGTCTGATGAGATCCATGGCTTCAGGACATTTTGAGCACCTCAAAATCTTTTTTTTTTTTTTAAACAAGCATCTTTATTCAAGAAAGTTCATTCTGTACAATATAATGGAAAATAAAGAAAGGAAAATTGTACAATGAAAATAAACAGACATATCAAACATAATGGTACTACCAATTTACATTTTGAAGAAAAAAGTTTAGAGCATCTCTGAGAGAGAGAGAGAGAGAGAGAGAGAGAGCACATGACGCAGGCTGAGTGTATTATGAAAGTTTACATATTTTGGTTTTTAAAGGTCCTCTGCAATTTCGATGGGGCTGTTTTGGGCGACGTAACAGTTCTAGGAAGCTATAATCATATCAGTACTATCAGAATCATTCATAATTCAGTCTTGATCAGCTAACATAAGTATATATGGGTAGCACCTCAAAATCTTGGCATCAAATCTCATGACAATCAGTGATAAGAAGAGGTGAAACCACAGTCCCTAACTTATGACATTTCTCTGAAAGAGTTTCTTGTCCGTTTTTACTAATGTTAAGCAGCTTGCTCTACAGTTCCCTCACATGAAATTTCGATTGAAACTCCAATCTGTAGAGGTGGGAAAGAGATTATTTCAAAAGGATTAACTCCACAAGAATGGTAGTACTTATGTCTTTCTGTATTAACATTAGCGTATCAGGACTGGCTGTACTTACCGATGTCTGCGTTTGCAGATCACAACGTCTATACAACTGTTTCATTTGAATCCAAACTGCTCAGCTCCTATCAACAATCCAGTGACAGTACAAAGGAAGCAATCATGCTTAGTCTTCAGTGACAGTTTTGGAGGTGATCAGGGTTTTTTTTTGTTTTTTGTTTTTGCCATGTAGTGATTAAAAAGTGGCCTCTTTTCCTCCCTCAAAATAAACAACATTCTGACAGGAGATTGCTTTGGCATTATATTAGATACAAATCAAAATGTCAGCATAACAAATAAAGGAAGAGAAATATTCGGACAGACATCTCTCTCTCCCTCCCTCCGTCTTATACGAATGAGTTGTCTTCCATTTTTGATGGGTGTTTTGTGATGAATTGTTTCCCTTGTACTGTATATTTGTAAAGGATAGGACCGATGTGGTAAGATGGAGGTTCAATACAAGACTGCAAGGGCTTTGCTACCCTCAACCCTTTTCCACCTTCCCCTTCCCGCCTCCCCCTGAACCCCCCCCCCCCCCCCCCCCCCCCCGTATTCTCATCTTTCTCTCCACCTCTTTTCTTCTTTTTTTTTTTTTTTTTTTTATAGTTCCCTTCTCCCTTCTTCCTTTCCTTCTAAGTCCTTTCTAACGGGCATACATGGCCTTGTTTGGATCACATGATGACTGTAGTGGCGATGACAATGATAACATAATTACAATTATGCCAGTAATGACTATCTTATGATGAAGATAATCGTTATGATGGCTATAATTACAATTCATGATGACTGATGACAATGAAGTGGATGACACTGGCGGTGCAGGACATAGAGCAGTTCCTGATCACGGAGAAACAAGAAAGAGGCAGAGGTGGTGAACGTCCGTCTGGAGAACATCAAGCTGAAGAACAAGCTGAAGAAGAAGGAACAGCAACTCAAGTCTAAGGCAAGAACTATCCCTTTGTTTCGTGTTTTTTTGTCTGTGTACTGACATTTTCATTAGTCACTTGCATTATGATGATTTTTATGACTTGCAAACAAAGGCATGTGTACAAACATTAACTTGTGTGTGTACAGATACATACATGCAAGCACATGCACATTTCTATGCATCTTCACACAACCAACCAACACTGTCATGGTATTTAAACTGTGGCACATTTTCTAGCATTTTGGGATCATATGATGTACCTCAACATCACTCAAATTATTTTCAGTGCAGAGTTCATTGAATAAAACTTTGCATGATGGTAGCCTTAGCCTCATTATCAGTGAAGAAAAGCAACAACAGAAGAAAAAAAAATGATTGGAATGCAACTAATAACTCCACTCAGGTGTCTCTATGAACCATCACAAAGAAAAAAAAAGGTCAGTCTCTTTGAAAGTTCCATCCACCATCAGAACCACAAGGGCTATGAACTGGACTGTAGACTCGGAAAAGCATCAGTAGCATCCAATCAGCTGGGAGAGACTGAGACAAGAAGTTTCCCTCAAGTTTCAGCTTCTTTTTTGACAACTCCAATGTACTCTTAACATTGCTGAATGGACGTTTGATGGGGCGCTTACAATTTAGCCCCCCCCCCCCCCCCCTCCCCGAAAAAAGACCTTTATGCATTTGAACCCAAATGACTGTAAAAGATACTAGGTGCCCAGTGGCTTTGTTTTCAATGAACATTTCAGAGAGTTGTTCTGGCAGTCTTCAGTAAAGTCCATGACGTACAGATGACTCTTGAGCTGAATGGACCATCTATGTTCTGTAACTCCCTGTGTCAAGACCTGCCCACCAAGCTGTGCTCTAGACTGCAAACTCACACACACAAAAAAGAGAGGAAGGTGGCAAAATGAACAGGGGGGTGGAATACAGACTGCGATCTATGATTAGTCAACCATCACTGAAGGGATGTGCCCATACTCGCTGAAAAGAGCTGGTGGAGTCCCATGGCTGTCTTGTGCATCTGGAGACATGGCCGCCACCAAATCCAAGTCTAAGCAAACATGTACCTGTATGTTCACGTGCTTGATTTATACTTGCATGTGAGTTGTTCAGCTTATCTCCAGATTTAGATTCTGTCTCAATCAGACTCATATTGCCGATGATCAGTGGAAACCACATAAAGCCATTGTTAGAAATGATATTTTAAAAATTTGTTCTTAGAAATGACAACATGGAGCACACACAGAACAAACAAGGAAAGACAACGACCAAAAAAGGATGCTCTGTGTTTGCTATCGTAAGCAGCATTCTTTGGAGTAGTGGGCCTGTGGTTGTTTCATCATGGGAGCAGGATTTCTCCACTTGTTTGTCGTTTTGTTTTGCTTTGTTTTGTTTTGAGGGCGTTTGCTTTTATTAAATTACATTAAAAAGCAGAAATGAACTGCTATTTTGATGTGATGTTTTAATGTGATGTTTTAATTCATATAATATTCCAAGAGGGCTGTCAGTGCCCCCCCCCCCCCCCCCCCCCCCCCCCACACACCACACACCTTTTTTTTTTGTTTGAAATAAGGAAACGTATTTGTTGGGAATATTCTTGTCTATGTGTTTCATATGTTGAATTAACTTAACATTGCTTTTTGTTGCAAAAAAAAAGAAAAAGAACAAAATTATTCTCTTAATCCACAGGAGGAACTGGCAGAGGGTCTGCACCTGATCGACTTTGAGCAGCTGAAGATTGAGAACCAGACCTACAATGAGAAGATTGAAGAGAGGAATGAGGTGACTATGCTGTACTCTCTTTGCTGGAGTGGTTCTTCCATTGTGAATTTGCTCAAACGTGGCAGAAAATGTATTGTCCTTGACTGTTATTTACCAGGAGACACACTGTCTGCTTCACTCAAGATTTCCAATATACCAGCCATAGTCAACTTGTCTGGATTTGTTTCTGTTCACCCGTGTCTTTGTCTTCCGTATGACAGTCAGTGTTCAAGATCAGAAGACTATGCCAGTCTTGAATAAATTTTCATTTGTTTGCTGTGATTTCTACATGTGTATGTTAGATGAAGTTATGTGGGCAAGCCTGTGGCTTCCCTACAGATGACAATAATTAGTGGTGGCTTTGTAGCTGGTGCACTGTCTATGTTGGATGAGAATAGGCACCACTGAACACCACACCACAAAAGTGACTTGGCAGTACTGCATTGTCTGTAGTGGTAGGTTTTCTCATGATGTTCTGAAATAGACAGCTCCCGTAGACTGCAGTCTTCAGGCTCTGAGCAAGGAGACTTTTCATGTTTTTGTGCCTTCTGTCTGTATGTGTATTAAGATGAAATAATATGTGCATATACTATTAATCTTTTTTTTTCTTATTTGCATTGAAAAGCAAAAGTTACTTTCTTGTTAATCAGGTAATATTTACGTCTCTCCCTTGGCCTCATTTTAAGATGTCATTTTTTTTGTTTGTCCACTGCATGTAATGTTTCCTTGCTAGTGGGTTGGCTGGTTGCGTCCATGCAGAGTTCACAAGAGACCCCATTGACTGGATATGATTGACTGTGAATCAATGCATGAGGTGATATTGTAAGTGGAATGTTGTCAGTGATATCAATACAGTCCAAGAGATGAAAACATTTTACTATACAATGTGATGCTGTGATGTAGTAATACTTCCTTGCTGATCAAAATGACAGACAGACTGTGTGTGCTGTGCATGTGTGTGTGAATGAGTGTGTGTGTGTGTGTGTGTGTGTGTGTGTGTGTGTGTGTGTGTGTGTGTGTGCCATGCTCTGAATGTGTGTCTTTTGAGTTCAAATTAAGATCAATTAACTCATGGCAATTTTCTGTTCATTAAGGGTTTTATTTATTTTTTTAATTTGTCTAACATTGGTTTGAATCAAGTTCATTTGCTCTGACCTGGTGCAGTTTAGCTTGACTGGATTCAATCTGATCATACTGACATGGAGTTGTTATTGTACTGGATCCCCATCTGATCCAATCTTCGACTGGGGTCCAATCAGATCAGGACTGTATCTGTCATGATGTGATCTAACATGGTGACAATCTGAAATAGTTGACTGGGTGTGGGCTGTATCTGTCATGATCTGGGTGTGGGCTGTATCTGTCAAAATGTGGGAGTGGGCTGTATCTGTCATGATGTGGGAGTGGGCTGTATCTGTCATGATGTGGGTGTGGGCTGTATCTGTCATGATGTGTGAGTGGGCTGTATCTGTCATGATGTGGGAGTGGGCTGTATCTGTCATGATGTGGAAGTGGGCTGTATCTGTCATGATGTGGGTGTGGGCTGTATCTGTCATGATCTGGGTGTGGGCTTTATCTGTCATGATGCGATCTAACATGGTGACAATCTGAAATGGTTGAATGGGTGTAAGCTGCATCTGTTATGATCTGGGTGTGGGCTGTATCTGTCATGATCTGGGTGTGGGCTGTATCTGTCATGATCTGGGTGTGGGCTGCATCTGTCATGATGCAATCTAACATGGTGACAATCTGAAATGGTTGAATGGGTGTAAGCTGCATCCGTCATGATCTGGATGTGGGCTGTATCTGTCATGATCTGGGTGTGGGCTGTATCTGTCATGATCTGGGTGTGGCCTGCACCTGTCATGATGTGATCTAACATGGTGACAATCTGAAATGGTTGACTGGGTTTGGCCTGTATCTGTCATGATGCGATCTAACATGGTGGCAATCTGAAATGGTTGAATGTGTGTGGGCTGTATCTGTCATGATCTGGGTGTGGACTGCATCTGTCATGATCTATGTGTGGGCTTTATCTGTCATGATGTGATCTAACATAGTGACAATCTGAAATGGTTGAATGGGTGTGGGCTGTATCTGTCATAATCTGGGTGTTGGCTGTTTCTGTCATGATGTGATCTAACATAGTGACAATCTGGAATGGTTGACCGGGTGTGGGCTGTATCTGTCATGATCTGCGTGTGGGCTGTATCTGTCATGATCTGGGTGTGGGCTGTATCTGTCATGATCTGGTGTGGGCTGTATCTTTTATGATGTGATCTAACATAGTGACAGTCGGAAATGGTTGACCGGGTGTGGGCTGTTATCTGTCATGATGTGAGTGTGGGCTGTATCTGTCATGACCTGGGTGTGGGCTGTACCTGTCATGATCTGATCTAACATGGTAACAGTCTGAGATGGTTGACTGTACTGATCACACCCACGCTTGGTACCTGTGCTCTCTGTCCTCAGGAGCTGCTGAAGCTTCGCAAGAAGATCACCAGCACGGTGCAGGTGCTGACCCACCTGAAGGAGAAGCTGCAGTTCGTGCAGGGTGAGAACCACATCCACAAGGGCAAGCTGCAGGAGGTAGAAGTCCTTGTGGCTCAGGTCAGTTGGTGGGGAGTGGTAAAGGAGAGGGGGGGGGGGAAGGGAGGGGAGGGGGGGGGGGACACAAGCTGAAGGGTGGAATATAGAGGTCAATTATTCATGTAAGGAACAGCAGGGAGACCCTTGGTATTCGATACTGCAAAATCTTTCCACAATTGCATGAATGAGAAAAGAAATGATAGCATTGTGTACGGGCGTGTATAAATGATTGTTCCTGTATAAACCATGATCTGTCGTCATACACACACACACAAGTGAGGTTTGAGAGTACATCAGATGTTATACATCTACTTATAACTGAAGTTAGTATTTGATGTTTCCATGACCCCCAAATTAGGGGGATGGGGGGGGGGGGGTTGTTGGGTTTTTTTTTTAATCAAGCTCCAGCAAGGGACCTACTGACCCTGAGGCACTGACCTGATCATTGTGACCTTTCAGAAACGCGACGTGTTGTCTCGTACCAAGCAGGCCAGGGACTCACTGCGTATCGACAACCAGAGGCTGCGACAGAACTGCGGGCTGCTGGGTAATGAATCTTTGCTCCGAGACTTTGAGGAGAGGAAGGACGAGGGTGATGACCTCAAGGCTAAGCTGGACCAGCTGAAAATGCAGCACGCAGAACTGACCTTGAACTGCAATCAAGTGCGCAGGAAAATTGAACAGGCCAGAAATGTGCGGCAATAGAATAGTTTGCAACACTACTGTGCGCAGTGTATGTCGGAGAAAGTAAATCAAGAGTGCATGATGAAGGCATAACAAAAATTAAACGCAGGACTGAGGGAAGAGTATAGTGAGATTATCTGCATCCAAACGTAGAACAGATCTGCAGTGAAATTATGCAGCAGAGAGCGAGCAGTTATCGTTTTTTTTTTTAATCTGAAAGGCAAAATACTTAACTGAAATGTATTTGTCCCCAGGATGGACAAAGTCCCATTTCATGCAGTTTATTTCGGTACAAGAAAATTTGCAGCAGATTTCTGTTGTGTGTGAATAACGATGAAAACAAAGTGTCAAAGTATACACGTCAGTAGCTGTGCCTGTATCAGCATAATTATGACAGGAAAGGACCATCTTTATTTTGGCTGCTCTCAACACACGCTTTCCTTTATAGCATCTATAAAGATTCTGCTCAAGATCTGTCAATGA
>CM065714.1:106019517-106022017 GCA_033310375.1 Conus canariensis | reverse complement strand
GATCAGGACAACTGGAAGACCGAGAGGGGTGGGGTGGGGGGGGGGGGGGGGGGGTGGATAGGGGTGTGCGTAAGAAGTGAGTTGGAACTTTTCAACCACGAGTGTGTGAGAGCAATGGGAATGAGATGAACGCATACACAGAATGCTGAAGTGAGCGGAAGGAAAAGGTCAGTCGCGGATGGCGACCAACCAAACTTTGACCCAGGGGGAAAGTACTCCACTCATGCACAGAAGGGTGAGGGGCAATACTGAAGGCCTCCGATGAAGAAAAAAAAAATGTCGGAAGCAGCTGGCATGGAAACAGTTGCAAAGCTTCGCATGTCAAAGAAAAAAAAAGTCTTAATAATTAAGGAAAGAAAAAAAAAAAGAAAAAAACCCCCAGAAACAGTGGAGTGGGGAGTAGGATTGCGAGAGAGAGAGAGAGAGAGAGAGAGAGAGAGAGAGAGAGAGAGAGAGAGAGAGAGAGAGATTCTCCTGCCAAACAAAAAAGGATGAACGAATGCATTAAAGAAAATAAAGAAAAAGAAAAAAAAAGTCGACTCGAGTAGGATTAAGACAGAGAGAGAGAGAGAGAGAGAGAGGGAGGGGGGGGGGAGCTTCCCCAATCCAACAAAATGAATGAATGAATTAAAGGAAATAAAGAAAAAGAAAAAAAGGTCGAATCGGGCAAGAGAGAGAGAGAGAGAGAGAGAGAGAGGAGAGAGAGAGAGAGGGCTTTTCATTTTGGAAATCCATTCACACACAATTCTGAGAAATTTGTGGTAGAAGTAGGGCTAATGAATGCATGGGCTATTGAAAGAGGTGTAGCCTAAATATTTACACACGGCGGTGTCTCAAGTTTTCAGTTCTGCTCTACTGAACGGTGCACGTCACTCACTCTACCCTTACACATCATTCACGCCCACTCTAGAAATGTTTGTATGTGTGAACAGCGGGATGCGTCTGTAGGTGAGTGTGTGTATGAAAGAAGCTGAATAAGAGAACAGGTTGTTAAACATCATATTTGCTTTTCATCTTTTTCTCTCTAGATTTATAACTAGATAGATGTGTGTGTGTGTGTGTGTGTGTGTGTGTGTGTGTGTGCGCGCGCGCGCGCGCGCGCGCGTGCGTGCGTGTGTGTGTGTGGGGGGGGGGGGAGGGGTGCATGTGCGCGCACACGCGCGCGCGCGCGCGCGTGTGTGTGTGCATGTACGTGCCTGTGTGTGTGTGTGTATGTGTGCGTGCGTGCGTGTGTGTGTGCGTTCATGGTGTGTGTGTGTGTGTGTGTGTGTGTGTGTGTGCGCGCGCGCGTGCGTTTGTGTGTGTATTTTCACACACGATCACGAATTCTGACAGCTACCATGCCACTGGTGCCTGGGAAGACCGCAGTGTACCCATCGCTCAGACGAACACAGCCTGAAACGCCAGAACAGAGTGCAGAGACTGTCTGTCCTGGACCGTTCACCCTGTCCTCCGCTCTACTCTTTTCGCTTCTCGCCTTTCCGTCCCTCTTTCTACACGTTTCCAGGTTGACCAATTGAAGTCCATTCCGAATGGTCACCAAACCGTGACAAAGTTCATATGTATGTACTCGGCCACATGCGTAGCTTTAATCCTACAGGTCTTCTGCGTATATGTCACCTCAGAACCCATCCCTCGCCTCCATCTGCCGCACACACACATACACTCACGCACGCACGCACACGCACACACACGCACTCACACACACACACATACACGCACTCTCATACACACAAACTCATGCGCACACACTCAAACATATACACATACACGTGTGTGCGCATGCACGCACACGCATGTACGCACGCAACCAGATAAACGTCTCTTTTTTGTTCCATTTTTCATATTTGTTGGAACGTTTGTACACACACACACAACACACACACACACACACACACACACACACACACACACACGTCTTCACAATTTCTTGTGCATGTGGGAACGCAAGTGGCTTTGATTCACAACACACTCGCAAACACACAAACACTCACAGAGAGCGAGAGCGAGAGAGAGAGAGAGAGCGTGCGCACATGTGTACTGATGTACGCACGCACTTAGAGAGAGAGAGAGAGAGAGAGAGAGAGAGAGAGAGAGGGGGGGGGAAGAGAGAGAGAGAGAGAGAGGTGGGGAAAGGATGGACGGTGGGGACGGGGGTAGAGGTGGGGGCAAAAGTAAGAGTAAGCCCGAAATAATCCCTTCTCAGAGAGGGTCAGAGAGCGATTATTACTATTATCGAATAATACAATTATTCCCCACACCCTCATTCTCCTCCTCACAAGTCTCCCCCTCACTCTTCATTCTCCCGCCCACGCCCCTCTCCAGTTTGTAAGCCACTGGGAAAAAAAGAAGAAAAAAACCGTCCTGGTAATGACACATTACGGAAAAAGCGTTTTGCTATTCTCTTCTAAAAATAAAAATGTGACCGACAAGAAACCACTCCAAGTTTCCACGAAAACAGTAACATGTAACTGCAGTGGTGTGCAAGATGCTGGGAAAA
>CM065714.1:105984517-106014517 GCA_033310375.1 Conus canariensis | reverse complement strand
AATACATCCACAATGTCACGCCCTTCAGTCCCAGTACATCCACAATGTCACGCCCTTCATCCACACCCCCTCTGTCCTATACATCCACAATGTCACGCCCTTCATCCACACCCCCTCTGTCCTATACATCCACAATGTCACGCCCTTCATCCACACCCCCTCTGTCCTATACATCCACAATGTCACGCCCTTCAGTCCCAATCACATCCACAATGTCACGCCCTTCAGTCCCAATACATCCACAATGTCACGCCCTTCATCCACACCCCCTCTGTCCTATACATCCACAATGTCACACCTTTCAGTCCCAATACATCCACAATGTCACGCCCTTCAGTCCCAATACATCCACAATGTCACGCCCTTCAGTCCCAATACATCCACAATGTCACACCTTTCAGTCCCAATACATCCACAATGTCACGCCCTTCAGTCCCAATACATCCACAATGTCACGCCTTACTCATCCCCACCCCCCCCCCTGTCCTATACATCTTACAATGTCACGCCCTTCAGTCCCAATACATCCACAATGTCACACCTTTCAGTCCCAATACATCCACAATGTCACGCCCTTCAGTCCCAATACATCCACAATGTCACGCCCTTCATCCACACCCCCCCCCCCCCCCCTGTCCTATACATCCACAATGTCACGCCCTTCATCCACACCCCTTCTGTCCTATACATCCACAATGTCACGCCCTTCATCCACACCCCCTCTGTCCTATACATCCACAATGTCACGCCCTTCAGTCCCAATACATCCACAATGTCACGCCCTTCATCCACACCCCTTCTGTCCTATACATCCACAATGTCACGCCCTTCATCCACACCCCCTCTGTCCTATACATCCACAATGTCACGCCCTTCAGTCCCAATACATCCACAATGTCACGCCCTTCAGTCCCAATACATCCACAATGTCACGCCCTTCATCCACACCCCCTCTGTCCTATACATCCACAATGTCACACCTTTCAGTCCCAATACATCCACAATGTCACGCCCTTCAGTCCCAATACATCCACAATGTCACGCCCTTCAGTCCCAATACATCCACAATGTCACGCCCTTCATCCACACCCCCTCTGTCCTATACATCCACAATGTCACGCCCTTCATCCACACCCCCTCTGTCCTATACATCCACAATGTCACGCCCTTCAGTCCCAATACATCCACAATGTCACGCCCTTCAGTCCCAATACATCCACAATGTCACGCCCTTCATCCACACCCCCTCTGTCCTATACATCCACAATGTCACGCCCGTCAGTCCCAATACATCCACAATGTCACGCCCGTCAGTCCCAATACATCCACAATGTCACGCCCTTCATCCACACCCCCTCTGTCCTATACATCCACAATGTCACGCCCGTCAGTCCCAATACATCCACAATGTCACGCCCTTCATCCACACCCCCTCTGTCCTATACATCCACAATGTCACGCCCTTCAGTCCCAATACATCCACAATGTCACGCCCTTCAGTCCCAATACATCCACAATGTCACGCCCTTCATCCACACCCCCTCTGTCCTATACATCCACAATGTTCACGCCCGTCAGTCCCAATACATCCACAATGTCACGCCCGTCAGTCCCAGTACATCCACAATGTCACGCCCTTCATCCACACCCCCTCTGTCCTATACATCCACAATGTCACGCCCGTCAGTCCCAATACATCCACAATGTCACGCCCTTCATCCACACCCCCTCTGTCCTATACATCCACAATGTCACGCCCGTCAGTCCCAATACACCCACAATGTCACACCCGTCAATCCCAATACATCCACAATGTCACACCCGTCAGTCCCAATACATCCACAATGTCACACCCGTCAGTCCCAATACATCCACAATGTCACACCCTTCATCCACACCCCCTCTGTCCTATACATCCACAATGTCACGCCCGTCAGTCCAAATACATCCTCCCACGTCACGCCCTTCATCCGCACCCCATCTGCCCCAGTGCTCCCATCCGTGTCATGCATGCCCTGCATCCATAACCCCTTTGCCCCAATATGCCCACCCACGTCAAGCCCGTCAACTGCGTCCTCTCTACCCCAATATGCCCACCCAAGTCATGCCCTTCAACTGCGTCCCCTCTGCCCAAATACGCCCACCCAAGTCATGTCTTTCATCCACCCTCTCTGCCCCAATACGCCCACCCAAGTCATGCCCTTCATCCGCGTCCCCTCTACCCCAATACGCCCACCCAAGTCATGCCCTTCATCCACCCTCTCTGCCCCAATACGCCCTCCCAAGTCATGCCCTTCATCCACCCCTCTCTGCCCCAATACGCCCACCCAAGTCATGCCCTTCATCCACCCTCTCTACCCCAACACGCCCACCCAAGTCATGCCCTTCATCCATCATCTCTGCCCTAATACGCCCACTCATGTCACGCCCTTCAACGCTCCCCTTGCCCAAATACGCCCACCTTGTGACACCCTTCATCCGCCCCTTCCGTCCCCCGCCCCCCAACACGTCACATCTTGCATTAGCTCCACCCTACCTTCCTTCTGCGTATGCCGATACATGTCGCGCCCTGCGTTTGTGCTTCCTCTCCCCTCCCCCCCCCCCCCCCCCTCCGTTCGCCTAATCAAGTCACATCATTCATCTGTGCTCCCACCCACCCCATTACACCCACCCATGTCACGCCCTGCATACACGCTCCCCCCTCCTCCCCCCCTCAGTACACCCACCCATGTGGATCCACGCTTCCGCCACTCCCCCTTACGCCCATCAATTTCACACGACGCATCCATTCCCCTACTCCCTCCAGTTGGCCCAGTTATGTCAGGCCCTGTCTGCGTGCCCACCCTCCCCGCTCACCCATGTCAAACACTGCATCTGCCCCAATACACCTACCATGACACGCCCTTCATCCGTGTCTCCTCTGCCCCAATACATCCATCATGTCACGCCCTCCATCTGCCCCAATACGTCCACCAGGTCACGCCCTTCATCCGTGTCTCCTCTGCCCCAATACATCCACCATGTCACGCCCTTCATCCGTATCTCCTCTGCCCCAATACATCCACCATGTCACGCCCTTCATCCGTGTCTCCTCTGCCCCAATACATCCACCATGTCATACCCTTCATCCGTGTCTCCTCTGCCCCATTACGTCCACCATGTCACGCCCTTCATCCGCATCCCCTCTGATCCAATACGCCCACAATGTCATGCCCTTCATCTGTTCCCTCTGCCCCAATAAGACACCCATGTCACGCCCTTCTTCCCCCTCCCCCCGCCCCAATAAGACACCCACGTCACGCCCTTCATCCACTTTACCTCAGTCCCAATACTCCCACTATGTCACGCCTTTCATTCGTGTCCCGTCTGCCTCAGTAAGACGCCCATGTCACACGCTTCATCTGCGCCCCCTGTGCCCCAATACGCCCATTATATCACGCCCTTCATCCGCGCCTCCTTCGTCCCAATAAGCCACACATGTCACGCCCTTCATCCGCACCCACTCTGCCTCAATACGCCCATCCATGTCACGTCCTGCATTCGCACTTCCTCTGCCCAATACGCCCAAGCGTGTCACGCCCATTATCCGCGTCGTACTTTCCCCAATACTCCCACCCGTCACACCCTGCATCGACGCCCCTTGTGCGCTCACCCTGTCATGTCCTGAAATCTTCACTCCCTGTTCCCCTTGAAATCCGCACCCCCCCCCCCCCTCCCCCCGTACCCTAACCTATGTCTAGCCTCTAAAAACTGTGCATCCTGTACGTCCACCCCTATCACGCCTTCCCAGCCTTACACCCCACCTAAATCATGCACTAAAATCCGCATCCACCCCCCCCCCCCCACCCGCCCATCCCTTTCCTTTACCCCCACTCGGGTCTTGCGCGGAAATCCGCTCCCTACCCCTATTCCCACTCACGTCAGGCCCTGAATTCTAGGCCCCCCCTCTCCCTCAGCCTATATCATGATCTGAAATCAACGTCCCCTACCATCACCCATGTCAAGCCCAGAAATCCGCGCTCCATGTACCCCCCCCCCCCCCCCCCCCCCCCCCCCCCCCCCCCCGTTACGCCCAGTGACCGCGACCGCCGTATTCCCACCCAAGTCATACGCTCTATTCCCGTCCTTTATGCCCGCAACCATGTTGTACGCAGCATCCTAGACCCCGTACCCGTGGCATACTCTGCATCCGCGTCCCACGTATCCCCAAACGTCATACCCTGTATTCGCTTCTCCCCATCCCCCCCCCCCCCCAGCTCCCACGTACGCCCAACCTCATTACGACCAGCATCAACGTCCCGTGTACTCTCTCACCAATGTCACGCCCTGCGTCTGTGCCTCACCGTTCTCCCGCCGACTGAACGAATGAATGAATGAACGACCGATTGACCGACTGAACAAATGAATGAATGAACGACCGATTGACCGACTGAACGAATGAATGACCGATTGACCGACTGAACGAATGAATGAATGAACGACCGATTGACCTACTGAACAAAAGGAATGAATGAGCGACCGATTGACCGACTGAACGAATGAATGAACGACCGACTGACCGACTGAACGAATGAATGAATGAACGACCGACTGACCAACTGAACGAATGAATGAATGAACGACCGATTGACCGACTGAACGAATGAATGAACGAACGACCGACTGACCGTCTGAACGAATGAATGAATGAACGACTGACCGACCGACTGAACGAATGAATGAATGAACGACCGACTGACAGAATGAATGAATGAACGACCGATTGACCAACTGAACGAATGAATGAATGAACGACCGACTGACCGACTGAACGAATGAATGAATGAACGACCGATTGACCGACTGAACGAATGAATGAATGAACGACCGATTGACCGACTGAACGAATGAAGACCAACTGACCGACTGAAAGAACGAACGACCGATTGACTGACTGAACGAATGAATGACTTGACAATCGACTGAACGACTGAATGACTGAACGACCGACTAACCGACTGAACGAATAGATGACTGAACGACCAAATGACCGACTGAACGAATGAATGACTGAACGACCGACTGAACGACCGACTAACCGACTGAACGAATAGATGACTGAACGACCAAATGACCGACTAAACGAATGAATGACTGAACGACCGACTGACCGACTGAAAGAAAGAATGACTGAACGACCGACTAAACGAATGACTGGCTGAACGACCGACTCACCGACTGAACGAATGAAAGACTGAACGATCGACTGACCGAATAACTGACCGACTGATTCAAAGAATGACTGACTAAACGACCGACTGACCGAATGAATGACTGACCGACTGAACGTATGAATGACTTAACGACTGACTGACCGACTTGACGATTGAATGACTGAACGACCGACTGTCCGGATGAATGACCGAACAACTGACTGATCGACTGCACGAATGAATGAGTCAACGACCGATGGAACGAATGACTGACTGAACGGCCGACTGAATGAATGAATGAATGACCGATCGACTGCATGACCGAAAGAATGACTTGACGACCGACTGAACGAATGACTGACTGACTGAACGAATGGATGACTGAACAGCCGACTGCACGAATGAATGACTGAACGATCGACTGTCCGACTAAACAAATGAATGTCTGAACGACCGACTGAAAGAATGAACGACTGAACGACCGACTGAACGAATGAATGACTGAACGATCGACTGTCCGACTGAACAAATGAATGTCTGAACGACCGACCGACCGACTGAAAGAATGAATGACTGAACGACCGACTGAACGAATGACTGACTGAACGACCGACTGACCGAATGAATGACTGAACAACCGATTGAGCGACTGCACGAATGAATGAATGAATGACTGAAGGCCGACTGACCGAATGAATGACCGAATGATCAACTGAACGAATGAATGAGTGAATGGTCGCCTGTACGAATGAATGTTGAACGACCGACTGACCGATTGACTGAATCAATGATTGACTGACCTACTGCAGAATGACTGACTGAACAAGCGACTGAGTGATGACTGAACGAATAACTGACTGACCGACTGAACGAATGTATGACTAAGCGACCGACTGACCGAATAAATAGCTGAATGAACGATCTACCGAACAAATGTACGAACAAATGACTGAACGACCAACCGACCGACTGAACGAATGAATGTCTGAACGACCGATCGATTGACTGAACGAATAAATGACTGAATAAGCGGCCGACCGAACAAATTTACAGACGAATGATTGAACGATCAACTGACCGACTAAATGACTGAACGAGCGACCGATCGACCGAACAAACGCGCGATTAAAAACAACAATGAACGAACGAACAAACAAACAAATGTAAGAAAGAAGGGAAGGAATGAAGAAAGAAACAAACACGAAAAAGAAAGTCACAAATAGTGTATCAAAGAATGTACAGAACATAAACGATTGTAAAACAAACTCGCGTGAAACAAACAAACAAACAAAAACCGTTGGGGATGGGCGGGGAGTTTGGTGAAGAGAAAAGAAAAACAAACCTGTTGTTGCAACTCTATGTGCCATTAATTTTAAAATAAAACATTTCATTGTAAATATAAACGCCGAAACCCAAAAACTTTCCATTGGCAATACTGTGATTACCACATCACAGGGCATGCACACTGCAAAACATTGTTCAGAGATATAGTAAAGAAATGAATGAATAAATAAATAAAAACATAATTCAATAAAATCAATCAATCGAGAAATAAATACGGTGATTAAATGATAAATCAATAACTTACTACGTAATTATCAAACTAAATGAATAAATTCATAGATAAATGAAGGAACGCATGACCTCTCTCACTGTATGTATGCATGTATCTATCTCTGTCTGAAGATATATTATATTTATTATATTATATTATATTATATTATATTTATTATATTATATTATATTATATTATGTATGTGTATGTGTATGTATGTATATATATATATCCAAGCTTATTATATTTCATTACATAATCGGAGGCATATCTTCTACTTATCTACTTAACATTTTGATTTAGTTGCTTTTCATTTCCTGAAACATGCAAGCCGAAATAAAACAGCTTTCTTCCAACGAATAATATATACATCTTTCTCCATCTCTCTCTCTTTCTCCACCTCACACACACACACACACACACACACACGAAATCTTATTTGGTCAACTTAGTGTTTTTATGAAGAGAAGTCTTACTCGGTATGAATTTGAACTGTCTAGTTGTATTAGAAAGTGAGATGTAGGAAAATGTTTATTGCAGACTTTCTTGATGGACCAACATGTGTGTGAGCGCGCGCACGCGCGCTTGTGTGTGTGTATATGTTTGTGAGTTCGTGTGTGTGAGTGCGTGTGTGTGTGTGTGTGTGTGTGTGTGTGTGCGGTGGTGTGTTCGTGGCGTGCGCGTGTTCGTGTGTGTGCGCGTGTTCGTGTGTGTCTGTGTGTGTGTGTGTGTTGTGTGTGTGTGTATGCGCACGCGCACGCGCGCACGCCCGCACATATGTGTGTGCTTGCGCGCGCGCGTGTGTGCATTTATGTGTGTGTGTGTGTGTGTGTGTGTGGGGGGGTGCGCGCGCGCGCGTAAGCGTGCGTCAGTGCATGTGTGTGTGCGTGCGTGTGTGTGTGTGTGTGTGTGTGTGTGCGTGCGTGTGTGTGTGCGTGTGTGTGTGTGCGTGTGTGTGTGTGTGTGTGTGTGTGTGTGTGTGTGCGCGCGCACGCCCGCACATGTGTGTGCTTGCGCGCGCGCGTGTGTGCATTTATTGTGGTGCGTGTGTGTGTGTGTGTGTGTGCGTGTACGTGAGCGCGTGCGTCCGTGCATGTGTGTGCGTGTGCGTGTGTGTGTGTGTGTACGTGCGCGAGCATGTGTGTGTTTGTGTTCGCATTCGTGCATGCGCATGCGTGTGTGCGTGTGTGTGTGTGTGCGCGCGCGCACGCGCGTGTGTGTCTGTGTGTAGTCTCTCTGTGTGTGCGTGTGTGTGTGTGATAAGATAAGATAATGTTGCTTATAGCCCAGCCGACCGCAAGGGGCCACATCAGGGCTGTCACCACGTTAAAATCAACTCACAAGTCATTAAAAAAAAAAAAAAAAAAAAAAAAAAAACAACCTTTCACACATCTCTTTAAATGACATCTTCTAGAAACGCACCAGAAACTTCATTAAAAATCTTTCTTCCGTAAAATCTTAAATCAGATGAAAAATGTTAATCTCTCTCAAAAAGTCAAGGATCACGTCAGGCGGGACATCCCTGAACAGGATCTTCATGGACTCCGCTGTAAAATGTTTGTGTCTCACATCGTGCAAGTCCCAACACTCTAAAAGAATATGTTTCATTGTGAGTGGCACATGACATGGAATGCACCACGGAGCTTCTTCACTCTTTAAAAGGTAGGAATGAGTAAAATACGAATGGCCGGTGTGCAGCCGGCACAGAACCGTTTCCTCTTTACGACCACCAGACGTAGATGGGAGGAACTCCTTAAGGTTTGGACGGATCCGAAAGAGTTTGTTATCCGTCTGGGTATTCCAATCCTCCTGCCAGAGGTCTTTCACATAATCATTAATTTTGGGTTTCAGATCTGAGCAGGGGATATATATGTTGGACAATTTCTCTCTTGTAGCATTCTTGGCTAAACGATCAACCATTTCGTTACCTCCGATGCCAACATGACCAGGAACCCAAGCCAGAATAATGTTGTAACCATCCACTTTCAACTTGCTAAAAAGTTCAGAGAAATGTAAAAGTTCTGGATGCTGAAGGTTGCGGCCAGCTATGGCCTCCAAAGCTGACAGCGAATCCGACAGAACCAGAAAGTCCCTCTTCGTAGATTGTGAAATTATTTTCAATGCCAGAACCAGAGCAGTAAGTTCAGCAGAATAGACAGAGGCATCTGGAGGTATATGTTTTAACAGTATCTGAGAAGGAGCACCAGGGCAATAGGCTGCACAGGCCACTCCATCCTCAGACTTGGAACCGTCAGTGAAAATTTTCTGACAGGATGGAAATTTTGAACAGAGGTCAGCATACAATGCCTTGTATGCCTGAGAGCTGGTGGACTCTTTACGAAAAGCTGCGAGATCAAAACGAATCTCTGGTGTGAAAAGGGTCCACGGAGGCTGATCCGGAAATTTGGAAAAATCAGACACAACTCCTAGGTCTAGACCTGCATTCCGCGCGTGAGGCTGCATACGAACACCAAACGGCGGAATACAGTTAGGGTTGTTTTCGAATTTGTTTTGAAACTGGGGGTCAAAGACACAGTCATAGGCAGGATTCTGCGGTTCTGAGAACAGTCTGATATAGTAATTTAGAGACATTTTCAGCCTGCGGTTGGACAGTGAGGGTTCACCTGCCTCTGCGTACAGGCTGTACACAGGGGTGGTGCGGAATGCTCCAAGACAGAGACGAAGCCCTTGATGGTGGATAGGGTCCAAGAGTTTCAGATAAGAGGGTCTTGCAGAGCCGTACACAGCACAACCATAGTCCAGTTTGGAGCGGACCAGGGCTCTGTAGAGATGCAGCAAAGTTTTCTTATCAGCGCCCCAGTCAGTGTGCGCTACGACCCGCAGAATATTCAGAGCTTTCTGGCAAGAGGTTTTGAGATTTTTAATGTGGCTGAGAAAGTTGAGTTTTTGATCAAAAATAACTCCTAGGAATTTGGCTTCTTTTACAGCTGGAATGGTGGACTTGTCCAGACGAATTTCAGGATCAACAAAAAACTGACGAAAATTGTGAAAATGGATTGACTGAGTTTTGGTACGTGAGAAGGTAAACCCGTTTTCCTCGGCCCACTGCTGGATCTTGTTGACACAAAGTTGGAGTCGACGCTGTACGCTGGCGTAAGAAGCTCCAACTGCGTACAGCGCAAAATCGTCAACAAACAGAGAGGACTCAGAGCCCTGGCTTACCGATTTTACAATGTCGTTAATTTTAATGCTGAAAAGGGCAGGAGAAAGGATGCTCCCCTGAGGTACACCCAACTCCTGCCCATGGATGTCAGAGAGTGCGGTGCCAACACGCACCTGGAACTGTCGATCAGCCAAAAAGTTCTGTATAAACAGAGGCAGGTGACCACGGAAACCAAGTCTGTGCAAGTCCAGAAGAATTCCTGATTTCCATGTGGTGTCATACGCTTTTTCGAGGTCGAAAAAGATAGCGACCACATGCTGTTTATTGACAAAGGCGTTGCGGATGGTGGTTTCCAGACGGATTAGATGGTCGACTGTCGAGTGGTATTTCCGGAAACCGCACTGTTGACTGGCCAAAAGGCCATCGGTTTCCAGCTTCCACATCAGACGGGAGTTGACCATCTTTTCCATCAACTTACAGAGGCAGCTAGTCAGAGCTATTGGACGATAGTTGGAAGGGTTGGTAAGGTCCTTTCCAGGCTTTGGAATTGGAATGATCAGGGCTTTCCGCCAGGAGGGCGGAAAGTACCCTGTGGTCCAGATATGGTTGTATACTTTAAGAAGGGTCTGGAGACAGCTTTCTGGAAAATGTTTCAAAACCTGATAATGAATATCATCCAGACCAGGGGCAGAGTCAGTGCAGGTTTGTAAAGCTGTTTTCAGTTCATTGATTGAAAAAGGGAGATTGTAGGCTTCAGAGTTGTCTGATGTGAAATTGTATAAAGAGTTCTCTCTGAGTTGCTTTGTTTTTTAAAAAGGCTGCAGATTTATTTGAAGATGAGGAGTTCTGTTGGATGGTGGAAGCCAACAGATTGGCAACAGCTTGTTTGTCAGTGACCAGAGCATCGGCAAGTTTCAAGTGATGAATGGAGGGGTTGGTGTTTTTCCCTTTGATTTTTCTGATGATGTTCCAGACTTTTTTCTTTGAAGTTTTTGATGTCAGCCCGGAGCAGAAGTTTCTCCAAGACTGACGTTTACTGATTTTGAAAGTGTGTCTCGATTTGGCGCGGAGTTTCTGATGGGCTCGAGCGTTGGGACCTGAAGGTCGGTGGTATACCCGACGCTGAGCCCGTTTGCGAACTTTTGAAATTTGTTGGCAGTCTGAATTAAACCAGGGTGTTTTGGGCATTTGGAGTTTATTGGAAGACATTGGAATACAGGTTTTAGCACACTTTATCACAGTGTTAGTCAGAGATTCAGCTGGGTCTGGACTCTGAAGAAAATCAGTGTCCTGGAATTCTTTCAAAATATTGGTGGCAAAAAGAATCCAGTTGGCCTTCTTATAATTAAGATGTTGTGAGACAGAGATGTTTTCAGTTAATAAGGGTTTTAAAAGAACAGGGAAATGGTCACTTCCGTGCAGATCGTCATGGACAGACCACTCATAGTCCAGGACCAGCGAGGGGTCACAAATCGACAAATCTAAACACGAAAGTGAACCTGTGGAAGAGTGGAGGTAAGTTGGAGCTCCATCGTTCAGACAATACAAATCAAAGTCTGAAAGGACATCCTCAAGAAGCAGACCTCTGGATGACGAACTGACACTACCCCAAAGAGGATTGTGACCATTAAAGTCACCCAACAGCAAAAAAGGTCGAGGAAGTTCTCCGATCAGACTGACAAGGTCCTGACGACAAACCGGGACAGAAGGTGGCAGATACAGTGAGCAGATTGTAACAGTTTTGTGGAGAGTGACTCTCGCAGCTACAGCCTGAAGGGAGGTAGTCAGAGCGACAGGACTAAACAGCAAAGTTTTGTGTAAAAGAAGGGCAACACCGCCTGACAGTCCCAATGTGGATGGTTGTGCAGGTTTAGAAAGAATATTAAAGCCAGAAAGAGTGAAGGTCTTCTGGCTTTGAATTTTAGTTTCTTGAAGAGCCACGACGGAAGGTTTTACAGTTTGACACAGAAGCTGCAGCTCCTCAAAATTTGAATTTAGGCCACGGATATTCCAATGAATTAGTTTACTACTATCCATGGTGCAGAGGATGAACAGGAGAGAAATCAAGTCATCTCCTCGTCATCGTCTGCGTTCAGTGGAGCAAATTTATTGCTTAGTTTCACTGGACTGTTTGGGTCTTCAGACCTGCTGGCAGACTTGCCCACAGGTGAAGAAGGTCTGGATTTTGGAGATGGTGGAGGTTTCTTCCTCATCTCCACCATCTCCACACTTGGTTGAACTCCCTTGCCCGCACGGGCACTGCTCGAGGAAGTTCGAGGCGGGAGGCCTGGCTTTTTCATCTGCCCAGCAGCAGATGGAGTAGACTGCTGGGCAGTCTGAGGGGTGGCGGATTGTTTGCCTCCACCAGGGGCACCCACTTTGGGTTGGGAGGTGGTGGACTTGCTTCCACCCGAGCTTAACGGTCTTCCTTGTAATGTCTTTGAGAAAATAAATTCATCAGTCTGGCAGCAGACTGAACGGGTCGTTACTTTCTTTATTGCTGAAGCATATGAAGACGCTGTTGGTGTCTGACTGCCAACAACCTGTTTGCGGGCCTCAAAAAATGAGATCTTCTTTTCTGTTTTAACTTTCTGAATGGTGGATTTCTGGATCCAGACAGGGCAGTTGCGTGAAGAGGAGGGGTGGTCGCCACCGCAGTTTGCGCAATGAGCCGGGTCTTTACATGGCCCATCATGGGTTGCCTTGCAACAAATACCACACACCTCCTCCCCAGAACAGCGATCTCTGACATGTCCAAATTTCTGACATCTGAAACACCTCAACGGGGATGGGACATACAATTGCACACGGACATTTAGGTACCCTACTTTAATGACCTGAGGCAGCACAGGGTTGCAGAATGTCAGAAAGAGGGTGTTGGTGGGCACTCTTTCTGCACCTTTTTTGACTGTCACCCTATGCACCTCTGTCACACCTTGGGATGCAAGTTCTGTCTTGATCTCCACTTCCGAGACACCTTTCAAATCCGGGCACCGAATAACTCCCTTGGATGAATTCAATTGCTTATGGGGAGTCACCCGAATCTCTCTGTCCACGAGCTTTTTTGCCTTCAACAGCTGTTCCGATTGTTTTTTTGACCTGCACTGGACGAGGAATGATCCGTTCCGTAGCCTTTTCACGGACTGAGGGTCACCCGCTAGACCTTGGAAGCCCTTCTGGATCGCAAAAGGACTCAGAGCTGAAATGGGCTTTTCCTGCTCCGTCCCTTCTATCACGAGCCAGGAAGCCCAAAAACCTGTCCTCTCTCTTATCTCTATATCTGAGTCACTGTCCGATTCGAAATCCCCTGAAATAGGGGCTGCTGCCTTCCTCTTCTTTTTGGGGGGGATGATTTTTGAAGAAGCCATGTTTAGTTTAATTATATTTCGTCTCTCCCTTACCCACCCACCTTGGAGTCCAACTAAGGGGCCAGGGCCAAGAAATCACTGTCTTGACCCCTTCCAGGCTTCAGGAGAGATATACGACAAACAGAACGCCACTACCCCTATCCCCCCTGATCATGCTCAACTCCCGGGAACAGAGAGCCGAGCACTGCAGGGGTTAACTTGGCCAGCGGGAGAACTGCCTGTCTTGACCCAGCCCCAAGAAGGGGGAGCCGATTAGTACACGCGGGCCAGAGTGTACCTCCTGTCTAGGAGAGGTCCGAGCCAAAGTGATGTTTTGAGGGCGTTGGCCCTCTCAATCACCAGGATCTCATCCCCCTCCGTCACAGGTCGCACCGCACGGCAAACGCGGCGGATCTTAAGAAGACCACAGAGAGAAAAGGAGTGTGGAAAAGAAGACTTGAAGGGGAGACGAAGATAGAAAAGAGCCAAATAAGAAAGGCAGAAAACAAGAAAAGGAGAAAGGCGGGTTACTATTAGTCAGGATCCTCACCCTTAGCCTATCTGACATGGGAAGCCCTACCAGGGGCATCAACTCCTTACCACGTTATGTTTAGGCCAGACAGCATCTTGACTTCTCAGGCCTAGAAGCAGTTTTAAAAAACCAGCCTATCTTCAAGTATTGATGCCCCCGCCAGCAAAGCCTAAGGGATCACAGGACCACGCAAGCCCTCCGACCACGGCAAGGTTGCAACCCCCGGAGGGGTGTGTGTGTGTGTGTGTGTGTGTGTGTGTGTGTGTGTGTGTGTGTGTGTACATCCATACACCCATGTCCAATACTTAAAAGTGATATTTTATTTAATTTGGAGTGTAAATGCTTATCTGGCATTATTGTTAATGTAATCTCTTCAATAATCACATCACACATACAACCACACACACACACATACAACACACACACACACACACACACACACACACACACACACACACACAGAAGTAAATCGACAGTTTCAACTTCCTTGGAGAATCAATGTCTAAACGTCGACCGATTCGAATTGTGGTCCAGATAACAAATCCAACACGCACGTGTGTGTGTGTGTGTGTGTGTGTGTGTGTGTGTGTGTGTGTGTGTGTGTGTGTGTGTGTGTGTGTGTATGCGCGCGTGCGCGCGCGCATATGTAAGTACGTCAGTGTGTATTTGTGCGCTTATTTCTGCGCGAACGCGTGCCTGCGTGTGCGTGCGTGCGTGCGTGCGTGCGTGCGTGCGTGCGTGTGTGTGTGTGTGTGTGTGTGTGTGTGTGTAGCCTTGCGTATGAACGTAACCATGTATGTATGTGTATGTGTGTGCATATGCGTATATTCATATAGCTATTTGAATTAAATGGTTGATCAGTCATATTTGATTACAAGGGACAAAAAGTTAAACTATAAAAAGGCAAAACATTATTAAGAATAAAAAGAAAACAGAATCGGGTGAATTAAAATTATAAGAGAATACGTGAAATAAGTATAAAAATGATTTTTAAATGTGCTGAAAATAATTTTCCATCATATCTAATTTTTAATTCTCCTCTCTCTCTCTCTCTCTCTCTCTCTCTCTCTCTCCTCTCTCTCTCTCTCTCTCATATACTAATGTGCAACCCTTTGCTCTCTATGGTGCCGAACTGTGGAGATCGGATGCTGCTGCTGTTCACATTGAAAAACTTAATTTGTTTGCCCTAAAAAAAAAGTTTTTAGGAGTCCATAATAAAACACCTAATGATTTAGTTTATGGAGATACCGGACGTTATCCTATTTACATAAACTGACGTGTGCGGTGTATCGGATACTGGCTAAAGATTCTACGTATGAATGATAACAGGTTACCTTTGAAAGCTTATGAAATGTTATTTTGGTTAGATTCACGTGGTAAAACCACGTGGGCTTTAGATGTTCGTAATTATACTATTTTTGAATGGTTTTGGGTTTGTATGGCTGAACCAGGGTGTAGAAAATGTGAAATACTTTTGCAAGTATTTCGTCACAGACTCGTTGATAACAGATGGCAAAACTGGCATGAACACATTCAGGAAAGTGAGAAGTTTTCATGGTACAGAACATTCAAATCATTCAAAAATTGCGAAATGTATTTTTCACTTGATATTGACCGATATATTAAGAATTACACGACGAAGTTCAGATTTGGTATTTCAGATATAGCAGTCCATCGTCAACGGTATAAAGCAGTTTTTGACAGCAGTCTGATATGCCCACTATGTGAAAAGGCAAACGATGACGAAATACACTTTTTGTTCTTGTGTCCTGCTCTCAGTGAACTACGGCAAGAATATAATTATTCTATTTCAATACTATACAAATCCATGTCAATTTCGTGTGACTCTACTAATGACGAATAAAAACCAAGGCATTTTGAGGAATTTGCGCATCTATTTGTATACAGCCTTTAAGAGACGAGCTGCTGTGTTTAATTAACAAATTTACTGAAACGCCGATGTTATGTGAACATTGCTATCCTAATGTGAGGTTAATATTTGAATCAGTATATTACACATTATGCACCTGTGTGGTAAATTGTACTTCATGTATTCGTGTACTATTTTGCTGTTGTCATTATGTTTAATAGGCTGTTTTTGGATGTGATCCGCCTTCAGAAGGAGCTGCGGCCTATCTGAATAAATTTCATTTCTCTCTCTCTCTCTCTCTCTCTCTCTCTCTCTCTCTCTCTCTCTCTCTCTCTCTCTTTTTCTTTTTTTTTCACTTTTGGCTATGTGCATCTCTGTCTCTCTTCTTCGGTCCGCCTCTCTCTCTTTCTGAATGACCAACTTCTTTCGTGTAATATGCAAAACTGGCATTAGCATTACAAAACAATGACAAACATTAAACGCTATTATTCTTTTCAGAACATTTTCAAGCCAAACATTATACCTGTCTTTAATTACAAATACATAACAGAGATACGACTAAGGGTTTGTGGACTTAATAACTGCAAGCGATGGTTTCTTGTCGGAAAACAGGCTGATGGCAAATGTTCTTCTTTAAAAAAGAAACCGAAAATGAAGTTCATTTCTTATTCTACTGCACGACTTACAAAGATATCCGAAAGCAATGTGCTGTGTACTTGACTCTCCTTCGTATATTACTTACCAGAATCGTTTTGCAAATGTTTTACTGAACAACAATGAAAACGTGATAATAGATCTAGCAAAATTCATATTACAAGTTATGAACATTTGAAAAAAAAAAAAAAAACTGAAACAAACATCTAGTGATACATCTGATCACTGAAATGTTGGTCAAGATGATCTGCTGTCGTGTGCCTGCATGTGCGTAAGTGTGTGTGCATGAGGAGGAGGGGTGGGGGTGGGGGTGGGGGGCTGGAGCGAAGCTGTCGGGATGAGTTGCGGGCGAGGGGTGGCAGGAGGGAGAAGAAAGGGGGGGAGGTGAACGATTGATGTTACTGAGTTATGATCTAATCTGTCCCCTTGTCTTATGGGCTTAATTACCGACTGGACAATGAAATATTTGTTGTTGTCATTGCCTCTCTCAGAATCTTGCTCTCTCAATCTCTCTTTCTCTTTCTCTCCCTCTGAGAGAGAGAGGAGAGAGAGAGAGAGAGAGATGATGATGATGATGAGGAGGAGGAGGAGGAGGAGGAGGAGGAGGAGGAGAAGGAGCAGGAGGAGGAAGAAGAACAAGACAGAGTAAGACACCTCGAGAATGACGAATTATAGACAAGATGGCATGAGCAGAACGTGAGAAGGATGAATTATAGGGAGGAACTGATGTGCAAAACGTAAAACCGATGTACGGTAGACTGGAGAAAATGGGGGAGAACGTGGTATGGACAATGCCGATCAAGAGGAGACGACGACAACGACTGCAGAAGAATCAATGATGGACCGGAAAGAAGGAGGAAGAGAGCGCCAGAACGATAAATGAATGATGGGCTTGGGACAAAAAGAAAAGATCGTGAGACTGATGACTGACTGTGCGAACTCGAGAATGATGAATGATTTACGGTACGACCTTAAGTATGACAAGTAACAGATGGAATGAGAACAGGAGAACGTGGTGATTATTAATGGAGGGCGGGACAGAAAAGGAGAACGCAAGTATGATGAATGACGAGGAGGAACGAGGAGTGGAAATGTGATGAAAATGAATGATGGACGGAATGAGGAGAGAAGAGCATGCTAATGGTAAATGTTAGACGGGATGAAAATAAGAGTGTGACAATTTCGAGGAACACCTGGATAACAATGACACAAAAATGCCTTTAAATCTGTGAAACGCAAATTAAAGTCAGCACCACTCAGGACGAAGACGTTAACCGTCTCATACAGAAAGAAAACATCATAAGGAGATAGAGGAACTTGGCTTTGAGATCCACAACAAAGAGAGCAAAAGAGATCTAACAGTTCAGGATTCATCAAATGGGGATGATTTTCCAACACTTTATCGAAGAAGCCATAATAGCAGTAAAGTCGCTGAAACATGGCAAGGCTGCAAGCTTTGACAACATCCCTGCAGAACACTTGAATATGCGGAAAGGAAGTAACTGACTGCTATCAGTAACAAAATCTAACACGCAAGCGAGTGGCTGTTGTTGTTGTTGTTGTCGTGCCCTGGCTAAAAGACTCCAGGGATCATCCAAAGAGCCGAAGTATTTGAACACTATGGTACAAATGCATCCGCTGGGGATGAGAACATTACGTGTGTGACCGTTTTTGATTACCCCGCCACATGGGCAGCCACACTCCGACTTCGGGGGAAAGCGAGTGGCTAACGCCAAGGAGACTCGACTACTAATCGTCACATTTCTAGAGATAGGAAATCCCCAACGCTGCCAGAACAACGCAAAATCAATTAGAACGGCAATGTAAGCAACGTGATGTTCAAAATCATTCTGAATAGATTACAGATATAAACAGACAGCGTTGTATCTGAAAGGCTGAAGTATCATCCAACAAATCTTTAACCCTTCGCCTCAAACACAACAGGAGTTATATCAAGGGTTTGACAGAGTCGGTCCGGGGATGCTACAGGCCGTTTTGAAGACGACTGATATCGGGACAAAGTTAATCAACAACATCCAGCAAGTATACTTCAAAGTGACCAGTGCAGCACTCACAAAGGGTACGACTGGAAAATGGTCCTCCATATCAGTTAGGATTCGTCAGGGTCCCTTTTCTCTCCAATACCTTCACCACAGTCCCGGAATGCATCATGAATGATCCACTTGAAGATCATGTTAACACAATCAGCACTGCGAGAACTATCACGAACCTTCACTTTGCAGATAACTTTGATGGCCTGGCGGGCACGGAACAAGAGCTCACTAAGCATGTTAAATCACTGGATGAAACGTCTACAACACATAGTACGGACATCAACACCGAGAAGTCCAAGCTAATGGCCGGCCACACCACCACTTCCAGTACTGATATAACCACTGAGAAAAGCTAGGAACTGTTTAACAGTTTACATATCTGGGATTTATTTTCAGCGATGGGGGATCTGAATCGGATATCCTCTCAAAAGCAGCAAAGACAATAGTTCTGTTCAGATTGAACCCTGTGTGGAAAGACAATAACATCTCAGTGAAACACAAATCTGGCTCCGGCATGCACGGTGTATTTCGTTTCCCTGTATGCATACGCGACATGGACCTTGAAAAAAGAACCCGACCACAGAAATGAGGTGTGATTGAAAGGTACCATACGCCAGATATACTGATTATATCACCACTGAACAATGCGCCAGATATATTGATTATATCACCACTGAACAATGCGCCAGACCATGAAACAGCACATCGGGCCATACAAAGATTTGTTGACACTAGCAAAGCAAAGAAACTAACTTGGCATTGTCATGAAGACCCAACGAACCCGCTAAAACAAATCATCCAGGAAACTGTTGAAGGAGCGAGACCAAGGGGAAGACAGAAAGAAATGGACTGACAACATTGCAGAACGGACAGGGGAAACCATCTGTAGAGCTCAACGCCTTGGACCACAGCCGGCAGAACTGGAAGAATCAGGTGAACAGCTCTTCAGTGCGATGCCCCAATGACTTCACACGGACCTAGGAAAAAGGTGTCGATATTAGCGATACCAAGACAAACAAATTATTCTTGTACTTTTAAATGATTGTTTTAAATCCAGAACGTGTGGCTTAATTCTAGTTTTGAGTCATGTGTTTTTGTTTTAAATCCAGAACGTGTGCTCAATTCTAGTTTTGAGTCATGTGTTAACCTTTCCTTTTTGATAATTTGGATACATGGGTTTAATATGTTCTTGAGTCTCAGAAAAAATGTTATTTTTCTCAGATGATAAAATGTTAGAGTTTTCTCTGTCGCCAGTACAACATAATCATTATCACATCTGACCTGACGGTTCTCTCAGTTCAGCATGACAGGCACTGGACCTGATGAAAAAGATGAAAAAACAAAATCGCATTTCTAGTATAATTCATTTGTCTAACTGGCTGGACAGAGAGAGAGAGAGAGAGAGAGAGAGAGAGAGAGAGAGAGAGAGAGAGAGAGAGAGAGAGAGAGAGAGACAGCGTGTGTCTAGTTCTTCTCAGACAGTCCTTGCTAGATCCTTTGCTTGTTTCTGAATTCAAGACAGACTCCGAATAACAACGACTAGCTTTGACAACTTGACTGAAAAAGACAGTAAGCCAGCTTCATGGTATGAATTTATTACATTTGTGTGTACCGGACTGCCAAGAGCTGATTCAATAACTCTGTCTGTAGATTATATTTTATTTAACAAGCTATGCAGCATCAATGAAGAACAGTAAACACAAGAGAATATGACAGGGTGGGGGGGGGAGAGCGAGAGCGAGAGCGAGAGCGAGAGAGAGAGAGAGAGAGAGAGAGAGAACATCGCGACTAACACCAAGTTAAGCCGTACTCCCAGTACTGTGCAAAATACTACAACAAGTATATGGTAAAGACATGCTTAGCAAACGCAATTCAAAATCAGTACAGTTCGTCCAAAAAGAAAGAAAAAACATTTCATTTGAAAAGTTACACACACATGCTCTCCCCAACCCCTTTTTTGACACCCCTCCATCCCCATCTTGTCCCCTGGCCTGTCGCTCCTCCACGATCACATCTATTTCCAGGGTCGCTCGAAAATGCCGACTCATGCGCCACCCCCCCCCCCCCCCTTCCCTCTTATCCCCTCCATACACACACACACGCGCACGCATGCGCACCTACAACGCACGCGCGCGCGTACACAGACACACACACATACACAAGCGCTCGCGTACACACACACACACACACACATACACACAAACGCGCGCATGCGCACACACACACACACACGCACGCGCACACATGCACACACGCGCAAGCTCGCGCACGTATACATATACGATTACGCGCGCGCGCGCGCGCACACACACACACACACACACGTGTGTGTGTGTGTGTGTGTGTGTGTGTGTGTGTGTGTGTGTGTGTGTGTGTGTGTGTGTGTGTGTGACCGCACACAACGCGCGTGCATACATAAGCACACAAATACACAAACACACATATACAACCATGCGCGCGAGCACGCACACATGTACATACATGTTCAACCATGCGTGCGCCCACGGAAGACGTACGTCTCACACACACGACACGCACGCACGCACGCACGCGCACGCACACGCACACACACGCGCGCATGCACGCGCACGCGCACGTACACGCACACGCGCGCGCGGGCGTTTACTTCTCCCCACTGGAAGCCAGTACTTAAGCAGCTCACTGGCACTTCACCGCTTGCCCTTTCCTCGAGTCTTGCAGCATGATTTTGAACTGATTGGACTTCATGAAATACTTTTTTTAAAAAAATGACTGAACCTATGTTTTATTTATTTTATTTTTTTTTTTTTTGTCTTCGCTCTTACTATGTACATCAACCTTTGCTTTAACCCGCCTGATGTATTCGGACTATATTTTGTTTTTTCCAGACGCTTGTAAAACCGATTTTCTGGCAATGTTTAACAACAGATAAAATACCAACAATACTTTTATCCGAAAAGAAAGACGTTAACTGTTCTTTAAATTCCTTGTATGTAATAGAAGATTTTCTTTTTTTTTTTTTTCTTTTTTTTTTGGGATAAACAGATATAGTCTCATGTTACTCTTTTCAACTTTTGATATCATAAGCGAGGCTAGGCGGTAAATTTTTATATGAGAATGCCTTACAAACGCCTGTGCTTTGTCAAAAGTTCTTATGACATCAATGCTTCCCGACTTACTAGAATACAATGGGAATTCATAATTATTCTTAATTCTTTATTTTTCCACACGTTGTGCACATTTTAGGATTTAGATATTTCAGAATGACAAAAGTCACAATATAATGCAAGTTTGATTGTAGCAACAAGTCTGTTGCTATGATTTTATGTGAAAATGATGAATGACAAAAGAGAGAACGTGAACATGTTAAAAAAAAAAAAGTGACCGCAGATGAATGTGAAAATGAAAAATGACTGACGATAAAGAACGTGAAAATGCTGATGACTGGTGGGAGAGTGACTAAACGATGACTGACTGACTGGGAAAAACGTGAAAAAGATAACTGAATGACAGGAGAAGTGTCACAATGAAAAGCGACTACCTGAAGAACAGCATGGAAATGATGAATGACCGACTGGAGAAGAACCTGAAAACAACGAATGACTGACTGAGAAGAACTTGAAAACGATGAATGAATAACTGGAGAAGAACGTGAAAGCGATGACTGACCGATGTCAGAGGAACGTGAAAATAATAACTGACTGATTGGAAGAGAATGTGAACACAATGAACGACTGACAGGACTAGTGCGTAATTATGATGAACGATGAACGGGACTTGCAGACAATGTGACAATGACAAGAAAAGGAAAAAGGATGAATAAATGACAGGAAAAGGAGAGGAATATGAAAGAGGGACGGGAGAAGAACGACAGAAAGATGAAAAATAGTTCGGACGAGAACGTAAGAAGAACGCATAGTGGACGGGATAAAAGCGGAACGTAAGAACAGAGAAGGAAGTATGAAAAGAGAAAAAGTGAATGATGAATCATAAACAATCATGAATGAGAGGTGGGGTGAGATGACATAACATCCATGGAGAGGCGAAGAGGAGAATGTGAAAATGACGTGCGGTGGACAGCACAGTTGCACGAGACGTGCGGTGGACAGCACAGTTGCACGAGAGTGCATGGACAGCACAGTGGCACGAGACGGCAGTGAACAGCACAGTTGCACGAGACGTGCAGTGGACAGCACAGTTGCACGAGACGCATGACAGCAAGTGCACGAGACGTGCAGTGACAGCACAGTTGCACGAGACTGCAGTGGACAGCACAGTTGCAGACTGCAGTGGACAGCACAGTGCACGAGAGTGCATGACAGCACAGTTGCACAGACGTGTGGAACAGCACAGATTGCAAAGAGAGTGCAGTGGACAGCACAGTGCACGAGACGTGCGGTGGACAGCACATTCACGAACGCGTTGGACAGCACAGTTGCACAGAGACTCGGACACAAGTTGCACGGAAATCAGTGGACACACAGTTGACAGACGTGCAGGTGGACACACATTGCAGAGACGTCAGTGACAGCATCGTTGCACGAGACGTCAGTGGCAGACAGTGCACGGAACTGCATGGACAGCACAGTATGCACGAGACGTGGGTGAAGCACAGTTCACGGACATCGGTGGAACACAGATTGCACAGACGTGGGTGACAGCACAGTTGCACGAACTCAGTGGAAGCAAAATTCACGAACTCATGACACACAGTTGCACGAGACGTGCATGGGACAGTACAGTTGCACGAGACGTGCAGTGACACACAGTTGCACGAACGTGCGGTGGAAGCACAGTTCACGGAATCGATGGAAACAGAAGTTGCAAAGAGACTGGGTTGACAGCACGTTGCACGAGACTCGGTGGACACACATTGCACAGACTGCGGTGGACAAGCAAGTTTGACAGACGTGCGGATGGACAGCACATTCACAGATCGTGACAGCAAGTGCACGAGCGTGGCGGTGGACAGCAACGTTGCACGAGGACTCAGGTTGGCAGCACAGTTCACGAGACGTCATGGACAGCAAATTGCACAACGTCGTGGACAGCACAGTTGCACGAACTGGTGACAGCACGTTGCACAACGTGCGGTGACAGCACAGTTGCACGAACGTGCGTGACACAGTTGCACGAGAGTGCGTGGAGAACATGCACGGAGTAAACGAAAAGTAAGGAAACGCCGAGAGAGAAAAGTTACATGACAACAGAAGTGCGTGATGAAGACGAGTGATGCTCGTGCAATGCAAACGATCGGTCACAGGTATAAAAAACTGTTTGAGCAAGAAAATGAAATGGAGGCCTGGGAGGGGGACTTCAAGGTTTGGAAATATGAGGAAAAGACCAACATGACACTGGAAATATGGAAACATGACATAGGGGATACTGAAACTGAATCTTAACTGTGGTATGACATAAGGAATATGGAACATGAACAATGTACAACAGTGGGTATGACATAGGGAATATGGAAACATGAATAATGTACAACAGTGGGTATGACATAGGGGAATATGGAAACATGAATAATGTACAACAGTGGGTATGACATAGGGGAATATGGAAACATGAATAATGTACAACAGTGGGTATGACATAGGGGAATATGGAAACATGAATAATGTACAACAGTGGGTATGACATAGGGGAATATGGAAACATGAATAATGTACAACAGTGGGTTTGGGTGGTGATGGAAGGACTAAATAATTAAAGGAAGGGGGTGGGGGGTGGAGAAACTTAAGGGCTCCAGGTTCAAATCCAAGAAATATCAAAAGAAATTGCCACTGGACGGAGATGAAAACTGGTGATGGCGTGTCCAACCCTCTCAGCATATCCACAACATGTTTATTCGATAAAGTGGAGGGTGTTTGGAGAACATCAAGGAGTAAACTTGAAAAGTAGGAAATGGAGAGAAAAGTGGACTGAAAAGTGCAACGTCCTGGTGTGAAAGAATGCAACTGTGAATGAAAGGAAAGGAAGTAAAACAAGTGTTATGATGAACATCGAAAAATCCTACGTTAGTGGAAATTGAGGAAAAGTGGGATATATATATCTATAAAGAGTTATAAGCGGCGTCTATCTGAACTGTATATCTTGAGTGGATCAGACAAAAACCATATCAGGACCGTACGCATTTATAAAACAATACCAGTTAATATTGAGTCGCCAGAGTGAGAATCGAAACACGCATGGACCAAAATTTTACATAAGGCCAAGGTTTCTTTAATCAACGTAATTCAGCATTGTTGCTTCAGGAACCCCACCCTCATCCTTTCCCATCAATACCCATACCCACCCCATTAAACAGCGAGCTCAGCAGAAAGCATCCAGGCCGTTGTAAGATGAGTTCACATACGCCTGGGGCTTCGTGTATTGCTGCATTGGCGTTCTGATCGTGTCGGTGTAGTGTTGCATAAACCCTCTACCATCCCTCTCTACCTCTCCATCCCCCACCCCCTCCGACCGGCCTTCCTGTTGCAGGTTATCCCGTCTGCCGTACCACCTTGTTAAGTGTCGACGCTCAACCTGAATGTGACCTCACACCGGTCCTGGCTCAGGTATCACTTCTCTGCACAGGGTCTGCGCTAAATCATCAGGCTTAATACTAGTTTGACGGATGCGCAAGAAATCTCAGCAACGAAATACTGTTGGATACTACCAGCGGTATCACAAAAGAAATCGCGGAAATGATAGATTGGTGAATATTATGAGCGATATCACGTGCAAAGTGTTTCACAGAACGGCAACGAAATTACTTTGAGCTGCACCTTGGTTACACTCAGAAAGAAACAGCACAAAGCCTGGAGAACTCAGAAACAAAGGCTAACCCAACCACGTGCAGAAACAAAGGCTAACTCAACCACGTGCAGAAACTTGGTCACCGTAAAAGAAGTGTTCGGTGTTGACTACTTCCTGACAGGAAACGGTGAATCAGGGGTACTTATACTATAGTAGCTTGGTCGTTGACGTGTAGTACAGGGAGCTAAACGGAAGTTAACCTTCAAGCAAAAATGTCACGTAAGTAGTGAATATAGCACGTAGAACGGAGAAAACGGTCATGACACGCTGTGTGTGGTGGTGTGTGTGTGTGTTGTGTGTGTGTGTGTGGTGTGGTGTGGTGGTGTGGTGTGTGTGTGGTGGGTGGTGTGGTGTGGTGTGGTGTGGTGTGGTTGTGGCGTGGCGTGGCGTGGCGTGGCGTGGCGTGGCGTGGCGTGTGGTGTGTGCGTGTGATATTTCAGTTTACAAACGATAAAACAACAACTCCAGACATCATCGGACGTTGGATGGCTGGATACAAATGAAGGAAGGTCTTGTCAGATCGAGCTCGTATGGATATGTGGTGAAAAACAACAAAGTCTTGGCATACCGGCTACACAATCACCAAGAGAAGAACGTTTGTGTTTTGAGGAGAACTAAATTACTCAAAGTTGAAAGCAGTATCAGAAACAAAACTGAGATTGCAATATCGGAGATGGGTATTGACATGTCTGTTGAACCAGTACAGCTCGAGCAGACCACAGAGAGCATTTCCAGAGCTGTCAACACGTACCTCCCACCCCCCCCCCACCCCCCCCCCCCCAAAAAAAAAAAAAAGCAAACAAGTAAAATACACAAAAACAAACAACAAAACTAAGAAGTCACTCCCGTCTAGGGAAAATTCATATTTACATACGGCGTACAGATATACTTCTTCATAACACTTCATGCTGCAGTCCTTCAGTCGGATAAAACTAAGCCATGTTAAGTGCATCGGCCAATTTGACTTTTCTTTAAAAAGCGACAAAAATCGTTTTGAGATGATTCCAATGCAACAAAGATCCATCAAAATGTCTTAATTAATGAACAGCACAGCAAAATGGACAGCAAGTGCCGTTTCCAGTTGTTAAACTCTATCTAGTCACCATATTTCAAGAAAGAACTTGCATCTTACAAGGTTTATCAAGAAAAAAAAGAAAATGCTTTCCCGACCACAGGAAGATGAACAAAATACAAATAAAGGAAAGCAGTTGGCAACAGTATAGAAAAAAAAATGCAAATTTAAAGAGAAAGCAAAGTCAAAGAGAATGACACAAAAGAAGAAATTTTTAGCACCGGATTTCTAGAGACAGAGTGAAGAATATGATATGGAAAAAAAAGTTTTTGAAAAAAAGAGCGAAAAAAGGAAATTACGAGCATACTATCGCAAGAAGAGTGAAACACAGTTTATAATAAAAGAACCCTACGCCCACCCCACCCATCCCTTCTTTTGGTATGGAGTTTCCTCCGCAGAAGGTGAGTTCCAGGCGAGAGATGTGAGAGGTGTGCTGCAGATTGGCTCACAGGATGACCACGCAAGATGACCGAGGTGAAAAACACACTAAAGGGACGGTCAAGCAGCTTTAGAAAAACATCACACCGATAATCCCTACAGGAGAACCGTGTTCACATGTTGGCAACATTTGGAAAGTTGTTTCAGGATACTAAGAGAATGGAAGCTAACGCAGAATTGAGTTTCGTGGGACCTCTAACGTCCTTTCCTCCAGGATGGTGTGAACTTCCGTTTCACTCACAGAAAGAAAGGAAGCGGGTTGCATCAGTGCATGGGGAGCCACGAAGGCACTGAGAAGAACGGGGAGGGAGGGAACAGACATACGAAGGGACTGAGGGGGCTCTTGGATAATCAGAGATACACACTAGTGAGAGGAAGGGTGGTGGGGAGGGAGGGACCAGAATTTCGGAAGGGATTTAAGTGGGCTCTTAGATAATCAGAGATACACACTAGTAAGGGGGAGGGGGGGAGGGAACAGATGTTCGGAAAGGATTAAGTGAGCTCTTATATAATCAGAGATAAACGCAAGTGAGGGAGGGGGGGTGGGAGGGAGGGGAGAGAACAGACGTTCCGAAGGGATTAAATGGGCTCTTAGATAATCAGAGATAAACGCAAGTAAGGGAGGGGGGGGGGGGGGCTGAAAGGGGGGGGGGGGAGGGAGGAACAGACTTTCGGAAGGGATTAAGTGGGCTCTTAGATAATCAGAGATAAACGCTAGTGAGGGAAGGGGGGGGGGTGGTGGGAGGGAGGGAACAGACGTACGGAAGGGATTAAGTGGACTCTCTGATAATCAGAAATAAACGCTAGTGAGGGATGAGGGAGGAGGGGGGGAGGAAACAGACTTTTGGAAGGGATTAAGTGGACTCTTTGATAATCAGAAATAAACGCTAGTGAGGGATGAGGGAGGGGGGGGGGGGGAGAAACAGACTTTTGGAAGGGATTAAGTGGACTCTTTGATAATCAGAGATAAACGCCAGTAGCATCAGTTAAACGAAAGGTAGGACAGCTTAAAATGTAAAACAGTGTTTTGGCCACTCGTGCATAAAGAGTTCAAGGCGTTTAAACTTAAAAGAACATCTAAAGCAGGTGACGGCGGGAGAGGTTGGATGATGGGGAGTGGAGATGAGGGGGTGTTGAAGAGGAAGTCGCTTTTTGCTGAAGTTATTAGTAATATACAGGAAGTGGGGCGAGGGAGGGAACGATAGATAGCGGAGAAAAGAAATGTTTCGCCTGATTCACCGTCGCAAGTGTGTGTGTGTGTGTGTGTGTGTGTGTGTGTGTGTGTGTGTGTGTGTGTGTGTGTGTGTGTGTGTGTGTGTGTGTGTGTGTGTGTGTGCCTGTGTGTGTGCCTGTGTGTGTATGTGTGTGCGCGCGCGCGCGTGCGTATATATATATATATATATATATATATTATTGTGTGTGTGTGTGCGTGTGTGTGTGTGTTGTGTGTGTGTGTGTGTGTGTGTGTGTGCGTGCGCGCGCATGTATGTCTGTGTACGTACATGCACTCACAAATTCTATTTCAGAACCACCAGACTTTCTCCCCATTATTCTCCGATCCGCCTTCAACACCCTCATCCTCCCTTTGAGGCAGATTCCAACAAAACAACCCTCCCTTGACAGACGACCCCCGACCACCAGCACCAAAGATCAACCCCCCGCCCAACCCCACCCGCCTTCAAAAGGCAGTTCCGTCGACCCGCCCTCTCCGGGCTCTTTGGCTCCCCGCTTCTCTCGGGACCAACACAGGGTGCCAGCACTCCAAGGTTCTAGAAGTCTGTGACCCGACCTAAGCTGGCGATAGTTAATTGACCAACACGCGTGCTTCCAGCAGTTACATGCTATCGTAGTATTTTTATGTTACGATGTGGTAACATTAGCCTTGTCCACTTAACAGTGCTCACGAGTCATCTAATGTCATCTAACTGCGCCATTGGCCGTGTTAGGTATGGATGTTCCCCCCCCCCCCCCCTTATTTCAATGATTAATGAACTTTTTTTTAGTCCACGTTACAGAGCATTCACGAGTCATTAGGCGTATTTAATACCATCTGACTGCGCCATTGGCCCCGTTAACTGGATTTTAACCCCTGGATTAATTGAGAACATTAACCTTTTTAAAGTCCACGTAACAGAGCATTCGCGAGTCATTAGGCGTATTTAATACCATCTGACTGCGCCATTGGCCCCGTTAGCTGGATTTTAACCCCTGGATTAATTGAGAACATTAACCTTTTTAAAGTCCACGTAACAGAGCATTCACGAGTCATTAGGCGTATTTAATACCATCTGACTGCGCTATTGGCTCCGTTAGCTGGATTTTAACCCCTGAATTATTTGAGAACATTAACCTTTTTAGAAACCACGTAACAGGGCATTCACGAGTCATTAGGCGTATTTAATACCATCTGACTGCGCCATTGGCCCTGCTAACTGTGTAGCCCCCCCCCCCCCCCCCCCCCCCCCTTTAATTTGATGATAATATCAACTTTTTTTTTCAGTCCACGTAACAGAGCATTCACGAGTCATTAGGCGTATTTAATACCATCTGACTGCGCCATTGGCCCTGCTAACTGTGTAGCCCCCCCCCCCCCCCCCCCCCCTTTAATTTGATGATAATATCAACTTTTTTTTTCAGTCCACGTCACAGAGCATTCACGAGTCATTAGGCGTATTTAATACCATCTGACTGCGCCATTGGCCCTGCGAACTGTGGAGTTTTTTTTCCCTTTTTTACGTTTATATATTTTTGTTCTTTTTCTTTTTATTCCACGCAACAGGGCATTCACGAGTCATTAGGCGTATTCAATACCATCTGACTGCGCCATTGGCCCGTTAGGGTGGAGTCCCCTTACCCCCCCCCCTCCTCCCCTCCCCCTAACCACACACACACACACCCTAGCCTCCACCCCATCGGCCTTAATTCGACGATACATTAACTTTCTTAGTCCAAGCAACAAGGCATTCACTAGTCTTTAGCCGTATGTAATACTATCTGACTGCGTTATTGACCATGTTAGCTGCGGATAATTTTTTTTTTTTTTTTTTTTTTTTTAGATGGGCGGAGGATAACTTTTGTCTAGAACCATCGAGATAGCATCCTCTGTTGACCCCAGTCTAAAGTCAAAAGAGGGGGAACATTCAAAGAGGGGAGGTGCTTGGAACCACCGTTTGAAGGCATGGGGTTGATCCCAGTGCTGGGGGTTCGGGCGGACGTCTGTCAAGGGGGGTTGATTGTTGAAACTTGTCTCAAAGGGCAGGAAGTCGGGTTTGAAGACGGATCGTGAGAATAAGTGAGGAAAAGGCCATGACGGGGCTGAAATAGAATCTCTCTCTCTCTCTCTCTCTCTCTCTCTCTCTCTCTCTCTCTCTCCATCCGTCAA
>CM065714.1:105977017-105979517 GCA_033310375.1 Conus canariensis | reverse complement strand
GAAAGGAAAGACGGATGAGGATGTTATGAGGAAGACTAGTGATTGAGAACATGAAAGGGAAAGAAAGAATGGATGAGACATGGTGAGGAATGAAATGATGGATAAGAGATGGTGAGGGGGAAAAAGGCGGATGAGGGCGCCACAGGTTAAAAACCAAGGAAAGGTTAAATGGCGTGAGAAAGAAAACGACGGATGAAGACATGGTAAGAAAATGAAGGAGGGGAACATGGTAAGCGAGGATGATAAGGACAATGTGAGAAAGGCCAGTGATGACATTTTCAGTTAAAAAAAAGGGCGAAGACCGGAAAGGAAATGATTAATAAAGGGGTAGATTTTCCTCCGTACCCCTCTGCTCTCAACAGTACAGAGGTTCGTGGCATCCAAGATCCGTGCTGCATAAATAGATACATATTCTGTTCCCAATTTAATTCAATTTTCCTGCCTTTGGACAAAATAAGTCTGACAGAGGGGAAGGGGCGGAAATCTTGCCAAAAGGGATCTTGAAGTTGGCGAGCCTTTTCGTTCATTACAAGATGCTGCTCATAAATGAAGTGCCATCGTTTTACTTTTTCGCCGGTGAGGACAATATGAACTGTTCGAAGTCGCTGCAAGAAAAACTACGGACAGGTTTTATATTACTTTAAAGGGTGAATAAACGAGTATGCAAGTGACTGAAACTGCTCGACTCACTGCCTTATTGATTTTTCTTTTTTTATTTACCTATTTGTTATCGATAATTTTTTTTTTCTGATTAATGAACAGTTTTCCTTAAATCAAGGAAAGAATCGATTACTAATGTTGTGCTGAAATCGGCAAAGGAAATTACGAGGAATCGTTGTCCACAACCACACATGAGCGTGCATAACCCTGCCCCTCCACCCCCACCCCCCGCACACACACACACACACACACACACACACACACACACACACACACACACACACACACACAGCGAGACACAAACAGCGTAGTACAACACAGACAGTACACACAGACGAACAAACGACGCGCTCTTGCACTCACACACATACACACACGCGCACACACACAAACAAACGCGCAAGCGCATGCCTAGCCTATATCAGTTAATCTAGGATAAGATAAAATATAATGATATAATCTAATATAAGATAATGTGGATAGACATTCAACTGAAGAAGAAATAAGGACAAAAACGATAGCACACACACACACACACACACACACACACACACACACACACACACACACACACAGAGTCTGTTTAATCTATTGATAGATGCTAAATTCCAAAAATAACGACGGCAACAACAACAACAACAAAATACACACACACACACACACGCGCGCGCGCGTGCGCGCGCGTGCGCGTGCGCCCTCGCACTTATTAAGGTACTTCAGATGTTTCTCTCTCTGCTTCCTCCCTCTATCTGTTTACGACCTCAACACAATCCAACAGCCCCTTTCCTCTCCAACCTAATCCCCTGTCCCACCCCCTACCCACCCACCCCTCCACCACCTGGTGTGCGTGTGCGTGTGTGTGTGCGTGTGCGTGTGTGTGTGTGTGCGGGGCGGGGAGGGGGGAGGCGAGGGGGGTATCTTCCTATTGAGTACCATCTCTTTGGGTTTTTTTTTTTTTTAAACGGTTTCATTTTCTTTTTCTATTGAACACAAATACACAAAAACGACTCGTTTTAAAAAGAAACCAATGGGATGGTGCTCGATATCGATAGTAACGTCCCACCCCCCTCGCCTCTGTGTGTGTGTGTGTGTAATTTTGCTTTGAGCCCAGCCGACCGCGCGCGTGCGTGTGTGCATGACTATACTCTGATAACATTGTGAAAATGGTCTTAACTAGTCGGCCACAAAGTATGTGACAGGACAGTAATCAGAACCACACACACACACACAAATATTAAACCTACCCACTAGTGTAGTTGTCAATCACTGTCATCAACACAGGCGTTAGCCAACACAAAGCGATACTCACATTGGCCCCGCTGTTGCGACCTTGCCCTTCCGCTGAAAAGTACAAAACAGCCGCTTTCTCCAGTGAGTAGAACTACCCAGGCAAGTTTTCCAAAGTAACTTCACCGAACGTACAGCTTAGAAAAGCACACATGAGTGATTGTAGACGATGCCTAACATCAATGTTGCCACAATTAGAAACTTCTGCGAAAACCACTGACAATAAACTGATTCGTTTTTGGTGTCAAGGTGGTGGTCGTTCTTCTTCTCCATGTAGTTCTGACCCCGGTCAGTCCACATCCGGAGTGCGCAGACTGGTTGCGCATACCGCAGGAGGGACAGTAAAAGACTCGTGCAGCACGGGAAAAAGACCGTGAGTTGCACTGATAAGGTGATAAGGGGGTTAACAGAGATCTGTTCCAAATGCACTGCCTTGTCCTTGATACACAAACACAATGAGGTGTGTGTGTGTGTGTGTGTGTGTGTGTGTGTTTTGTGTGTGTGTGTGTGTGTGTGTGTGTGTTTCAGCACACGAAAATGAAAATATCGTGGA
>CM065714.1:105957017-105959517 GCA_033310375.1 Conus canariensis | reverse complement strand
CCTGTTGTTAGAAGGCGTTCTTTCACAGACTATATGCACGGTCCTGTTGTTAGAAGGCGTTCTTTTCACAGACTATATACACGGTCCTGTTGTTAGAAGGCGTTCTTTCCACAGACTATATACACGGTCCTGTTGTTAGAAGGCGTTCTTTCCACAGACTATGTACATGGTCCTGACCACAGTACTACTTCCCGGGACTGAGCACGAAGGCTTGGGTTGATGGACAACCCCTATAAAGGAAACACCGGGAAGGGCTGGGGAGAAGGGAATGGGACTGACAGAGGGACATACGTAGGCGTTTCAGCTTGCAGAGTGGAAGCTGGGGAGACAACGCTGTTGTTGCCAGCTGAGCTGAAGGGCACGATGCAGTCCAAGGGGCGGTGTTTCCCTACGGAGACTGGATTCTGCCCGGGGCCAAGAGGACAGCTCCAAAGTAGGTGGCGTCTGTGGACAGGTCAATCTCCGCGTTGTCGTCCAGGTTCTGCACCTCCAGGCGATCGCCTTCACTCAGGTGGGTCACTTCAGTCATGGCGCAGGCCTGCTTGTTACCGGCACGAAGGTCGGCGTCCATACACTTGAACATCTTCTGGTCTTTCACCACCATGGCCTGCCACTGCATGGGCTTGAGGCCACGAAACATCACTCTGCTGTACAGGAGGTACAGCCCGGACTGCTGAACCAGGAAGACGCCACTGTTGTTCGCCTTGATTGGCTGCTGCGTGTTCTTGTACCATGTCTTCATCCAGTCAGCGCCCTGCAGGAAGCTGAAAGGGGTGTGAGGAGGGTGGAGTTTCACAGTGCGGTTCCTGCAGGCGGTACCGTTCCATGCCGGGACATCAATGCAGATGTCTCCACCGAAATCCTGCCGACTTCGCTCGTTCCAGAAGTCACTGAAGAAATAAACTGGCTTGGGGAAAAAAGGTGCGGGCTTCTGGGCAGTTTTAGCGGGTCTTCGGGATTGTCCTTTCTTAGTGCCTGGTGCTTTGCGCAGGCAGGCCAACATGTCCTCACAATGGTCCGGCAGTGGTATCCCTTTCTTCTGGGCTCTCTTGCATTTCCTGAGTTTTGGGCAGATTCGTTTTCGATTTTTCGTGGAGCTTTCAGCAGAACGTCGCCCTATCCCATGCACGCTTTCTTCATCAGCGGCACTTTGCTGTCCGGCGTTATCATCGTCGTCATCGTCATCACTGGAGTTGTCCACGGCAATGAAGTCCAAGTCGTTGTCGTCGTCTTCATGGTCATCGTGTGCAACGTTGTCGCCCATTTCCAGCTCAGTGTGTCCGGCCTGCTTGCAGCCTCTCGGACCGTCGCCGACCTCCGGACTTCTGTCGTCGTCGGACAGCATGTCAGGTGCAGGCCGCGGCAGCTCCCGGTCTGTCGGAACGATTTCGGCCACGCGCTCCTTGCCGGAATGTCCGTACTGACGTTCGTATGAACGGCACTGGTGGGCCAACTGCTGAAGATCCTGCCGTAACTGGTCCACTTGTGCTTGTGAGTACTTGTGATCCACGAGGAGGCAGACCCCCAAACCACCACACACCATCAAGGTCACCAACAACAACACACACGTCGCCAAACTCGGCCCTCGCTTTCGCTCCTCCGAAGTGTACGCCCGCAAGAAGCAGAAGACAGGGTTGCTCCATTCACGAGAAGTGGCGTCTGCTTTGCTTTGCTCGTTGCTGACCTCGTCGTGACGTTCCTCTGCCTGAACAACATCGTCCAAAAAGTCATCTTTCATTGGGACATACGGGTGGAGTTGTTTCGCCGATTTCTTCTTTGCGTGTTTGGGGACATCGATGTGCGACATCTTGGCTCCGAGCGTAAGTCGTCGATCTACAAACACAACTTGGCTGTTTAGGCGCACAGAAAGACCTCCACTGACAAACCACAACTTGCACAGGTCCCTAGGCGTGTGAGAAGGCAGCTGGATCTCATTGACACTGATCTGGACTCCTCGCTCTTTTATAAAGTGTGAATGCATGTGCAGGCATGCTAGAACAACAATGACAAGGACGAATCGGAAAGACAGGGAAGAAAGGGTCCCAGTGAAATTGCCCAGAAATGTGTTTCGAAGAAGTCATGAATGCATGGGGGCTTAATCATCCTTCCGGAGCCTGGGGACCGCATCAGTGTCTCCTATGTGCACGTTCGCCATTTGCGATAACGATCGTTCCCCAGCAAATGTGAGCTTCAAGGTCTTAGAACCGATCTACTCTGGACGGGGTTTCTGGGTAATTTAGTTTACCATGCAGTCAACGTTTAGTTGGAAACGCCTAGTGTGTGTGTGTGTGTGTGTGTGTGTGTGTGTGTGTGTGTGTGTGTGTGTGTGTGTGTGTGTGTGTGTGTTCGTTCTTTAATTTAACGTCTATCCACCTAACAGTGATCTTAGACAGTATGTAAGTGTTATGTGTGTGTGTGCATGTGGTGTTTTTGGGTGTATGCATGCGAACGGTTGGTGTTGATTTTGGGCGTACGTAGGTATGTATAATGCAATTAGGCC
>CM065714.1:105949517-105952017 GCA_033310375.1 Conus canariensis | reverse complement strand
CGAAAAAGGTTGCAAGAATATTTTTTCGCCTGGCAAACTGTTGCTTTACTTGTGTCGTTAGTTTTACCAGATGATCAATGGTAGATCGACCTTTTCGAAAGCCTGCTTGATTTATAGGTATAATGCCTTGTTTTTCACAGAAATGAACTAATCTATTTAAAACGATCTTTTCCATGAATTTACATGCATGAGATGTTAACGCAATAGGGCGATAGCTACTTTTATCTGTTCTAAGTTTTCCTTGTTTATGTATAGGGATAACAACTGAATGTTTCCAGATTCGAGGAATTTCGCCAGTCGACCAACATTTTTGTAGAAGTACATATAAAAAATTGATGACATTGTTTGGTAAATGCCTTAGCATTTCATTCGATATCCCGTCTAGTCCTACAGATGTTTTCTTTTTGCTAAGCTTGAAAATGTTTTCTTTAACTTCATCCAGTGTAATATCGGCATTTACATAACTGTTTCTTGTAGGCATACTGCTGTCAACATTTGTTGTGGATTTGTTTTTCTCTTGATTTTCTCTATATTGTCTACCTTCAGCTGATAAACCTGTAATTCTACTATGGTTTGCAAACATATCAGCAAATGCTTCTGCTTTTTCTCCGTTACAAGGTAGATCTGAAGTTTCCAGTTTTATTGGACATTGTGGTAAATATATTCCATTTTTCATACTTTTCATTTTTTCCCATACTTTTTGCATATCTTTATGACTGTAAACTTCGTTAACACAGAAAGATGACCAGTATTGTCTTTTCGCTTGTGCATTTATTCTGTTTGCTTTATTTTTTGCCTGTTTAGACTCTAAATGATTTTGGGGAGATTTGTCCTTTAAGTAAATATTAAATTTCATCCATTTTTCAACTCTAGCCTTTTCACAGTCCTCGTTCCACCAGATATTACCAGAATGTTTATGAGACTTTTTTGATTTACATTTAGGGATAGACTCATTTGCTGCGTTCAGAACTGCATTTGTAAATAATGAATACAATTCATTAACGTCTTTATCATTTATGTTTTCAACATGAAATGTTGACAATAAATATGAAAATTTCTCCCAGTTAGCAAGTTTGTATTTGTATTTTGGTATTTTATCCTCAGTTGGATCGGTGGATCTTATATTTGTTATCTCAAAACTAGTAATAATAGGGATATGATCACTATGTAGGTTATCATTTAGTGAACTCCACTCACAAATTGGTGCTAGATCTGGAGAAACAAGAGTTAAATCAATAGCAGATGCTCTATGATAAGGATTATCGGGAATGCGTGTTACTCGACCGTCATTCAGGAGATATAAGTTTGCATCAACAATATTATCAATAAAACGATTGCTTGTGATATTTTGACAATTCCTCTCCCAAAATGGGGCATGTGCATTGAAATCTCCCGTTACAAGAATTTTTGTACCTTTATCTGGTTGAAGTGTACGAATCCATTCTGTGTTTTCATTGTCTGGGCCTTTTGGTAAATACACAGATATGACAGTTAACAGGGTGTTATCAAATTGAACTGTTACAGCGCAAGATTGTATATTGGATATATCTGGTGGAACGGGGCTGGAACATAGAGTGTAATTCACCCCTTCATGGATATAAATTGCCGTACTAACTTTCCCGTTGGTATCTTCCTTTTGACAAATAGGAGGGTAATAGTAGTTATCTAACCTAGGCAATTTTTCCTTCTTAACATTTAGAGATTGCAGACTTAAGATATCATATTGATGACTGGCAAGATGTTGAACTAGATGATCAAGATTACTACTAATGGAACGACAGTTCCATTGAAAAACACTGAAATTATGTTTTGTTGCCATAGACTAGGTGAAAAGGTGATGAATACAATTTTTGAGTAACAAATATAACGATTAGATAATTCAGTATTTTTCTAAATAAAAGGAAGTCAAACTATCTATAACCAAGGAACAAAAGAAGAGAATCCAATAAGACACTAAAGAAGGTAGATCCAAATCTAAAGCAGAATGTTCAGTGGTAACACAACAGTGTTTGCGTAATGTCACATTCAAGCACATGGTGGAGTTGTTTACTCAAGTCAGTAGGGAGCCCAGTCCACCAAGCTGCAGTAAGGATTGAACCAGCTGTAGTGATGGTGGGCAGGGTAGTCTTTGTACCGGGGACGTGGTGGGGGTCGCGCTGATTTCTTGGGAGTCTCCCACAGCAGGTCCCTGACGTGGCGCCCAACGTTCCCTGCCAGCAGACTCGAGCCCCTCCGTGTCAGGTGGATGCCGTCTCGCAGGTGATGTGTCTTGATATTGTTGTTGTCTATAACAGAAATATTCTCCAACCCGAACAACTCAGATGCTACAATGGCATTGAAAAGTTGTCGTTTGACTTCTAGGTTTTTGTCTGCGACGGTTGTGATTTTGCTAATCACAAACTTGGTTTTAGGGTGTTTCATTGCAACTGTCTTTAAAACTCGAACGAAGGATTCACTCACTTGTTTAGCCTCTGCTGACTTTAAGTCGTTGATACAGCTG